>OY979731.1:9992338-10391858 GCA_963855995.1 Muricea muricata | reverse complement strand
TATAAAAAACCCTTTTGCTGTTAAATCTCTCTATATAAGTCTTTTAACTGTCCATTCTCACTTACAAAAAGCCCTTTTGCTGGCAATTTTCTCTATATAAAAGTCTTTTAGCTGTTCATTTTCACTTAAAAAAGTCCTTTTGCTTTCAACTTTCTCTATATAAAAGTCTTTTAGCTGTTCATTATCATTTAAAAAAAGTCCTTTTGCTGTCAACTTTCTCTATATAAAAGTCTTTTACCTGTTCATTCTCACTTATAAAAAACCCTTTTGCTGTTAAATCTCTCTATATAAGTCTTTTAACTGTCCATTCTCACTTACAAAAAGCCCTTTTGCTGGCAATTTTCCCTATATAAAAGTCTTTTAGCTGTTCATTATCACTTAAAAAAGTCCTTTTGCTTTCAACTTTCTCTATATAAAAGTCTTTTAGCTGTTCATTATCATTTAAAAAAAGTCCTTTTGCTGTCAACTTTCTCTATATAAAAGTCTTTTACCCGTTCATTCTCACTTATAAAAAACCCTTTTGCTGTTAAATCTCTCTATATAAGTCTTTTAACTGTCCATTCTCACTTACAAAAAGCCCTTTTGCTGGCAATTTTCTCTATATAAAAGTCTTTTAGCTGTTCATTATCACTTAAAAAAGTCCTTTTGCTTTCAACTTTCTCTATATAAAAGTCTTTTAGCTGTTCATTATCATTTAAAAAAAGTCCTTTTGCTGTCAACTTTCTCTATATAAAAGTCTTTTACCCGTTCATTCTCACTTATAAAAAACCCTTTTGCTGTTAAATCTCTCTATATAAGTCTTTTAACTGTCCATTCTCACTTACAAAAAGCCCTTTTGCTGGCAATTTTCTCTATATAAAAGTCTTTTAGCTGTTCATTATCACTTAAAAAAGTCCTTTTGCTTTCAACTTTCTCTATATAAAAGTCTTTTAGCTGTTCATTATCATTTAAAAAAAGTCCTTTTGCTGTCAACTTTCTCTATATAAAAGTCTTTTACCCGTTCATTCTCACTTATAAAAAACCCTTTTGCTGTTAAATCTCTCTATATAAGTCTTTTAACTGTCCATTCTCACTTACAAAAAGCCCTTTTGCTGGCAATTTTCTCTATATAAAAGTCTTTTAGCTGTTCATTATCACTTAAAAAAGTCCTTTTGCTTTCAACTTTCTCTATATAAAAGTCTTTTAGCTGTTCATTATCATTTAAAAAAAGTCCTTTTGCTGTCAACTTTCTCTATATAAAAGTCTTTTACCCGTTCATTCTCACTTATAAAAAACCCTTTTGCTGTTAAATCTCTCTATATAAGTCTTTTAACTGTCCATTCTCACTTACAAAAAGCCCTTTTGCTGGCAATTTTCTCTATATAAAAGTCTTTTAGCTGTTCATTATCACTTAAAAAAGTCCTTTTGCTTTCAACTTTCTCTATATAAAAGTCTTTTAGCTGTTCATTATCATTTAAAAAAAGTCCTTTTGCTGTCAACTTTCTCTATATAAAAGTCTTTTACCCGTTCATTCTCACTTATAAAAAACCCTTTTGCTGTTAAATCTCTCTATATAAGTCTTTTAACTGTCCATTCTCACTTACAAAAAGCCCTTTTGCTGGCAATTTTCTCTATATAAAAGTCTTTTAGCTGTTCATTATCACTTAAAAAAGTCCTTTTGCTTTCAACTTTCTCTATATAAAAGTCTTTTAGCTGTTCATTATCATTTAAAAAAAGTCCTTTTGCTGTCAACTTTCTCTATATAAAAGTCTTTTACCCGTTCATTCTCACTTATAAAAAACCCTTTTGCTGTTAAATCTCTCTATATAAGTCTTTTAACTGTCCATTCTCACTTACAAAAAGCCCTTTTGCTGGCAATTTTCTCTATATAAAAGTCTTTTAGCTGTTCATTATCACTTAAAAAAGTCCTTTTGCTGTCAACTTTCTCTATATAAAAGTCTTTTAGCTGTTCATTATCATTTAAAAAAAGTCCTTTTGCTGTCAACTTTCTCTATATAAAAGTCTTTTACCCGTTCATTCTCACTTATAAAAAACCCTTTTGCTGTTAAATCTCTCTATATAAGTCTTTTAACTGTCCATTCTCACTTACAAAAAGCCCTTTTGCTGGCAATTTTCTCTATATAAAAGTCTTTTAGCTGTTCATTATCACTTAAAAAAGTCCTTTTGCTTTCAACTTTCTCTATATAAAAGTCTTTTACCCGTTCATTCTTAGTTATAAAAAACCCTTTTGCTGTTAAATCTCTCTATATAAGTCTTTTAACTGTCCATTCTCACTTACAAAAAGCCCTTTTGCTGGCAATTTTCTCTATATAAAAGTCTTTTAGCTGTTCATTTTCACTTAAAAAAGTCCTTTTGCTTTCAACTTTCTCTATATAAAAGTCTTTTAGCTGTTCATTATCATTTAAAAAAAGTCCTTTTGCTGTCAACTTTCTCTATATAAAAGTCTTTTACCTGTTCATTCTCACTTATAAAAAACCCTTTTGCTGTTAAATCTCTCTATATAAGTCTTTTAACTGTCCATTCTCACTTACAAAAAGCCCTTTTGCTGGCAATTTTCTCTATATAAAAGTCTTTTAGCTGTTCATTATCACTTAAAAAAGTCCTTTTGCTTTCAACTTTCTCTATATAAAAGTCTTTTAGCTGTTCATTATCATTTAAAAAAAGTCCTTTTGCTGTCAACTTTCTCTATATAAAAGTCTTTTACCCGTTCATTCTCACTTATAAAAAACCCTTTTGCTGTTAAATCTCTCTATATAAGTCTTTTAACTGTCCATTCTCACTTACAAAAAGCCCTTTTGCTGGCAATTTTCTCTATATAAAAGTCTTTTAGCTGTTCATTATCACTTAAAAAAGTCCTTTTGCTTTCAACTTTCTCTATATAAAAGTCTTTTACCCGTTCATTCTCAGTTATAAAAAGCCCTTTTGCTGTTAAATCTGTCTATATAAAAGTCTTTTACCCGTTCATTCTCAGTTATAAAAAGCCCTTTTGCTGTTAAATCTCTCTATATAAGTCTTTTAACTGTCTATTTTAACTTACAAAAAGCCCTTTTGCTGGTAATTTTGTCTATATAAAAGTCTTTTAGCTGTTCATTATCATTTAAAAAAAGTCCTTTTGCTGTCAACTTTCTCTATATAAAAGTCTTTTACCCGTTCATTCTCACTTATAAAAAACCCTTTTGCTGTTAAATCTCTCTATATAAGTCTTTTAACTGTCCATTCTCACTTACAAAAAGCCCTTTTGCTGGCAATTTTCTCTATATAAAAGTCTTTTAGCTGTTCATTATCACTTAAAAAAGTCCTTTTGCTTTCAACTTTCTCTATATAAAAGTCTTTTAGCTGTTCATTATCATTTAAAAAAAGTCCTTTTGCTGTCAACTTTCTCTATATAAAAGTCTTTTACCCGTTCATTCTCACTTATAAAAAACCCTTTTGCTGTTAAATCTCTCTATATAAGTCTTTTAACTGTCCATTCTCACTTACAAAAAGCCCTTTTGCTGGCAATTTTCTCTATATAAAAGTCTTTTAGCTGTTCATTATCACTTAAAAAAGTCCTTTTGCTTTCAACTTTCTCTATATAAAAGTCTTTTAGCTGTTCATTATCATTTAAAAAAAGTCCTTTTGCTGTCAACTTTCTCTATATAAAAGTCTTTTACCCGTTCATTCTCACTTATAAAAAACCCTTTTGCTGTTAAATCTCTCTATATAAGTCTTTTAACTGTCCATTCTCACTTACAAAAAGCCCTTTTGCTGGCAATTTTCTCTATATAAAAGTCTTTTAGCTGTTCATTATCACTTAAAAAAGTCCTTTTGCTTTCAACTTTCTCTATATAAAAGTCTTTTAGCTGTTCATTATCATTTAAAAAAAGTCCTTTTGCTGTCAACTTTCTCTATATAAAAGTCTTTTACCCGTTCATTCTCACTTATAAAAAACCCTTTTGCTGTTAAATCTCTCTATATAAGTCTTTTAACTGTCCATTCTCACTTACAAAAAGCCCTTTTGCTGGCAATTTTCTCTATATAAAAGTCTTTTAGCTGTTCATTATCACTTAAAAAAGTCCTTTTGCTGTCAACTTTCTCTATATAAAAGTCTTTTAGCTGTTCATTATCATTTAAAAAAAGTCCTTTTGCTGTCAACTTTCTCTATATAAAAGTCTTTTACCCGTTCATTCTCACTTATAAAAAACCCTTTTGCTGTTAAATCTCTCTATATAAGTCTTTTAACTGTCCATTCTCACTTACAAAAAGCCCTTTTGCTGGCAATTTTCTCTATATAAAAGTCTTTTAGCTGTTCATTATCACTTAAAAAAGTCCTTTTGCTTTCAACTTTCTCTATATAAAAGTCTTTTACCCGTTCATTCTTAGTTATAAAAAACCCTTTTGCTGTTAAATCTCTCTATATAAGTCTTTTAACTGTCCATTCTCACTTACAAAAAGCCCTTTTGCTGGCAATTTTCTCTATATAAAAGTCTTTTAGCTGTTCATTTTCACTTAAAAAAGTCCTTTTGCTTTCAACTTTCTCTATATAAAAGTCTTTTAGCTGTTCATTATCATTTAAAAAAAGTCCTTTTGCTGTCAACTTTCTCTATATAAAAGTCTTTTACCTGTTCATTCTCACTTATAAAAAACCCTTTTGCTGTTAAATCTCTCTATATAAGTCTTTTAACTGTCCATTCTCACTTACAAAAAGCCCTTTTGCTGGCAATTTTCTCTATATAAAAGTCTTTTAGCTGTTCATTATCACTTAAAAAAGTCCTTTTGCTTTCAACTTTCTCTATATAAAAGTCTTTTAGCTGTTCATTATCATTTAAAAAAAGTCCTTTTGCTGTCAACTTTCTCTATATAAAAGTCTTTTACCCGTTCATTCTCACTTATAAAAAACCCTTTTGCTGTTAAATCTCTCTATATAAGTCTTTTAACTGTCCATTCTCACTTACAAAAAGCCCTTTTGCTGGCAATTTTCTCTATATAAAAGTCTTTTAGCTGTTCATTATCACTTAAAAAAGTCCTTTTGCTTTCAACTTTCTCTATATAAAAGTCTTTTACCCGTTCATTCTCAGTTATAAAAAGCCCTTTTGCTGTTAAATCTGTCTATATAAAAGTCTTTTACCCGTTCATTCTCAGTTATAAAAAGCCCTTTTGCTGTTAAATCTCTCTATATAAGTCTTTTAACTGTCTATTTTAACTTACAAAAAGCCCTTTTGCTGGTAATTTTGTCTATATAAAAGTCTTTTAGCTGTTCATTATCATTTAAAAAAAGTCCTTTTGCTGTCAACTTTCTCTATATAAAAGTCTTTTACCCGTTCATTCTCACTTATAAAAAACCCTTTTGCTGTTAAATTTCTCTATATAAGTCTTTTAACTGTCCATTCTCACTTACAAAAAGCCCTTTTTCTGGCAATTTTCTCTATATAAAAGTCTTTTAGCTGTTCATTATCACTTAAAAAAGTCCTCTTGCCTTCAACTTTCTCTATATAAATGTCTTTTACCCGTTCATTCTCAGTTATAAAAAGCCCTTTTGCTGTTAAATCTCTCTATATAAAAGTCTTTTACCCGTTAATTCTCACTTATAAAATACCCTTTTCCAGTTTAATGTCTCTACATAAAAGTCTTTTAACTGTCCATTCTTACTTACAAAAAGCCCCTTCACTGTCAACTTTCTCTATATAAAAGTCTTTTAACTGTCCATTCTCACTTACAAAAAGCCCTTTTGCTGGCAATTTTCTCTATATAAAAGTCTTTTAGCCGTTCATTCTCACCTATAAAAAGTTCTTTTGCTGTCAAAGTTCTTTATATAAAAGTCTTTTACCCGTTCATTCTCACTTATAAAAAACCCTTTTGCTGTTAAATCTCTGTATATAAAAGTCTTTTACCCGTTCATTCTCAGTTATAAAAAGCCCTTTTGCTGTTAAATCTCTCTATATAAAAGTCTTTTACCCGTTCATTCTCAGTTATAAAAAGCCCTTTTGCTGTTAAATCTCTCTACATAAAAGTCTTTTAACTGTCCATTCTCACTTAAAAAAAGCCCTTTTGCTGGCAATTTTCTCTATATAAAAGTCTTTTAACTGTCCATTCTCACTAACAAAAAGCCCTTTTGCTGTTAAATCTCTCTATATAAAAGTCTTTTAACTGTCCATTCTCACTTATAAAAAGCCCTTTTGCTGGCAATTTTCTCTATATAAAAGTCTTTTAGCTGTTCATTATCACTTAAAAAAGTCCTTTTGCTGTCAACTTTCTCTATATAAAAGTCTTTTGCCCGTTCATTCTCACTTATAAAAAACCCTATTGCTGTTAATTCTCTCCATATAAAAGTCTTTTAGCTGTCAATTATCTCGTATAAATAGTCGTTTAGCTTTTAATGGTCTCTGATAAGAAGTCTTAGGTTTCTATTCTCACTTATAAAAAGTCATTTAGCTGCAGGGTTGCCAGATCACTGCATTTTTGAGGCCAAATCGTCATTAGTGTAGTCAAGTAAACAAAGAAAACAAAAGGCAAGTACAAAGAAAAACAAAGAGCATTGTTGAAGATTTGGCCTCAAAAATGCAGTGATGTGGCAACCCTGTTTAGCTGTCCATTCTCACTTATAAAAAGTCTTTTAGCTTTCTATTCTCACTTATAAGAAGTCTTTTAGCTGTCCATTCTCTCTTACAAAAAGTCTTAGCTGTCAATTTTCTCTTATAGAAGTTTTCTCACCATCCATTCTCTCTCTCTATATATATACATCTATATGTATAATATATATATATATATATAAGATATATATATATATATATATATATATATAAGTATATAATAAGTATAATATTGTGTAAGTATATAAAGTATCAGTATATGATATTAGTTTAAAAATTATATAATAAGTATATAATAATAAGTATATTAAGTATAAGTATAATATAATAATAAGTATATAAAGTAATCAAAGTATAAGCATATTAAGTATAAGCATAAAAAGTATATAAATAATAAGTACAAAAAGTATATAATAAGTACAAAAAGTATATAAAGTATAAGTAGAAGTTTATAAAGTACGAGTAAGTAATAAGTATGAGTAAATAATAAGTATAAGTATATAATGGGAACTTTCGCCAAATTTCTCAAAACATTCTAAATCACATGGTCCAAAAACATTTGACACATGGAATTTGACAAAGAAAATTTGGTCGCATAAAAGGGGCTTAACACCCGAACTTTGTACAGCGTAGTTTATCACCTGTTTGTACTGTCAAAATTTCTGTGACCACACAAGAAATCTTAGAAAATTTACAGGGAACATACACTGAATCTGCAAGCTGTGACCACAAAAACTTCGAAAATAAAGCCCCTTTTGCACGACAAAATTTCCCAGCAAATTCATCAACAAAGCACAACATGACAACACTCCAACATGCAGGGCAATCTGTTTATATTTTAATGAAAATCTGGTGCAGAAAAAGTCTTTCTCCTGTTAGAAGACAGAACATTATTTCTTACGTAAACAGTCAATGCTGCGCTCCCGTCTTGATAACTGAAAACGTCTTAACGTAAATGTGGTGTGTCGCGCAACTGAACTGTCTACAATAGCCTAACTGCACATGCACTGTTCGCCATGGGCCCTAGCTGCTGCGCATTATAATACCCCTGAATATGGCATCTCGTCATGCCCCTAACTTAACTTAGTGCGTGTCGCACCTATGAGGCACCATAAACAGGGGTCAAACACTTACATCTTTCGTTGTTGTCTGCGTTGCCCCACACCAAGAGAAACCTAGACACTGGTAGCAGACTTCGTCATGAAGCTAGCCCAACTAACCAATGTGCATGCTTTTACCTGCTGCGGAAGATTCATTGAAAGGGCCCCCTCTTCTTCTTGTATCTTACACAGCTTCTCTCTTCTTGCAGGTACCACTTGTACCCTCTACCTATGGGTACCATTTGTACCCTCCTAACCCCAAGGAAAACTTTGCCAGTTCTTAATTAACTGCCCTCCAGCCCAGGTGGATTACTTCTGCACTGCGGGCAATTCAAATGGTAGAACATTTTTTGTTTTTCAATCAATGCAAATCTGGCAAAGCTTTACTTGCACACATCCTAGATCTGGTCATCCTGTCTAAACTAATGTGCAATGCCCAAACGCTCACTTTCCACCAGCCAAATATATTCACGCAAGGCAGAACCAAAAATTCTGCAAGAAAGCAAAGCCAATGATGTTGGTAAGACAGTGATTTCCTTTTTCCGTGAACAATTTGCCAAATGAAAAATGACTCTTATGCCTAAGTGCAAGAAAGGGGTGGAATTTTGGAAAAACTCTAGGATCAAAAATTCTGCAAGCCAAATTGCTGACAATACATAAACTCACTCGCCATGGTGCATTTCCCTGCACAAAAGTCCGGAGATCTCCGGCGTGGAGTTTCAAAAATCATAATATAATTTATAATAAAATATATTCGGCGTACAATCACGAATCTTCGGCGTGAGCTTGACACCGAATGCACCCTGGCTCACTCGCCCTTTCGAAGCACCTTCATGACGCATTCCTTCTGTTATTCACATTTACACCCTTTTCTACAAAAAGAACATAAACATCTTTAATTCGATACAGTCAATTAAAATGGACTTTCTAAAACAACATATCTTATAAGTTGAAATATGACAGAGGCAAATTTGAAACGTATTATGAATTCCATTCCCCATTCATAAAGGCATAAACCGAGCTATACTTTGCTCAAATAAAACCTACAAGGAAAGTAAATTACCTTCTTAATCTTCACATGAAAAGCCAGCTACGAAAAGACAGCCACCACAAGGCGAGCACGTTTCGGAATTTTCCATCTCGATTCTCGAATGAAAGATGGATCCACAATTAAAAACACATTTCACAGGAATTATATTCAAGGCGTATTAACACAAGCTATACTTCAGTGAGGTAAAAACTACAACGAAAGCAAATTACCTTCCCAGACAAGTGTTTCGTCCACACATTGAAAGCCAGCCACAAACAAGGCCAGTCTCTACAACAAATTCAAACAAATTTACACTCTACCATCTTGAAGAAAAGCTTGTCTTGCGACGAATTTAAAATTATATATATGGCAACGATATCTTCGTACTTTTACTTTATCGTTTTACGTATTTAAACAACCTATACATTCAATTTTATTCGCTCAAATAAAGCAAATTACCTTTTAAGACAGTCAATCTTCACCTCAAAAGCGAGCCACAAAGTCAATTGCTAGCGTACTGTACAACAAACGCCTACAAGAAAGACAAATTCAAACATGGCGACCGTCCTTTCTAAATTTGCCCTCACGAAGACACGCTTAAAACAACATTTACAAAGTCAATTTGGCGTCGAAAGATTCCAAATTACCTTCAAATAACAACAACGAACGTTCTTCTTAGCTTTAAGCAGCCATAACATCCATAAAATCCCTGATTTGAAAAAAATAAATTCTAAAGGAACCTTACATGCTGTCCTCCATGATGGTCCACCACGATGTATAAATTATTCTGTGACGTCTCTAGCTTGTGACGTCGAACACGTGACTTCATTTGCATTTCTCCAAAGAAGTTAAAAGATAGATTGAAAAGCCCCCGTCCACTCACACCACCCCCGGACTGACCAAGTGTGATATAGACAATGACTTTGATTGGGGCTAGGCCCAACTAAGTAACGGGCTTCGCCCCGCTCGCAGACAATGCCCCCCCACTTATCCATCGAAGGGTGATCAGCCCGTTGATGCAAACTTCTAGGGACAACTTACTACAAACGCGTGTCGTATTTATGTACCTTAGGGCAGCACCACTCTAAGATTGTGGGTCTTATTCGCGGTCCTTATCAGCCAGACGCATGCGCACTATATACACGTCCCAGTACGTGGTACATATAAAACCCTTGGAAAACACACGCGTTTTTCACGCGTTACACACTTCTTCGTATCTTCTCTGGTGAAACTATGGAAATACGAGTGCTTTAAAACACCCATAACCATATGAAAAACGTATCATGTTGGAAGTCGTTTTTCTGACATTACATTTTTGGCAATATGTACAGCATGGAATATAATAAATTACAAAAGTTATTTCGCTTAAATGAGTTTTATTGTATTCAGAAAAAACTAAATTAAGCGTTTCGTATTTATCTTCTTTTGTACAGCAACACACTAAAGATTGTGGCGTCTTCGTGCAGATACGGGTATCAGAATTAGCAGCGCGCATGTGCAGTATATATCACACACGTTACTCAAAACAAACCATGCATTTCAGCATTTATCTGGATCGTTCGCCGCAGGACAAGACGAAGACGTTACAGTTTTTGTCAATATTTACCAATAAATAATGAAACAAAAACCAGCAGTTAAAACCTACACCTACAACTTCACTGAAAACTTCAGGTAGAAAGCTTGCATTTAAAAAAAGGAGAAAAAAATGAAAGAAATCATAAAGCAGGACTGGGATTCGAACCCGCGCCAAAAGAACGAACGCTAGCTCGACGACCACTTGGCCAAACAGGCTGAACAAAACCACATCGCTTAAAAAGTATATTTAATTTTTAAAAACTTATTACCCCCTTCACAAAAGCCCGATTAAAAATGAACTTAAGTTTCTTGTACGTTTGCATGGTGAATACAATATACTTATTAAGCTTTGTGGAAACACCACGTAAATTTATTATTGCAGAGCTTTCGATCCGTAAGCTCGGATCTTCATCAGTGCTATAATAATACTGATGAAGATCCGAGCTTACGGATCGAAAGCTCTGCAATAATAAATTTGCGTGGTGTTTCCACAAAGCTTAATAAGTAAAAATGAACTTGAAATACACTTAACATTTATAACTTAAAATTAGGTTTGTGACTATATCGCAACCAGGTATATAATCCGACATAATAAGTGCTACTCTGGTTTTTGTTAAATGAATGAAATCACCAAACAAAGATTACATTCACGACCCAACGTTTCGACACTCCGGTTTAGTGTCTTCATCAGGGGTGGTCTGATGTTGAAACTCACGACCTTATATGCTGTCAAGGTGACGTCATTTACCAACAAGATGTAAATACTCTTGTGGTAAATGACTTCCGTCCTGCCTATTTAAGGCACAAGGGCTCGCATTGATATGCCAGGCTTCCAGGAAACCCTCCAGGCTTCTAAAGGTCAAAGGCTTTGTTTGGAAGCCTGGCATATCAATGCGAGCCCTTGTGCCTTAAATAGGGATGACGGAAGTCATTTACCACAAGAGTATTTACATCTTGTTGGTAAATGACGTCACCTTGACAGCATATAAGGTCGTGAGTTTCAACATCAGACCACCCCTGATGAAGACACTAGACCGGAGTGTCGAAACGTTGGGTCGTGAATGTAATCTTTGTTCGGTGATTTCATTCATTTAACAAAAACCAGAGTAGCACTTATTATGTCGGATTAAAATTAGGTATTTTTGTGCAAAATATCGATATACAGGAGATATAATCGTCCTCCCGGCTGTCCGGGGGAGTATATAGACTCCGTTTAATAATTTATTGGTTTTTCCACAATTTATCTTTGCCCGCCAGTGTGGATTTAGAGTGCTTTCTTTGCCCCTAGCCAGACCCCAGAAGTATGGAAGAAAACCTTTTGCGCTATGGGCGGACATTTAGTCTGTTATCTTTCCAAATTGTCCAATGCTGTCAGGTTTGTGTTGGCGGGGGGTTACTAGACGGAGTTTTGTGCGAGAAACAGAATATTTCATTGTTTTTTCTGTTAGAGAGCCACTGCTGAAAGCTCCAAAACAAAGAAATATTCCGTTCCGCGAGCGAAATTTCGCCTAGTGGAAACTAGAATTATTATTGGCCAGAAAGGGCAATCGGCTAGGCAAAACGTGCATAATGAATCTGTCTTATGCGACACTGAAAAAGGCCCACGCAAACCTCAAAGGTAATTGATACAGTACAAGTAATTGATCTAAAATAAATATTAAATGTGCCCATCTCTAAAATTACAAGGCAGAGGAATGATAGCTGTTCATAAGACTCCATTTATTTAGAGTTTAACGTTATGATTTGAAGTCCTAATGCCATATAGTAGAGAGGATCAGATTTGGCTTCCAATACCTCTACCGCTACCTTAATCTTTCTTTCAACCAATCAGATGTATCAGGTCTACCTGATTAACCAATCAAATTGTTTAGAAATCAGGAACAGGTAGCGGTAGTGGTAGAGGAAGTTAAATCTGAACTTCTCTAATAAACTCGACGAATGATATCGCTCGATTTGCTCGTCAAAAAACCAGTGTTGCAAAAAAGCCACGGGTATGCGGGTATTACCCGTGAGGAAGGTTTGCAAAATGGGCAGTCATTGAGGAAGGTTTCATGTCAACACACTACATAATGTGTCAAACACTAACATAAAAATATTAATAGATGATCTATTCCAGAGATCATGCCTTCTTTCTGAAAAAAACAGTGATTATTCTTAAGATTCATTCTGATCTGCAGTTCGGAAAGCCCAAATTTATAACATGTTGAGGAAGGTTTGCAAACTTTGAACATTTTTGCCCGGAGGAAGGGTGGACGCTTTTTGCAACTCTGCAAAAAACCTGTATACTGCATTCAATGCGAAATAAATGGGCGAAAAAAAATATAAATGTTAAATTTGTTCGCAAGATTTAACTTAGAACCGGGTCATGCATTAAGCCCGCTTTCCACTTTAATCGTGTCGAAGCGAAATCTGTATTGTTTCCATATCATTAGTTCTGCCTGAGCGTTCAGAAAACAATAAAATACGCAACGTTTCGCTACGATACGGCCGAAGTGAAAAACGGACTTTAGGCTCACTTCAGCTCTCATAAAAAAGCTCCCTATTTTCACATATAAACTCAGTTAAAACTTATTTCACGTTGAAAATGCCAACCAACAAGAGGCACTTATTTTGTACTCAGGCAATATTTGTCTTGAGTAGAAAACGGTCATTAAAAAATGAATGAAACACCACACAATCACGCAGTTAGTAATAAAGTATATATTTAAAATAGTTACACTGACACAGTAGAAAACAATTATAAATTAATCATGCTTTGACAAAAACCTAGTTTTTCTCTGGCATTCCCTGTACATTGAATATACTTGTACGTAGCTTCAAAAAGAAATTAACCGAATACATGTGTGTAAGTTGATCGGTTAGTATCTATCTTACATTTTAGCGTTCATTTCATAATTTCCACTTGACATGACCGGCTTAACTCCTTTGCCACATTCTCTGCGACGTTTTCGGATATTCAAAAATATAAACAACGCCACCACTACTCCAAGATAACCAAACCAGACTGCAAAGACTGCTGTTGGAACCACTGCAAGGAACATTCCCAATGAAATATTGATCTGAGCAAGAATAAGAGCTAAACGACCGAAGAAATGGTGGAAGAACTCCCAGACTCTACGAACAAACGATTGATCGTCTCCTTCTTGCTTGTGCGGACGTCTACACAAATCAAATAATACATAAGTTCTAACTATTATAAGTTTCTAATTCTTTCCTACTTTTTCTTAAAACTTGTTTTCCAAGGTCTTGCTACAAATTCTTTCAACAAGGTTGAAATTGATCCCTAAGCAACTAAAGTTGACAACTCGCAACAAGTCCGGGCCATTTGCTGTGTATATCAATAATGATTAATAATATGACAGCCTGCACTAAGGATTACATTACAACAGTTTAATTCAGTTGAAACATCTAGCCTCTTTTTCATTCAGCCCAAGACTGTTCTTGGAAACTGTACGCTTATGTAATAATCCAATCACAGCCTACACGACTGGCGCAACCAGACGATCACTACAAAGGAGGCTCGAGGAATATCAGTCGTCATACTTACAGTAATCCATTGACAATTTGAAGGATGCCAATCAAGAAAATTAGGAGACCAAGGCCGCCGTGGGCAAACTTGAAGTGATCAAATGGAACAGACATTACGCCACAGATAAAACCACCACATGTAAACAACACACCCGAAATCTGAATACAATCAAAAGAACATATGTTAATGCGGCTAAATAGTCAGAAGTCATCAGAAATTTTATCTCTCCACTTTAAATGTATTATAATGTATGCTTGAGCTTTATTTTAGGCCATTGCACAGCTTTATAGCTCTGTTCTTTGTGTTTTTAAAAGAGTCTTCAAAATTTGCATGGACATAAAAATCATGTTGAACTCTATTCTAATTATACGTTCATTTGCATACATCTTATCCATGACAACAATGTCTCTGGACATACGAACGGTGAGAGAATGAAACTTTTTTAATGATGGAGACAACCAGTAGAGCTATGCAATGACTCAAAGTAAACTTTACACGCGCACTGTGCATGATTTAGCGCCCTGTGGCGCTCAATATGTCATACGCGAGCATACTTTAAGGTCAAATGAGATTGGTCTAAAAATCTATCATGCTCGATTCTATTATGTATCCGACAACAGACAACCAGTCTAGGTAATGAAACTACCGGTGAAATTCATTTCCCCTCTCCTTGCCGGCACCAATGCAAGCATAGAAGAACAATGTCTTCATTGAGTAGTCATTTTTTACCTGGCAGCCCACATGAACACGGAACCAGAGCGGATCCTTACTTCTGAAAAATTTAGCAAAGAATACACCAACGACAAGCAGCAATCCCCAACCAATGAACATGAACAAACCATGAAAATGAATTAAACTCCAGTAATTGGATGAACATCCATCCCCAATCACTTCCGTTTCGTCAACACTGTCGACGTTCCCTTCAAGTAACCAGATTGCATCTCCGTCACCACCGCTAGACAACGAATTAAACATACGCATGAATAACGCAAGAAACTAGCCAACCATTTAAACGTTGAACGATACATGTAGTTCACAAAGGGCTCTCCTTCATAGAAGCTAAACCTTACACTCTCAGCACACAAGTAATGAAGGGTAGTTCTGTAATAACACTCTTTGATAAGGCAATAATAGCTTTGCAAATGAACGTGCTTGATGCGTTTACTGTATGTACTAATATTGTAACAAGCTATAATTCCTGGATTCAATACTATATATAGTAGGTTACCCATCATCGCTCAAGACTCAGAGTTAAAGGTTTGGCATTTTTGAAGGTCATCCTTTTCCCAGTACCTGTACTCAGTGTTAGCACCAAAACGTTAATTAGGGAGGGGGCGTGTTAGGGAGGAGGGGGAGCGTATATTCATATGTTCATGTTCTGGCTGACTAATTTCTTTTGAGATCAGTTGTTACTAGAGTTGATTTCAAAAGAAATTACTAGGACAGAACCGGCTGGTATGAATATGCACTCCCTAATCAATGATCTAGCATCGGTCCTGCCTGTACGCAAACAGATCATATGAAAGGCTTCATTCATGGAAAGCGTGAAACGTCCAGAGGAGGCCAATGCATTATTGTCACAATTCGGTCTGATGAAAAACCGATGTGGGAAAGGCATTCAGCACGTAGCAGAGGATGGGGGGGGGGGGTGGCACCCATACCTATCCTTGTGGGTAAAGTGATTGCAATATATATAAGAAAAAACATACTCCGAAGAACAACATCTTGTAAACTTAAGATATGAGCTATTAACAACAAGACAAAACTGTTGTCTTGTTGTTAATAGCTCATATCTTGAGTTTACAAGATGTTGTTCTTCAGAGTATGTTTTTTCTTATATTTCATTAAATTGCCTGCTGGTAAAGGTTTTTGAAGTGATTGCAAATCACGCATAATTTGACTGCAAATAGTCCGTAAGTATATGTGTACATTAAGCCTTAAGGATCGTTCGGTCTCAGTTCCCTCCAGTAGCGTCGCCAGTCCGACAATTTGGTCATGCTATGCTAATTAAAATCATTATCATTACACATTTCTTTAGAAATTGATTCCTTATACGCTCTAAAAACATTGAAACATTTGCATGACCAAATGTCGGGCTGGCTTCGCCACTGATGCCCTCATTGGTAAACTAAAAATTCTATATGCATCTCCGTACCCAAACATAAGTATTCCACCTTTCGTATCTACAGTCAAAAAACTGTGTCCAACTCTCCATGAAGGAACTCCATTAGTAACATTCTGCTAGCGAAACAACAATCATTATCAACACAATGTAAGAAGAAGAAATTACCTGACGCCCACAGTTTGCTGGAAACCAGATGTTGCTACCTTACTGTCGAACGTCCATACTTACCGCTCGTCTTCTTTCCCATTTTGTGCTTGGCTCATCATCATTGTCACTTGATTTTTGCAACGTAAACACTCCTATTTCGTCCATAGGGGCTTCGTCAACCTGAAATGTTCCGAAAAAACAGAAACGTTTTTACTTTACTTTCTAAGCTGGTTGGTTCTTCAGAAATAATCGTGCCTGAATCGATAGCAGTTCGTTTCGGGCGTTTTGAAATAAACAGTTCAAACAATAAAGTACTTCAGCCGGCTGTTCAAAAGCAGGTTACCTTAACCCTGGGTAAAATAACATTAAAATAAGATTCCAAACAGTTTGTTTATAAGCTTAGAAATAAAATATTGCGTGTTACTGCAAGTTCGTTTTGGTTCCTGACGTTTTGAAAGAGGTGTGGAAATACAAAAACTAAAAAAGCGGGTTGAACTTTAAATCAATCTTTTAAAGTTAAAATGACAACAACTACCGACAGCAAAAGTTGCACAAATTTGCCGTATTTTGCAAAATTGCAGTTGTTTTCGTATTTTTATGCATTTCTTTTTGTCTAAAGTCTTGAATTTTTGATGTTAAATGTATCTTTTTAATAGTTTCAATTTGATATACGGTCTGATCTTTGGCGTTAAGTATTTCGTCTCAAAACTCTGAAAAACTAACTTGGCTTCAGCGATTAACTGAACTTTTGTATTGAGTTAGCGTTCCAGGTGTATTACAGTTCAATCGGTTACACACACCCAGCTATCAACGCTTACCGAAACAACGCTGTATACATCAATATCGTCAACTTTTCTTTTCTGCCCTCCGCCATACATAACAGCCCGAAATTTCTTATTGTTCTTTCCCATAGGAAGTGGAGCCATAGCAGGATACATCCGGGGGGAGAAACACTCTTCTAATCTCTTCCATTTCTTGTTTACTCGACTGAAGAGCCAACTGTCTGACGAGGGGCACGGCCCTCCCGTTCCGCCGCCGCTATCGTAGAAGAAAAACACGCTTAGTTCGTTAAGATCTTCACAACCTTCATGCTACCGTCATAATTAGTATAAATTTCCCGGTGACTATTGATTTTCCTACATTCTGATTGGTCAAGACTCACTGTCTCTGAAGTGTGATAGTCACTGACCAGTGACTATAGCTTTTTGCTGTTTCTTATACAGTAATTTAAAGTGGACTTTCATAACGTTTTGTTAATTATTATTTGTAAACACCTGGAAATCTATGCTAAAACAATTAGTCTCCTCAGGCTCGGTGACTACAAGCCTATATTCACTTCGACTTCGGCTCAATTATTACAGGCTTGTAATCGCCTTGCCTTCGGCAACAAATTGTTAAATAGACCTTTCTTATAATAACATCAAATGCAGATTGGAGATGTCACACGAAATTTGATTGGCCCGGCAAAAATGTCAATGAGCCAATGAAATTTCATGTACGATTATTTTTTCTGCACGTGACGTGATATATATTGATATAAGAAAGGTCCATCGACAGTTACAAACACTGAATAAATTTATATAATTGTTTTCAGACCTTTACGTAAGCACCAAGGAAAATAATACTGATCTCCCACGGATTTACTTTGCAACTACGTACGTTCGTTATACCAATATCAATATCTGTATGTCTGTTTGACTTTTTTAGTTATACCGATATATCAAAAATTTCCGATGCACTATTATTTTTGTTTATATAATAATACGTGTTCATTCTGCATTTTCATTGGTCGCGAGCTGTGTGTTATTAAAGTACACACGCACGGATGACGTCAACTGATGGCGTGATCTAATTTAGCTAATTTATTTCGCGGGTCTTCGCATGAATTTTGTCAACTTTATTATAATATAAAAAAAATAGATCTCATTTTTTTTTTGCTTCTGTACTGTAATAGATCACAGATGACGCCATAGCGTGTGAAGAACAAAAAGTCACGCACTCGACTGCGTCTCGTGCGTACTTTTTTGTTCTTCACACGCTATGACGTCATCTGTGATCTATTACAGTACAGACGCACGCAAAAATGAAATCTACTTGTTAAATAGCAAAGTTTGTATATGATAGTGCCAGATCATCAATTTTAGTTCATCACAGTTCAAAGAAGTGCTTTTAGTTCAACATTGGCAGAATATGACGGAAATTCCTTCTAAAGATCTTCGAAATCATTGGAAATCAGGTCTCTGACATGCACAGTGTTTTTATTTTTAAAAACAGACCTTCTATGGGGAATTTTGCTCTCCAATTACGAGACTAAAAGTCAGTATACCAATAATATGAGGATAAATTTTCTGGCATACCCAATTACCGACATTGACTCGACGCTTTTCATATCGAATATCGCTCTATGAAAGTTGAAATACTCAAAAGTTCATGTAGTGAAAAACGTTTATTGAATTATCTAGTAGCTCCAATGTAATTTCAATTTCTATCCAAACTCACCCAAGACATCCTCCATATATAACGAGATGATCAGGGGTAACAGGGGTCGCTCCATGGATACATCGGGCATGAGGATATTTGGGGTTGTACGAGTTTGTTCCAGTGAACTCCTCAACCCACTTAGTTCTCTGGAGATCGTATGTGAACGTGTTAGAGTATCTAATATCAGCAAAACCATGAGTCATCCACAGAAGACTTTCACCCGGGTATATTCCGCCGGCCACACCGTATCTCTCCTCCGGGGGATTGGTACCCTGTGGTAACTTTTCCCACTGTTCGGTCGCAAAGACAAACCTTGAAACAGAAAACGACATTGACATAGGTAATATGGGCCCACAGTACTTGGCTCACGCTATTGTGGTGACCCTGCCTTTGTGGCTAAGCTTAATAAGACTTGTAAAGTTTATTTCAATCGATCTCACAAAGGTGAGCATGTGTTACGTAATTCAGGACAGCGCAAAGGTAGCTGATTGAAATGATTTCGAATTGCATATGATGCATAGCCAATGATATCGGCAACATTTTAGCATCAGCTCAGTTATAAAACTGATTTCACGACAGTTGATATAGTCGTAATCTCACAAATGTGAAAATGTGTTATGTAATTCAGGACAGCCCAAAAGGTAGCTGATTGAAATGATTTTGAATTACATATGATGCATGTGGAACATTTTGGCGTCAGCTTGTAAAACTTGAGTTCACGACAGTCGATATAAAAGGAAAAATGTTTTATACATACTAGCTATATCAAACTCTATGTTATGATTAAACCATAAACGTTGCCAGTGTTCTTTCAAAACCTGAACAGAATTCCACCTGGCACCCCAGAGAGAGCATTCGCCGAAAAGTCGAATTCTGTTTGATTGCTTCAGAAAGTGAAATAACCTACATATCTCGTGTAAAAGCCCTGTCTCATGGTGCAATTTTTCATGCAACTCGCAATGCAATTCTACTCTTAAGAGATGTAAAATTGGCAAATACACGTTTCCATCACAGTTTGCTAATATATTTTTAACATACCACACATTTGTACAAAATTTACATCTCTTAAGAGTAGAATTGCGTTGCAAGTTGCAAGAAAAATTGCACCGTGTGACAGGGCCTTAAGTTTATATTTGTTCCATGTTTTTCTTGGTTCACTCGACACAAGGAGTGTTTTTTCCCGTTGCCGCCTGGTATTTGTCCGTCGCCTACAAATAGATTTCGCCTCAGATCTCAGACTGGTTCCGCACGATCACGCCCATTGATCCAATGTGTGACGTTTTTGTATTCTCTTACAACAAAGTACGAACGTTTTTTCCAGCCCACGCTCCCGCATTCACAATGGCGGGCTTTGGCTTGCACGCAACGTCGAGGTTCCGTTTCGAACATATATTTATAAAACGTATTTGGGAAAGAAACATTAACTAACCTCCACACATCATTGTAAAAGACTTTTCCTGGTCCTTCTCCAGTCGAGATATACATCGATTTATCCCAAACACCAAATGCCATCGTAAACCTGTGCTCTGGTGCTTGCCCCGCCGGAGGTTTTCCCCACATATTGCTGGCAAAGTCATAGTACCATGTATCATTCGAAATTGTGCCTCCATTTTTTCCACCAAATATGTACAGGCGATCCCTGTCCTGATCGTAACCCAATGCACAGTCACGCACTGCACCAGGCCCTTCATCTGCAAAGGAAATTTGTACAAACGCATTTGAGTGCGATGGACTCGCAAAGAAGAAAAGCAAAGATATACACAACCAACAGAAACAAACTTATTGAATGAGAAAGCGTAAAGAACTTAAATTTATGTAAATTACTTGTTACGGCTGCTATTCCACCCTAAAAAAGCGAATCGAATTGAAAGGGAATTTTTAAGGTGAATTCTTTTCGTACTGCTTTTTAGGAATACTTGCAGACTCTGGCGTTAGATGTTAGCTATAACGGTACATTCTGCGCAGACATAGCAACGGCGTTCCTTGCTGAAATACTTGCTTAAACAGGTGCCATCCTATTTAGTTTAGCATTCATTTGTATAGCACGACATGACTTTGGGAAAATATTTTCGACAATTCAACGACAAACACAGTGTGTATAAATCTTCTAGTCCCACGATTTGGGTTTCGTGTTGTTTTTTTAACCAACACGCGATAATCGCTCAAAAAAATTACGATGGAATGCATCTGTGAACAGCAATCTATAGTAATCATCATGCCTCCGGCCCACGCGCCCATTACGTGCACAACTAAAACATCATTATATATAAAAAGGATCGCATCCACTTTGATCGTAATGGCAACAGCTTTAAATTAATATTACATTAGCGACATTCAAAAGCCAGGGAGGATATTTCGATGCAGAGCTATATTTTCATCCTCAAACACAGAAATGATGTCACTTTCAAAAACACAACGCAATCCAATCTAACGGCATCTCACGGGCGTTTTTTCGCCAAATGCTTGCTTGCTAAAAGCCGTTTATTGACATTAAGTGACATTTAATTACAACCGTTTTAGTCTCAAGCATACTTGGGTCATCTGCTGCTATCCTTCTCCATTCCAACTGCAGAGTAACTTGGACAAAACACAGCAACAGTAGCGTGAAACTTTTCATCGTGACTCTTACGATTTTCTACACCTTGATGCGTCTTCTCTTATTTCATCTGAGTGTGACAGTGACAATAACTAAATTACAGAATGTTTATACGACTATATAACTGCTTTAATGACCGGATATGACCCTTGTGACGTGATGGCTTCGTGCTCTTGACACTTGCATGTCACGAAAGGTCAAACGTAGAGCCATATTGTGTGTTGGATGGTTTTTTAAGGACTTTGTCCATAATAGTACAATGTAACCCTGAACCTACTAAATGTTTCACCAGTTTTTTAAATGACTTTTTACTTCTTTGATCGCTGACACTGGTTGACCGTCTGACTTGGATGCATCCGCGTTATTTTGTTACGATGGTAACACCATGACCTTCAGTGACTTTACCATCATTCTCTCTCTAAGATAAGCGGTCTTCTGAAGGTAACAGGAAAGTCAGTTCGTTCCATACCTTGAAAAACATGCTACAGGCATCCTGTTAATTTATTACCTCGTAATGCTTGGCATTCTTTCAGATGGAACGGATTCTTCAGGAAGAAAGAAAGCTTTAAGAGGCAGTCATTTATTAGTAGAATATTCAAGGCTAAAGTCATTAAAAGTCACAAACAGTTGCGTTTTTAAATCGCAACGACGTAGCGTTTCAACTTGTGAAATTACTTCATATACATGTCAAAGAATTCTTTAAGTTTACCGTCAAGTCATTTTAACGATTTTTCACGTTCTGGTTCTATGAGACTATAGCTATTTATACTGTCGACAAAAAATTGTCTAGCTAGAGAGCATGTACCCGTCAGTATGGCTTGTCTTAGCTATATCAAGGACTAAAGTAATGGATGGAGCATTCATTCGTAAACTAACCACTCTTTTTCCAGTTACCTACGAGTACTTTCCACCAAGCACAATACACTAAAATCTCTATTTTAATGACATGCAAACACTGCCATAAAAACATTCCCTTGAAAGAGTATTAATTCTACATAATGCATACTATAGTTTAACACTTACAAATCAGAAATAGACTTCAAATAGTTCTGATACTTTATGGGACTTATTATTGAAAACATTAAAATCCATATTTTAGCGAAATGATTCAATGAATGCAACCAAGTACTGTGTAATGTTTGGTCAGCATGTTTGTTTTACATGCAAGTATGTTCAGCATACGTCTAGGTTAGACCCTACAATAACTAAATACGTCTGTGTGTGTTTCATTATATGAATGAAGGTGCTATTACATCGAGAATACTTTACATCTTAATTGTGCACAAAATTAAACTAGGATTTCATTTGTTTGTCATCTCATTTCGACCACATTCCCGCCTCCAGTCGATTTGTATCGGGTATACTGCAGGCGAATTTCCATAACAATCAGAATCGTTATCCATACAGCAAAGATCACAAACCATACAACCCAGGCAGAGTACGGCACAACAGCAAGAAAAACACCGAGTGAAATATTGATCAAAGCAAGCAGCAAAGCTGCACGGCCGGCGTTAATGTGGTATATCTCCCAAATCTTTCTTTTCGTCGTCGTTGGATCGGTTTTGTGAGGACGGCTGGTTAAGAAAACATTCAAATTCTTAATCTTAGATTCAGTAAGACTATGTATTCGCGTTGGAATCATTTTTCACATCAGTGAAAATTTTTCAAATTTCCTATTTTTCACGACTACACCTGTTGCTCGTGAGACAGATTTTACTGTACAGTCAGCTCAATTAACAGTGTTTTGCTGTTGAAATTACTTGCAACAAATTTTAGTAATGTACGATTGCCCAAATGCACTTAAATCAGTCTTTTATAAGGAAAGCGTTTACACGAGAACGTTTTTCGTATGTCTTGTCACGTACTATCTATCACCGCAATATTATTGGTAAGGGATACAACTGGCTCAATTTGATGGTATTTCACATGAAATTTCACTTCTATCTATTTTACATCAGGCCTATTTTACATTTAGCAACAAAGAAACTTTGTTTGAAATATCAAAGTTAAGTCAATATTACTATAATATTCTCTGATGATCCCTACATAGAGCTGTTTTCTTATCTTCAATCATAGCCAAAGGCCCCCCTCCCAGCCCCAATACCCAAACTAGCATATACTAATGGATGCCCACTATGGCACAAAGTATTGACCAGTTGCAAATCCTTACAAGGAAATCAGAACTTAACAACAAAAGGGTAAAAATGTAGTCCAATTAAAATGCCACCAATAATTATGTAAGCAAATAAAAAATATCAACTTACAAGAAAGCATTCAAAGGCTGAAGCACTCCAATAAACATGATGATAAGACCCAGTGCACCATGAGCAAACTTGAAATGAGCAAATGGAACAGACACAATTGCAAAGACAAATCCAAGAAAGGCAACAATCAATCCAGAAACCTAAAAGAGAGAGTTGACAAGAATTTTAATTTTCTTTTCTTTTCTCTGAGGTTAAATAGAAAAATGTATTTTAATTTTCTTTACTTCTCTCTGAGGTTAAATAGAAAAATGTATTTTAATTTTCTTTACTTTGCTCTGAGGTTAAATAGAAAAATGTATTTTAGTTTTCTTTTCTCTGAGGTTAAATAGAAAAATGTATTTCAATTTTATTTTATTTTCCCTGAGATTAAATAGCAAATGTATCTTAATTTTCTTTTCTCTGAGGTTAGAAAAATGTATTTTAATTTTTTTTCCTCTAAGGTTAAATAGAAAAATGTATTTTAATTTTCTTTTCTCTCAGGTTAAATGCTCAACTTACACCATATAAGTGCACTGCATTATGACATGTGTTAAACTGAATTAAAACTCGGCTAAATCGCTTGAGGAAACTGACAGATATACCCAACATTTTGGTCTATATTTTTGACAAGTTCCACTTGTTTCTCACCTGTAACGCTCGATGCATTTTAAACCACCATGGGTCTTTATATCTGAAATATCTTGCAAAGAACATCCCAAGTTGAAGAAGAATTCCCCAGCCAATGAACATGAAGATTCCATGGAGATGAATATAGCTAAAATACAATAAATTACACTCATCTCCATCGGATGCCTTGTCTGCATCTTTAGCAGTTCCTTGCAGTCGCCAGATGTCATTTTCAAGACCGTCACTAAAGTGTAAAAATAATTATAATGAGTATTACTTATTGCAGCGATGTTACAGGAATTTTACAACATGAATGTACAGGTAACTCAAATCTCCAGGTTTTTACAGAAAAATCGTGGCTTGGCAACAGGTGGAATAACTGCAGAATGCATATAGTTATTCAACTTCTCTAAAGCAGAATGACTTCAATGTAACAGTACCAAAACCAGCCAGTACATATGTTATCTGTTCACATATATCATACATGTCTCAAACTTTCTTTATGAATTTTTGTTGCAATTTTCTGCATTAGTCATTGTCTTGTCAAAGGCTCAACATTCTACAAATTCTACAAATTCCACCAGCTGCAAGAGCTTGGGGTTTCAAGTGGATGGAAGGTGTCATCTACTGACCTTGAGGCGCCGCCAAACATAATGATACCATCGTCAACGGTGACCATTGCATGACCATTGCGTTTTGGTGGTTTATCTCCCTATCGCAAGGAAAACATTTAGCTCACAAGACCTTCCAGCTCTCACTCATTTTGTGTGAGACACACACATTTGACTTATCTCTCATGCTCAAACACATACACACTATTTTCTCACACAGGAGTGAAAAATAGGGAATCTACAGTATATCCATTTTTTGTTTTAACACATCTTTTTGCATGTAAAATATCAATACAGCAATAAAGCATGTATTATATACAGCCCTGAAGGAGATAGTCCGTCTCTGGTTTTGTTGTTATTTCGTATATATATATGGCATGTTAATCGAAAATGAAGTGAATGATATTTCAGTTTTAAAAACATTTCAAGGGAGGGAAGGGGGGCAAGCGAGGAAATCTCACTCATTTTCAAGTCACAATCACCAGATACTGCATGAAGAGTAAACTGCTCGACATATTAACCCATATACATACTCACCCTAACAACCTTTTTAATCCACTCTTGTTTCTCAGGGTTATAAATAACTACCTCGTTTGGAGGAGCTTTGGTCACCTGAAATTAAACACAAACTTAAGTAATGGCAACATGTTTACTGTGCTCTCTCAAGGCTACTAGTTTAGAGGCAGGGGAAGCACAACAGTACTTCAGGGGCAGGTGGGCAGGGATAACACACCCTAATGCCCTCTACTCAGGATGTCCACGCATGTTTATGACGATTCTTACCCGAGCATATGTGATCAAGTAAACCAAATGCATCACTACATGTCTTCATATACCAGAATGAGAATCATATACATAGAATTGACTGGCACTTTTGACAAGCTGGCAATTTAGTGAGCAGGAAACAATTGATTTTGCATGCAGGTTAGCTAACTAAATGAAAAGACCTGGTTCCCAAATTTTGAATAAACTAAACTAAATTAAACTTTGTCTATACCTGTACTTTCTTTTTCAGCAAAATTATGAATAATTACATAGGACATTTAATTGCAATAACCACTGAGTATACGTATAAAATACACAACAATGATAACCCAGAATAAAGACAACATTTTGATTCAATGTTTCGACTTTATTTAACCATCATCAGGGCAAAAAAAGTTGAAATGTAGAATCAAAATGTTGTCTTTATTCAGAGTTGCCATTGTTGTGTATTATTACATATATAGCTTTAATTTGGGTAAGTTTGGGGTGGTTTTGATAATTTCATTGGAAAATATACCAGGCGTTCTTTTTCCCTCATTCCGCCCCAAATTGTTAGCCTCTCCTCTGACTTGCCCACACTATTAGTATGCATATAGCAAATAAAGAAACAAATAGAAGGCACTAGATCTGAGCTGGACATTTGAGATGCTGTTAGTACACACACAAAACATGACAGAATGGGAAAATTGGCAATCTTAAAAATTATTATATAAGCAGAGAAACAAAAATTAATCTACATTTACAGGTGAAATAAAGAATGCTCCAAAGTTTCATTGAGAAATATTATAATGTCAGGATACTATGGCCATTGTAGTTTGTAGATTTCATATATTATTGTAATGGACATGTTGAATTGTTCCCATTTCAAGCCGAGATGGGTTTAAAAGCTTTCACGGCCATAAAATTTGTATTTTATAGCATTTTTTCATGAGCTTCGCAATTCTATGTCTAATTTTGATCCCTCTTTACAACTGTGGTGATAGATTTTTTGCTTCTTCACTTGAGCCAAAATTTTGAGATCGCTAAATTTGTCTGTAACCATCACTAACATTTGACTTACCGATATTACAGATTTGCTGTCTTCGTTTCCACCATACAGTACAGCTCTGACAATATCTTTACCATTTGCGTCCTTGTCTACTGGCAGCAACGCCATGGCAGAATATTGCCGAGGTGAAGCACATTCTGGAAGGCGAGTCCACTCATCTTTTGCAGCGTCATATTCCCAACTGTCATCCCCAGGACACGGCCCGCCTGTGCCTCCACCACTAAAAAATGTTTAAAGAAGGCAAATATATACATGATTAATTGCTGGCCAGATTGAGTTGAGAAATATCAGGGAGCAAGTACAGAATCCTGCCAAGTAAAAGCTTTCCTCACTCTTGCTTCATTATTTCCCTTACAAGGCTTATAATACATTGATAAAGTTGACAGAATATACATAACAAACCTATTTTATGGCTAACATGCAGGCAAATCATGTAGCCACAAAGCCAATAGGTATTCCATAATTGTACCAACATCACTGTTTGGCCAGGTCAACCCAAGGATAAGACTTGTTGAAAGTTAATTACAGCATTCATATTATCTTGGTTATGTGCTGTACTTAATGTTTTTCTAACATGATCAATTGGTCATCTACTCTTCTCAAGCGTAATCATACTAGTCAAAAGACCTGACAATTTGTGACTGCCAGCTCTCATGGACCACATTAAAATTATGGCTAATTAGATTTTCTATTCATTGAATGTGAAACAGTCCTAGCAAATAGCACTTGCAGCAGTTTTGACTGATACACGGTCCTAAAGCCTGCCAAACACAACAGCTATCTGCTTAGCAAAGGTTACTTCTGCTTTTTTAGCTAAGTCAATAGCTGGGAATGTGTGCGCGGATTAATTTGCTTTAATAGTTTTGTGTTTGACGCAAACTTTCCTCACGTATCAAACATGTTTGATACGTTAGTGAAGGTTGCACGGGGCATAAAACCCAGTAAAATCCAACTGTACAGGTTGAGTTATCACCTGATCTCACCAGCACAAGCAACATTTGCTTAGCCGATAGCTCTCGTGTTCAGCATGCGTGACAGACAAGCATAAAAAGATATTGTTGACAATGTTTACATGGATTGTGAGGTGATAATTGATAACACATACCCCAAACATCCGCCATAAATAACCATCTTCTGCTTGGCTACCATGGTACCAGACAGAAGACACCGGGCATGAGGGTAGTTAGGATTGTAGCTATTTGTTCCCTTAAACACTTCCTTCCAGCCATCTTTTTTTGAAACGTTATAGACGAATGTATTCGAATATCGTTCTTCAGAAAAACCGTGCGTTAGATAAAATAAACTGGACTGGCCATGTTGAAAGAACCCTCCGGTCGACCCATAACGTTTCTCCGGCCTGGTACTACCTAAAGGTAGCTCTGTCCATGTATATGTTGTCAAATCTAAACGCCATATGTCGTTGAAGAATTTGTCGTCTAGTTCACCGGTTGAAACGTAAAATCCATTGTTCCAGACTCCTGAGACAACCGAAAATCGTTTCTGAATATTACCCGTCGTGTTCAATTCTTTCCAAACGCGAGAAGTCAAATTAAAGGCCCAAGTATCGCCAAAGGTCTCGCTCCCCTTTCCGCCAAATAGTAATATTTGTTTGTTCTTGGGGTCATAGCCAAGAGCAAAATCTCTCCGAGGTGGAGGCAATGGAGAACTAGGTTCAGGTTTAATTTCTATCCAGTTCAGTTGGGCAGAAATTAAAACAGGAAAATAAAAATAAAAAAATGTCCCCAACACAAAGCTGGCCATATTGTGCTGGTCGCAGTTAGAAACATATTAGTGCATTCTAATGTATTCAGCATATTTATAATTAATCAGTTTCAAAAAATTATATAATTGAGACAAGTTATGTAATTGAGGGAGGAGAAACTTTATGCGAATTTGGTTTTACCGGATGTTTTCGGTAGAAACAACAGGAAATATGTGAAAGAAAGACGCTACCAATTTTGGAAAAAATATAGCCAGATTTCCCCACTCATCTTTACAAACAAATTATTCCTATAATTTATGCATCTTTATTACAATACTTTTTCCTTCCCCCTTTCGCCGTTGTTGTTTTGTATAACGAGAAGCCTAGCAACAAAGTGGGAAAAAGACCTTCCAAATTGAAATAGGCAACTTATCCAACACATAAGCTCTCGCACTATCTTCTTCGCTTGTTCACTGCACTGTAAAATTGCTGCAGGAGGTTATCGAGATAAAACAACTTCCGAAAATAGACATCTTGTATTCCTGATGTTCAAGAGAAAAACAAGAAAACGACGGAGTCGGTGATATTTCTTTATATTCTGGTCTTTATTCCAAAGACATTGTGAACCAATCAAGTGTCATTGGTTTGACAATGTCTTTGGAATAAGGACGAAATATCACCGACTCCGTCGTTTTATGTTTTTTGTTAAATATCAGGAATACAAGATGTCTATTTTCGGAATTTGTTTTATTTTGTACTTCCTTACGTTGTCTGCTTGTCGTGTTTCAGGTTATCGAGAGGCCTAATAAAATTTGAATTTGAAAGGATGTCAATTTTTCTACACTCCATAATGCATAGGCAGCCATTAAAAGCTGTGAATTTACATTAAAACCGCTGTAGAAGTTGTCATAGAAACTTGAAAACAACACCAATTGCATGGCCTATTGTAGCTTATTAACGATAATAATCACGAACGTACGACCGGATTGCTCGTGCAGCCAAATGACGAGGACGAAGTATGTTTATGGGCGCTAGAGCGTAGTTGAATAAATAAACCCCAGTCATGAGAGAAACGGAATTCTAAATGTTGTAAAAAACGTTCAAGTCACTCATCTTCTAGCATGGCAGAGAATTTGGACACTCCCAGCTTTTTTTCGCTGTTACTTTAGAACTATACACACGTACAAGGAATTTTGTAGACAAACACAGAACTATAGAGACAAGGAATTGCATGATAAATATACAGGAAATCGTACAGATGTTTCCATTAGGGAACTAAAAACCTATAGAAAACATAGAAAAAACCCATATATAGAGGATGGTAAAAAGCAGCGTCACAGTATCTTTCTCGAAAAACTTGGATACAAGTTTTACGTTTCAGTGACGAGAAGGCCCGACCAGCTCCGAAAGGCCTCCGAAGATATCTTCACTCTTATTTGAACAATCGAGTCACAGTTTCACGAAAATCACGCCTCTCTCCCGCAGAACAACCAACAGATAACGGCTCACGGCTCACTAAAATACTCACTAAATGCTCACTGAATACTTTACCACCCTCCATATGGACATAGGGGGAACCATATAAACATAGGGGGAACCATATAGACATAGGGGGAACCACATAGACATGGAGGGAACCATATAGACAGAGAAGGAACCGGATAGACATAGAGGGAACTGTATGGACATAAAGAGAAACAAATAGACATAGAGGGAACCTACAGACATAGAAGGAACGATATAGACATAGAGAGAACCTTATAGACATAGAAGGAACTATATAAACTTAAAGGGAACCATATAGACATAGAATGAGCCGTATAGACATACAGGGAACTATATAGAGGGGCATACAGGGAACTATATAAAGGGAACTATATAGAGGGAACTATATCGAGGGAACCTTATAGACATAGAGGAAGTCTTATCGACTTACAGAGAACCATAGAGAATAGAAGCCTGGAAACTCGGCGAACTTCAAGGCGTTTATAATAAGCTTCGATTTTATGTTGAGTTGGCTTCACCGTGCACAAATCTTTGGAAATTTTTCTATACTATTTCAATAGTGCGATTTAGTGCTTCGGCGAGGCAACGCCATTCGACGATTGCACACGAACAAAGAGATAAAACAAAGACGTTGTCTGGGTTTCCAAAGCATATCTAGAGAGCCAAGTTGAAAATATGGACAAAATATACTGAGATCAGGGAATAACCCAGTTTATAGTGACACTATTAATAGCATTCTCCTTGATTATAATTAGAATATTACAACTTTTTATAAGAACCAGTTGCCTAGTCAAGCCGGCTGCTCCTATTTTTACGCCAATTCCAGCTTTAATATGTTCCTATTTTGTTTTTATCGTAAAACCCTTCAGAACAAGAAAGCATTAACCAATTGTTTTTCAGCATCGATTTTTTCTAATTGTATATTTTAATTAAAATGGTCAGTATTCTCCTTAAAATATTAATTCCAAGTGTTTAAGTTGGGAGATACCCTCTGTAAAACACATCCTTTGAAAAACAAAGTTAAGATTGTATTCATCAACAAATATTTAACAAATCTCTGTATTTTAGAGTCTTGAATAGAATTGTCGACAAAGCATTTTACAGCGCATTTTGACAAATTGCACTGACGTAATATTCCTTAATGATTCTTCTTCTTCCAGTAATAATTGAAATGCAAATGTTAAAGCTCTATATCGCCTAAAAACAACAGCTAATGACGAAGTTAGGGTAGTCAAATCGTTAATATTTCAACAGTTTATGAAAAGTTATGACAAGGCAAAGCTGAACAAGCTTGAACAGATTAATTAAAACAATACACCTATACTGTCGCATGTATAAAATGTCTATTGACTCTTGATCGATATATAATGAAGAGCAAAACTCTAGCTAAATTGGATGGACCGCGGACTTTGATTCTTGCACATAAATCACGTGAAATCAGATGACAAGGCAATTTTATTTTATTTTCAAAGAAATTAATGACTTGGAAAAAGATTTTAAGTTGGGAGATACCCTTTGTAAGACACATCCTTTGAAAAACAAAGTTAAGATTGTATTCATCAACAAATATTTAACAAGTCTCTGTATTTTGGAGTCTTGAAATAGAATTGTCGACAAAGCATTTCATAGCGCATTTTGACAAATTGCACTGACGTAATATTCCTTAATGATTCTTCTCCATCTAGTAATAATGGAAATGAAAGTGTTGAAGCTCTATATAGCCTAAAAACAACAACAAATGACGAAGTTAGGGAACTCAAATCGTTAATATTTCAACAGTTTATGAAAATTTACATCATTTGAAAATTTCTACAATAATATATTTGTCCACCGGATGCTTAGCTGGCCAACATTAGCGTAGAATGGCTAGCAGCATATGACTGAGTTTAGGAAACTTCTTAATTTACACCAGTTTACTTGGAAAACGTCCATTAAATTACCGGCAAAACATGCAATAAAATTAATTTCATATTTCAGTTAAAGGATTACTTGCATTTTCATGCCCAAACATGTTTAGTATTTTCTCATAATGAAGGCACTTCAGATATTGTCTTCCTAAACAGAGGGTGGTAAAGGGTTTTTTCGTGAGCCGTGAATTGCCAATATTTGTTGTTGTGAAATGAGATTTGACGAATTTTTGTGTCGTGAAATGTGATTTACATGCCTATTCCTGAACCGTGATTGACAGCTGGACGAGTAAGGATAAGTGCTAAAGAACAAAGTACAATGCATTGGTTACAACAATTTTACTAAATGTACTTATTTTGTTCATTTTTTCTACTATTGGCTGTTTTTACAGAAATTCGTCCGAATTTGAGCTTTCAATAGTGCTTTTTACTTTCTACAGCGTAAAAATAGGCTGACGGGTTAAGAAAGGGGTTAAATTTACACAGTTAAAAACGAGTTCATTAAATTTCGTGAAATTACTAATTTTTTACCTGTGAAATGTGAAATGGCTGTTTTTTCTCTCGTAAAACGTGATCCGAACCCCCCCTTTACCACCCTCTAAACAATTACTGGTAACAAATGTTAATAAATGTCGAGTAATAATATACCTTTTAAGGCATGTATTGTATGTATAACCAGTTAACCGGTTGCATATAACCGGTTTACTGAGTAAACTTCTAAATTTACACAATGCTGTTTACTTGGAAAAACGTCGGACAGGTTATGATATGCAATGAAATTTCAATATCAAGTGTCAAGTGCAATTACCAGATTCCTTGCTGTTTTTGAAACTCAGAATTTGTTTGGAGCGGTGTTAAAGGTTCTTTGATGAAGCTATGCCATGAAATTCTGCATTTCTAATGTCTTGATGTTGAGAGGATCGTATTCTGGGATTTAAGTCGAGTTATTGTTTCATTGATTGACTTTAGTATTTCGTTGTAATGGAAAAGTTTTGTCTATACAGTGATAGAATATATTTATTCATCATCAATTTGTTTTGAAGGATCTGCTGTAATTGAGTCCACACCCTAGCTTTCGCGTTTATCCTGCTTTGAATAAGATTAGCTTTTTATGCTATAAATTTAGTCATTCATGTTATGACAAGGCAAAGCTGAACAACCTTGAACAGATTAATTAAAACAATACACCTATACTGTCGCATGTATAAAATGTCTATAGACTCTTGATCGATATATAATGAATAGAGATATTATAAAGCAAAACCCTAGCTAGATTGGATGGACCGTGGACTTTGATTCTTGCACATAAATCACGTGAAATCAGATGACAAAGCAATTTTTTTTATTTTCAAAGAAATGAATGACTTGGAAGAAGATTTTAAGTCCCATGACATGACGTCAACAACATAATAATTCAGATGACAAGTATTGACAATTCCTAGAAATGAGGGCTTCTACACAATCTATTAATTTACATCGATTCAACATGCTTTACGAAGTAAATTTTTCTGCTCAAGCTATTTATTTAGGTTAATCTGAAAGAGAAATTCAGATATTAGCTTAGGGGACATTCTGGGAGATTCGAGTAACAACCAAATCTCCACCTAGTACCCTATGCGCGGTTGGGGAGGGTATTCCCTGATTAAAGAATTTGCTGAAGTTTGAAAAATGCATGGAACCAATTGTGTTTCCTAGGCCTGCGTCATATCATTAATCGAAAACTGCAACTTTAGCAAAACTATTGTGAAAATGCACAGGTTATTTCCACACCTTAATTGCAACTATATATAAACTGAGCAATGTTGTGACGTAACATAAATTACCCGCGCGCAATGTAAGCCTTCCAACACCATATATAAACCTGCGCCCATCGTATCTGACTAAAACGTATATATTGACGACCAATACAAGACTTCGTTGGAAAAGCCTGAAAAAACTCTCATTCTCTGGTAAGTTTTATACTTTTTAATAAATATATTACTGTGTATCTTCGCTGACATTCTACTGAGTTTCGTTGTTCTTATATAAAGTTACTTATCGAATCGTTAGAGATATTATATTTACTGACTACATACACCCACAAGAGCGAGTGAACGCGTTTTATCACGTTCTCTGAATCTGAACATACAATCTGAACATTTTGTTTAGTAGCTTTACTGTCCGAATTTAACCCATATACAATTCAAATTCTCTGACAACAATGGGTTGCTACTAAACTTTGTCTCGCGACGAGCGAGAATTTCACAGCCGCATCATCACAAAAACGATGTCGTATTTAACCTTACCTAGACGGTAGAATTTCTTCTCCGGGCTCAACTATAGATATGACGACATTATTGTCTCGTACGTGGCGATAAGGTGGTGCAAAACAAATTGCCATTAACATTTGTGTTATCATGTCATGTCGTAGGAACAACCGAGGTCAAATATCGTCACTGAATGTATAACCAAGCCTGAATTTGAAACTGCCGACAGAAATTAACAATAAGTCTGCAGGCGTCTGAATTAAAAAAAAAAATGCCGAGCTAGAAAGAAAACTGGCGGGAAAATGATCGGCAAATTTAGGTTTTTTCAATGCTTCAGTGTGACAAAACACATATTTTTAATCGTATTATATTTAAACGGATATATATTTCTTCATTTGTTTCTTCTGTACAAATCTTAGATCGCCAATCGGAAATTGTCAGCATGAATTCGAGGGCAGGTGAATTAGTTCAAAGGGATTTTATATTTTCCTGAGTTTACAAAAATAATATTGCTAGCTTGTTAAGTGCAACTTACGTTTAAGCAGAATAATTTTATCGGCCTTGTTCAACTGCAGAATGATTTAATGTAAATCGAATATTCGATCATAATGGATAGTTTTGCCCATATCCACAAGAATACGTCTATTCAAAATGTACATATCTTGGCTACATTTCACAGCTGTTCTTAAATAACTAAATTTTGCAGCATTATCACCATAAATTTATACCCAAGGATTCAAGGTGACATTTAGGAATGTGGCGACTATCTCGCTTCTTCCAAGAAAACACTAATTTTTCGTAGAAATGAATAACCTTAGTTAGCATTAAGAATTAAAAAACATGTAATTGTCAAAATGTTGCAGAATTTTTATCAGTTCTTGCGGTTTTAAATAGACTTATAAAACTCAGCAAAGCAATTTGCCTCCTTCATAACAACTTACCGCGTCCTAAAATGGAACTGTACTCACGTCAAGCACTTAAGTCTGATATTTTGCTTTCATCTCATGCAGGGACAAAATTTTCCCATGTGAAAACCTTCCTGAATAAGAGGAAAAACACTGTGCCGTTGATGCTTTTAGAATTCTGTTTCCATGTCCGATTTGCATCTGATATATACGTCTTGATGTCGCTCATTGTCACAACAAATAGCGAAAAAACTGAAGGCAATGCTTTATACGAAGGGCTTGGCAAAACATTATTATGACGCATTCTGTGACTATTCGCATAGCTGGGCAAAATAAGCCAATAAGAAGCCTGAAAATCTTCACGATTTACTTAGATCTAGAAGATACACAAGTCATAATAAATTCATGAATACATTTTAGATAACGTACAGTTAAGTGTTTTTGAGGAAAACGTTCCATTTCAATTCCCTATAGCTACAAAGCAATTGGTATATCTTACCAAAAGTATACGAGGTTTGTATTCGTTAGTAATATATGTGTTTACAATTAGCATGTTTACGAGCACATAATATCGCGTTTACTTTAAAACTAGCTTAGACGTCAATAGTATATTTTAATATTGTCACACAGGCATCTGTCGCGTGGAGCAATGAACATTTTCGTTCAACGATCAAGTAAAATACGATAAAATAGAATATTTTTCAATTCACTTCAATACATGCATTAGTTTTCATGAAGGTGACACAATTAAGGGTTATGAGGAATAACAAGTTTAAGCTGCAATGCTCTACTGCATAACACGAAGTGCAAAAAGAAGTTTTCTTTATTATGCAAAATAAGTAACACATTCTAAAAGCTGGTCATAGCATGCAGGAATATTTATTTTGAACTGATAAGGCGCATTTTAGTAGGAACCACAGTATCGCGTATGAAACAGGAACAACGGTATCGCGAAAACATGTAGTCATGAGTTTATGAGCTTATTTATAAGGATAAACATCTCAGTTTTATACAATGTTGTACCACCTAGAACGAAAGATGTCACGACTTAATGAACAAATCACATCCACTCTGGAGGCGGTCCTAACAGAATGGCCCAACGTCTACAACAGAACCAAGGAAAAGATCCTGACAATGAAACGCTTTTACAGCAATCCACTGCTAAGAGCTACTGTTGTGGCGAAAACAGATGATGATTGCAATGATCTTAAAAAAGATTTCCAAGAGTGAGTTTATACACAGAATTTCCCCCCCCCTCAAAAAAAAACGGAGTCTAACTTCTATGATTGATTGCTGAGTGAAAACTTGATGCTATAAAGTGACTATATTCTTGTTTTATGAACTTCTTCCGGTTATGTATGTCCAGGCGATCTGAAAACACGGAAAGGTACTAGCACTAGTTGTCAAATAGAGTCAAACAAGCAAATTTTTTAAGTTTCATAAAGGAAAATAAAAGATGACTAAAAACTGCAAAATAGATTTCTATTTGACAACTAGTTCCACGCCTTTTACTCACGGTCAGACAGCTGGATATAATATATGCAAAAGTGGCCTCTGTTTGAAGTTGAGGCTGAGTAGAGTTTTAAGTGAACTTGAGGCTTTACAAAGCTTTTTAGTGAATTTACAGGTAAGGCTCCAAGGTAAAACGTATCAGGCGTATCACTGATGTCATTAGCGCCCTAGCTTCCGTCTCCAGTTCATTCCGTTGATTGTCTATGGTAATAAATGTGTATCCTTTTCTAATCATAACTGTTTTAGTCACAAAAGGCTTGCTGCCGAAGGGTCGAACATCAGACGAAATTTGCGGACTCAAGTGCAGTCGAGTGAAAATCGCGTCGAGAAATTACAGAAACGTGGACGTCCCGCAGCAATCGCGTTTCCAGTACTCTGCGCTCTGATTGGTGGAATTATTGGTGCAAAAGCCCCGGGACTGGGACAAATCCCCGCTATCGTTGTCGGAGTTGTCGTGGGCTTCGTTGTTGCCGGACTGCTTAGCCTTGTGTTGTATTTCGCTTACAAAGTGAAATTCGTAAGGCGACGAGCAATGTGGAACAGAATTCAGAGTTCCAACCAGGCAGGCATAGGTCAAATCGCCGTGATTGAGAAGAAAAGAAGTTGCCTGAACGAAATACGAGAGAAACTGAACGACATTGGAGATGGTAACCGGGATAGCGCTGTTAAAGCTTTGCTGGATGAAATGACTTCATATCTTAATTAAATATGATCGATAATGAACATAATTGTTTACTGGTCGACTTACTAGGGGGGGGGGGAGTAGTTGGGTTGTACAGAGGTGTGAAAAATAGCTCCAAATTTCGTTGGCCAATTTCATCGGAAAAAGAATGACGGAATAGTACACGCTTAGGAACACTATAGGACGTAATGAGTTCAAATAGACATTAAACACTAATAATTACACTTCACTTTTACCTTTTTTATATGTTTTCACTTGTAAGATCATCATATGCACATTTAAGAAACATGAAATACATTTCATTTTTCATGGATATGTTTTTATATAACTATAAATTTGTTTATTAAAATATCTTTTCTAAATTTTGTAAAACGGCGTCGAAATCACCACGCTTCACTTCGCGAGTTTATCCATTTCCCTTGCAAACAGAGGCCGGAGCTGCATTGCTGACCATTTCTTAGCCATGCATCGAGATTTGAGATCAGCGGCCGAACAATTCAGCGTATCTGAGATCAGTGGCCTGCACGGGTTTTCTTCTTCGTTGCTCAACTATTCCGCAGTAAAACTGCACTAACCTTGTACTGGATGGGTCAAAATTCCGGCATTAACGGTTGATTATAACTATATCCCATTGCATTGTCCGAGGACTCGACATAAACTGGGACCAACTCATCTTCAACCATATTATCTCCATTGTTCCCAGACACACTGTCTTCGAATCCATAACTACCCCACATACCCTGCTTGCTGTGAAAGTAATGAAAGAAATTGGGCACACGAAGCCGTTCGATTTCCATTCCCTTTTGTAGACATCTAGAAACATAGGAAAGCTTTAGATTCAAATATAGAAGACTGTAAATCATAGACTTGTCAGCTCGCGACTGCCTTACTCCCCCCCCCCCTGGGGGTAGGCAGTCGCGAGCAGACTAATCATACACGTGTCAAAATTCAAGCCGGGAACAGCTGAGAAAAAAAATCATCATCAACTATAGATCCTCCAGCAGGAATGGAACCTAGGCCCTCGCGATATCGGTGCAATGCTCTTACCACTGAGCTAAGGAGGTCGTAGAGAATAGCCATTTCCCAATCAAGAAGCACGAAGCATCTACGGATTTTCTGGAGGGGCAAGGCAATGTGCCAGAAAACTTTAAAAGTTAAAATTGGAGCAAGAAATTACAAAAGATGTTTCATTATTTTTAAGGAGAAGCCTCAAAGATTGTTTACAACATTCGTTCCATGTCTCATGACTGGTGCTCTCTCTATCACACTGTCCCTCCAAGCAAACCATGCATGCTTTGCGACCTCGATGGCCAATGTATCTTAACCACGCGAAGTTTCAGCCAATAAACGTTCCTTCATCCTACCTGTCCACCATTTCCCAGTCTTCTCCTCCCCACTTCGTTTTAAACTCGTCGACATTCATCCCACCAATGCGGTCAAAATCAGATTTATAAATGGCAAACAAACCATAACCCATTGTCTCCCATTCGCCTGAAAAACAAAGGTGAAAGACCCGTACAGACGAGCAAGTTTTCCTTGACAAGTTTCATGACGAGTTCACGTACACGTCTGTACGAGGAACAAGTTTTCCTTTACAAGTTTTCCTTGACAGGCTTTTTGTTCTTGTGTACGCGAAATTTGACAATATTTTTCTTGACAATTTTTACGAAGCCGCATGAATTAGGTACGTAAACAAAAACTCCCTTGTCAAGTGTTCCTTGTTGCACGTACACACGAGCAAGTTTCCTTGTCGAAAAGCTGGTACGACTATAGCTTTTAAGCCAGGCTCCTTGTCAAAGAAAAATCGTCAATTTTTTCGCGTACACACGAGCAAATAAAACTTGTCAAGGAACACTTGTCAAGGAAAACTTATGCCTAAAAGTTGACCAACATAGCCAAGTGACATTGTTACTCTTAAAGAGTTTTCAACCTGCTATAACTATGGATTAACAACTTTTATCCTACACATATTTAATCTACCATTATACACTAATGCGAGATTCGGAGGTACTATCTACAATTAGAAAAGTATGCCTACCATAGGGTAATGATGGTGTGAAGCCACAATCGAGACGGATAACCATTGGTGAAAAGGCCATTTTGCCTTGAATACAATGCTGCAAATATAAACATTCGAAATTTTTTCCTTATACACAATATCTCGAAGTAACATTGCCAGCGTAGCTCGAAAGAATTTTATTTCATCACTCTATCATCCCTAACGTCTCTATCATAACGCAGCTGTTAACCGTAGCTTCTTAATACTAATATGATCTTTAATACCGAAAAACTCGAAGTTAACCGGCCAACCTTAGTTCTAATTAATCAATTATTTATGTAATTACCTTTCGTAGAACATCGATCATATTATTAGGAATATCCAAGTGCAGATCACACGTGAAAACAATATCATCAGGGTTCTTAAGAAAAAAATCATTAAGTTAGCAGACTGTCCAGTTGAAAGTAGAAATCAAAGTAATTTCTTTCTCCACCTCGACGGCTTCCGCGCCAATTTGAATTCCTAACGCCCGTTGGAATGATCCGTTTACTTGCAAAAATTGATATCTAGCGAAAAAAGTAATAACACAGTAAGCGATAAACTATAAACTAGATACCTCCACCAGGTCTAAACTGTTCCTCCTAGAGGTCCAGTAAGGATCATCTCTTATTGATCTAGTGTTACTACAGGAGGAAACCTAAACTAAACTAACTTTATTTATACTGGATAGCCCTATCAGTTCTAAACTGTTCTTCCTAGAGGTCCAGTAAGGATCATCTCTTATTGATCCAGTGTTACTACAGGAGGAAACCTAAACTAAACTAACTTTACTTATACTGGATAGCCCTATCAGTTCTAAACTGTTCTTCCTAGAGGTCCAGTAAGGACCATCTCTTATTGATCCAGTGTTACTACAGGAGGAAACCTGAACTAAACTAACTTTATTTATACTGGATAGCTCTACCAGTTCTAAACAATTCTTCCTAGAGGTCCAGTAAGGATCATCTCTTATTGATCCAGTGTTACTACAGGAGGAAACCTGAACTAAACTAACTTTATTTATCCTAGAAGTCTTTAAGAAACTACATTACCTTTTCAAAGAACTCCGCCTCAATGCTCGTTTGATATCTATATCAGTACTGTTGAAATCCACAATAATCACGTTCACATTAGGATCTTGTGTTGTTTCGTATAACTAAACAAAACAAAAGACGGGGTTACGAAGAAAGCAGAGTGGCAAGTGCAATAACAGATAAAACAAAATGACACACACTGTACCTCGGACATATCGTTGATGAAATGCTGTACCCACTTCCCTTGATCTTTGACTGAAAAATCAAATTTAATGCTTGCAAACTTTGAAATCGAAACAGCAAAACTAACAACTGGAAACATGACAAAACATCATGACGTGAAAACATATTAAATTGTATATTCAAGCCCCATACAGACGAGCAAGTTTTCCTTGAAAAGTTTTCCTTGACAAGTTTTATTTCCTCGTGTGTACGCGAAAAAATTGACAATTTTCCTTGACAATGAGCCTGGTTTAAAAGCTAGTCGTACCAGCTTTTCAACTGCCGACCAGGAAACTTGCTTGTGTGTACGTGCGACAAGGAACACTTGACAAGGGAATTGCTTGTTTACATACTTAATACATGCGGCCTTGTAAAAGTTGCCAAGAAAAAATATTGTCAAATTTCGCGTACACAAGAACATATAAAGGAAAACTTGTACGTCGTACAGACGCGTAAGTGAACTCGTCAAGAAACTTGTGAAGGAAAACTTGCTCGTCTGTACGGGGCTTTATAATTAAGTCTTTTTTTTTGGCTGATCCGAAATGGGAAATTACAGCCTCAAGGTAATGGAGCAAACCGCGTTTAACACCACGCAAAAGAGTCTGCCATTACAGACCAAGCCAGAAAGCCAAAGAGCAGAATGTTACTCTCCAATCATCCCAAAACCAACTCGCAAGCCCGCTGCGAGTGCTTTCATCTAACTAAAATATACTAACAAACATTGTGACTGGATGTAGTCGCTCGCAGTGTGCTAGCGAGTTGGTTTATGGACGAGTGGAAAATACGACAGTAAAAAAGCAACAGTTATCACCTGGGACAATCACATGGACTGTGACATTCCTTTTCCAGACGAAATTTTGTGGAGAGCAAAAAGATTTGCCAGCAAGAGGAAGGTAGACGAAGTCTGATATATTGATTGTTTTATCTACAAAGAACGAAACAGTTTTAAAGAAAAATTCACGTAATGATTGTGGAAATAAAATCGGGAAGATAAACTCACTTTTGCCAGTAACGCCAAGTTCCTAAAAAAGAAAAAAAAGTGTCAGTTAATAAAGAAACAATAAAACAACCGTTAGTCGTTTGTTCAAGAAAATGCGAAATAAAATTCCTTGCTAAGATCGACTTAAAATGATCCGAGTTGTAAAAATGCTACAGTTACAAGTGCGAGAGGAAGGCCTACAAAAGATGGGGTCAACGAAGAATGTTTCATGTCATCACTAGAAAGTTAAAAAAAGCATGAAAGCCCTCGAACACATTGTCTCATCCCCAAATCATAACTTCGTTTAGAGGACACTATATATTTAGCCCCCATGCCTTCTCTCACAATTTATACTATTATGAAAACGAATTCTTCATTCATTAAAACCTGGCAACGACCGAGGAAATCCTCTCGTCAAAATCACATGATATTTCTAGGTGACTTACCAGTTCAATAAGGTATCTGTCTCCTTTAATAACATCGTGATTTTCCTCCAGGTTGATGACACGTTTTACATAGACATGCCTGAAAGAACAAACCATTCATACGAAAAACTGCAAGCATAAAAGCGCATAAGGTCTAACCATAGACAATCAAAGGAATGGACTGGAAACGCAAGCTAAAGCGTCAATGTTGCTGACGCGACATCCGTCATACGGCCTGATATGCTATACTTTGGAACCCTGTAACTTCACTTTAAATATACTTCAGGACTTTCTATTTACATATTTTAAACATAATTCTTTATGGATATAACAAAGCTAAAACCCAACGCTGAATGTTTGCGTTCTTTTAGACTACAGAAATGTCGCCATTGTTGTTGTTGAAAAAGGTTTACGGAAACATTAAATGGTAATTTTCCGCCTTGTTTATCTCTCTGAAAAGTTTTAAAAGTCGATAGTTGCATTCACATTTCTGTTCTTGTTTAAAATATGTAAGTACGGAGTCCTGAAATGTATTTAAAGTGAAGTTACAGGGTTCCAAAGTAAAGCGTATCACGGATGTCGCGTAAACTTTAGCTTGCCTTTCCAGTCCATTCCTTAGATTGTCCATGGTCTAACACACCTGCAAAAATGTAACAAGTGTGCTCACAAGCTGTTGACAAGTTGTCGGATACAAGTTTCTAACAAGCTGTTAACACCTCGCAACAACATGTGGGATCGTCAGACTGCAACACCATTGACAACACAAGACTGTGACAACATTGGTATATCAATGCAGCAACAGCTTGTTGTTGCAGGACAATCTTGTCACAATTCTGACAATCCCATCCAGTTTGTTACAAGTCGTTAACAGCTTTTTCCAAACGTGTTTAGAATTTGAGACGAGCAGTTAGAAGACAACTTGTCAACAGCTTATTGGACAGACTTGGCGCAACATACATAAGAAGTGTCGCAACAAACGATCATGCAGAGTTAGCAATATTTGCGACGTTTGGATTTGACATTCAGTCTTTCACCACCATTGTGGTAATTGAACTTTTCTTGCGAAAGTTTAATCAGTCAATCGATCCAGCACCTAGTCATGTACCAAGACTAACACTTGAAAATAGAATAAACAAATATGATATTAATATATGTAGACAAACCTTCCATATCTTTTCTGAACATCTTTCATATATTTGTTTACAATACTTTCAGCGACCTTGAAAGATAAAAGATCATTCGTAAATGTAACACTGGATTTCTAGGAAGAACAGTTTAGAACTGATAGAGCTATCCAGTATAAATAAAGTTAGTTTAGTTAAGGTTTCCTCCTGTAGTAACACTGGATCAATAAGAGATGATCCAAACTGAACCTCTAGGAAGAACAGTTTAGAACTGATAGAACTATCCAGTATAAATAAAGTTAGTTTAGTTTAGGTTTCCTCCTGTAGTAACACTGGATCAATAAGAGATGATCCTTACTGGACCTCTAGGAAGAACAGTTTAGAACTGATAGAGCTATCCAGTATAAATAAAGTTAGTTTAGTTAAGGTTTCCTCCTGTAGTAACACTGGATCAATAAGATATGATCCTTACTGGACCTCTAAGAAGAACAGTTTAGAACTGATAGAGCTATCCAGTATAAATAAAGTTAGTTTAGTTTAGGTTTCCTCCTGTAGTAACACTGGATCAATAACAGATGATCCTTACTTGACCTCTATAGGAAAGACAGTTAATGATTATTACTCGACTAATTTGACCAAAAACAACCGACCTTTTCGTTTAGTAAAATGTTCCCGTCAGTTCTACATGTGGATGGATTTTGTTTATAAACAAACGCGGTAAGTTTATCGTGCGGTTTCTTTGGCTTCTCGTAGCGTAGGAATTTCCAAGTTACATACATCCAAGTCTTCTTCGTGAATAGCAAGTTGTTTTTCTTGGCGTACGCCTGAATCTCTTTCCACTGTCCAGTTTCTTTCAACTTCCTCAAAGTGGGTGCCAGCGGAGACATTTTGTCCACGAAGATATTGCCCGCCGTCCTTTCCTTCGGCCGTTTCCGATGCCAAACTTTAGGAACATTACTTTTCTTCACCTCAGTCTCTATTCGAGGTGTTGAAATATCAATTCTGTCATCTTTCCTCGCAATCTTTTGACTCTGTATCACATAAACTCCTTCGACGGGCAGATCTCGAGTTTCCAACGAAGTATCGTTGTCTTTGTTGGATAAACTCTTCACATCTTGTTTCATGCTAGGGTTTTTTATGTTTTGTCTAATCATTTTATTTCGTGTTGGTCTCTTACTGGCAGTTCCAACCGCTACAATTCTCAAAGTAGATATTCTCTTCACGGGTTTAGCAGATTTTCTCAAAGAAATTGTAGTTTGATCAGAAATTTTTCTTTCTTTCTGTGCAGAAACATCGTGTCCATTATTCAATGCCTGTTTTGAACGGACAGTTGCGGCACTATTAATTCTGACATTCTCGACTTTCCTAACACGCCTTCTCGAGGAAGTTCTCATGTTAGAATCTAAAGTTTTTGCAGATTTCCTCACGGGCTGCGCTACACTTTTATGTGAATTACCCTTACGTTCAGTAACGACAGTATTCTCAGGCTTCCTACCACGTATGTTATTAATTGTCCCCTCGACGCTTTTGTCATGGGTGGATGCCGAGGTCACCTTTCTATCACGTGACAAACCCATCACTCTCGAATCACCGGTGGTTTTGCTAGCAGCACCTAAAATCGCCAATATTTTTCTTCCCTTGAAACTTTCCTCGGCGTCTCTGACACGGCGATGCTGAGCATAATCGACTGTGGGAATATTTCCAACATTATCGTTCGATTCGCCAACGTTGTTTTCTCGATCCTCGCTGTTAATTTCAGAATTCTCATCCTCGCGGCCTCGCCGCAAACCGTAGGGGTCAAATTCATCACCAGCAAGGTCGTACTGTTCAGCGTGAGGCAACCACTCCCCATGCGAGTCTTTGCTTCTCATCTCAAAACAAGGCTTATAATGCTCGACATGTTTCAAATGCGTTCCATCGTTTGGATAAACCGCAGTTTCGTGAATTAAATAAACGCCTTCGTATCTTGCGACCTTGAAGTCCACTTTGTAGCTGGGCTTGTAGTCACAGCTTGGATACATCAGGTCACCAATTGAGCGCGGAGATTTACCATCGGACATTAAATCCTTTAAATTGTTTGTAATACTGGTGCTCTTAGCACGTTCTTCTTCTTTCCCAGCTGAATCTCTAAAGTGGTGAAATTTTGTATCTGTGTCAACATCGCTCTCAATGTCTGTAGATATTTTATCTTTAAGTTTACGTGGAGTGATGGGTTCTTGCAGTACGCCCGGAGTTAGAGGTATATGCCTTGCATAGCTCGTCACTTCGAGATTACGTAGTTCGTGGGGGTGAATATATTGTGAAATCCTTCCGCGTGTGATGTGTGTAAAGTTGCCAATGTGCGGCATTTTCCACGCGACCAGAAGATGATCATTTGAAGAAGACTGTTTGTGCAAAGCCTCGACAAAATAACGTTTGTTCCGGCGTAAGAAGAGCCCTTCGGAGATTTGTGTTTTGTACTTTGTAAATTGGCCATCTCCAACGATTCCTTGCCAAGACGGATCGCTCAAGTTGCCAACCCAAGCGATAAGTCGGGCGTTGTACGGCTCATCATCGGAGCTCAACCACAGTTCCGATGAGTCATCAGATGAGATCGCGAACGTGTAATGACCTAAGAGAGAAATAAGTCGGAATAATAATAATAATATCCTAAACTTCTATAGCGCACATATCCTAAAGTTCAAGGCGCTTCACAAATAGTACGAAAGCATATGATGATATTAGAAAAGTTTACAATTATTTACAAATATTGAATTAGAGAATGCTAAAATAACAAGATACTCATAAACCTATCTAAATCAATCAAAAGAAAGACACAGAGATCTATTGAAAGTTTAAAAAGATAAGTTTTGAGATCCTTTTTAAAAGTCAAAATACAGGATCACTTCCGCCAACTGTGTGGAAGTCTATTCCATACTTTTGGAAGAACTGAGAGGTTTCATTTCAACTGGTCCAATCATTCCTTATTTGTTCTTGCCGAGTAACAAAAGGCTTACAGTCAAATACTGTTCCCCTCAGTATTGTGACATCGCAGTCAATCTTGTAATGTTCAGTGTTTGATCGCTTGTAGAAAGTTGCAAACGTTGCAAGTTGCCTTACACGTTACTACTTTTCTCTCTCTATAGTTCTAAAGTTCCTATCATAACATGTAATTTCAAGAAATCTGTCGGCCTTCTGAATTCATTTCCAGGACTAGATGAGACAAATGATAATATAATACCATACCTGTCCTGGGTGGATGGAGGAAGCCAAAGACTCTCTGGCCGAAGTTATGAGCATCGTGGCTGACGTGAAATAGATTAGTCTTCAGTCTGACGTCAGGATATTTGGGGAAATGTATGTTTCGCCTGAGGTCATTCACTGTACTGCCACACCAATCAAACCACACATGCACATTGAGGAAACCACGCAACTGAAATAATACAAAACAAGATTTTTTCTATGTTAGTACACTGGATATAAATCTGAATAAACCACGTAAATTATCATCTCCAATTTATACATTCATATGGTGTTTTCATAAGGGTAAGTTTCACTACCAAGTAGTGAAACATTGGAAGATGGTGTAAAAGAAAGGAGGGTGCAAGAGAAAGGAGGGTGTAAGAGTAAGGAGGTTGTAGAAGAGAGGAGGGTGCAAAAGAAAGGAGGGTGCAAAAGAGAGAAGGGTGTAAGAGAGAGGAGGGTGTAAGAGAGAGGAGGGTGTAAGAGAGAGGAGGGTGTAAGAGAAAGGAGGGTGTAAGAGAAAGGAGGGTGTAAGAAAGAGGAGGGTGTAAGAGAGAGGAGGGTGTAAGAGACAGGAGGGTGCAAAAGAAAGGAGGGTGCAAGAGAAAGGAGGGTGTAAGAGAGAAAAGGGTGTAAGAGAGAGGAGGGTGTAAGAGAAAGGAGGGTGAAAGAGAAAGGAGGGTGTAAGAAAGAGGAGGGTGTAAGAGAGAGGAGGGTGTAAGAGAGAGGAGGGTGTAAGAAAGAGGAGGGTGTAAGAGAAAGGAGGGTGTAAGAGAAAGAAGGGTGTAAGAAAGAGGAGGGTGTAAGAGAAAGGTGGGTGCAAGAGAAAGGAGGGTGTAACAGGGAGGAGGGTGTAAGAGAAAGGAGGGTGTAAGAGAAAGGAGGGTGTAAAAGAAGGGAGGGTGTAAAAGAAGGGAGGGTGTAAGAGAAAGGAGGGTGTAAGCGAAAGGAGGGTGTAAGAGAAAGAAGGGTGTAAAAGAAGGGAGGGTGTAAAAGAAGGGAGGGTGTAAAAGAAGAGAGGGTGTAAGAGAAAGGAGGGTGTAAGCGAAAGGAGGGTGTAAGAGAAAGAAGGGTGTAAAAGAAGGGAGGGTGTAAAAGAAGGGAGGGTGTAAAAGAAGAGAGGGTGTAAGAGAAAGGAGGGTGTAAGAGAAAGGAGGGTGTAAGAGAAAGGAGGGTGTAAAAGAAGGGAGGGTGTAAGAGAAAGGAGGGTGTAAGAGAAAGGAGGGTGTAAAAGAAAGGAGGGTGTAAGAGAACGGAGGGTGTAAGAGAAAGGAGGGTGTAAAAGAAAAGAGGGTGTAAGAGAAAGGAGGGTGTAAGAGAGAGGAGGGTGTAAGAGGGAGGAGGGTGCAAGAGAAAGGAGGGTGTAAGAGAAAGGAGGGTGTAAGAGAGAGGAGGGTGTAAGAGGGAGGAGGGTGCAAGAGAAAGAGGGTGTAAGAGGAAGAAGAGTACAAAAGGAGGGTGCAAAAGAAATGAGGGTGTACAAAAAAGAGAGAAATAAGTTGGAAAAACTGAAGGGTTTCAATTCAGCTGGAGGAAAACAAGGCATCAAACATACAAGGTCATAAACAGCAAATCAATTATTTAATTTACTCACAGATGATTTCCAAGGATGTTTTATCCATGTTATATTTGGTTTCTTTGTAGCATCCACTATAATATCTTGTTTTGTTGTGTCAACTTTTAAAACCTTAACACAAATCATGGTTAAATCAACCAATGAATAACATTATCAGACCACAAAACAAAGCAATACAAGAAATGGACCACTTTGGAGCACATTGCAACTATTTATTGTTATTCATACCTTGGTAGCATTTACATCTTGTTGCGGATGGTAAATACCACCTAAAAGACCAAGAAATACCTCAGTTAATAAACACCTGATGGTCTTTTAAAACAAAGAGAAAAAGCAGGACTGAAATCTCTGCCAAGAATAGACCAGTTGCTATGCTAACCAAGCCAGACAAAGAAGTTTGTACTTAGTAAATCGTAAAGTCTTGAAAGTAAGCAGAATTAGTGGCCTCAAGGGGCACTTACTTTTGAGGGGGCACTTACTTTCAAAGGGCACCTACTTTAAAGGTTTTTTTTCAGCATAGGCCTATGTTAAATCCATGCTAGTATAGTATAATCCATGCAAGATTATTACCACAGACTTATAGCTAAGAGTTTTTACTTATGTGTGACCTGTATCAAACACCAGTGGTGATAAATTAAATTTAGAAATGTTGGTAGTTTAATTTCCAAAAGTTCTCAAGGCATGGTTTTCAAGTTGCTGGCCAGATTCTCTAGCAAGTGTTGAAAAAGGCACTTACTTTTGCGGGGTGCTTACTTTCGAGGGCGCACTTACTCTCAAGACTCTACAATATTTGTATGATCTCTACATCAATGTTGGTTCCCCATGAGGATGCACACCCTTGTTTGTATTGCTTGAAAGGTTTGCAGCAAGAGGACACTCATTCTACTTTTAACCAACTTGGAATTTATAACAACAGTTCAAAACAGCCAAACTGTTAACTTCTAATATAAACTGTCTGCATAAAGATACCTGCACTAAATAATTATAATTAAGATACAAGCTCACTCTCATGACAGTATAATGGTCAATGGTATTTTTGCTGGCGTCATACTCTGCTCTTAACCTAGCATTCCGTAGGTGGGAAAGAGCCAATATTGGTATTCACTCTATTGTATCTGCCACCCCACCCCACCCCCCCCCCCCACTCCCTCTACTGACTTTACAAATTAAATTATTTCAAAATCTTAATAGTATATGCTTTGATAGCTCTACCTAAAGTTATATGTTGGGCTCTAATATTTATTACAAAAATCAGGCTTCGGCAATCATTATTGTATCCCATTTGAAATATCTGAATGTTTTCACATCTCACTAGCCATTTATCATTAGATCTCTCAACTTAAAGTGCAGAAACGTCAAGAGCGAGACTGGGGAATTGTTAATAGCATGTAGATATTATTTGCAACATGATGAGCTTCAATTACCTATTCTTGGGTTTCATTAGGGCATTTTGCAATGTATTGATGATTATACTGTATTGGAGTAAACAAAGCTCACGAAATTGCCCATATTTGCTGCCAAACAAAAGGTCAACACATACAGTGAGAAATTACTTCCCTCGAATGTATCAATTTGGAGTTGACTCCCAGTGAAATTTATGAAACCCAAGCATAGTTTAGCTGATCTCTCATTTATGCAGTCCACTTGCTCACATGCAATCTGTAAATTCAGTGGAATATCCAGCCCAACTATTGAGTCACGCCGTGCAAATTTAAAATTGTTACAATGATTCATTTCTTCAGAAATTGTTGTTTTCACAGGCAATGAACATGAAAATATTTGCATATTGGGACTAGGTCCTCGGGCTGCTGCGTATAATGTAATATCAATAATTAACAGCAACAATATTATTTAAAAAAATATTATGACTTAAATGCAAAAATGCTCCCTGCATGAAATTTATTACGTATGGCATGAGAGCCCAAGAGAGACAGAGAGAGAAAGAGAAGTGGACAGTGCAAGACTCTGAAAGCATGGGAATTAACAGGTTATGCGTTAAAGTACTTTGAAAAAGATTTCAGATAACTATGTACAAGAGTTAGAGTGCTAGACATTTTTTAAAGTCTCAAAATACATCACTTTACACAGGAAGCACATTGAAGAGGTGAAAATGCAAAAAATTTATGACCTTTTGTCCTTGGGTTCCAATTACAAAGTTCAAAAGATCCCTCTACCCCGCTGTGTTGACATAATGCCCTACATTAAAACGAATTATGTTTGGCCAAATCAAAACGACGTTGCTCAGTCTAATGGGAAATATTGATTCTAAACAATATATTGTTATGCAAAGTCATATCAACAGCTGTATGTAATTAGGTATAATTTTCACGGTAGCTTCGTCTGAACATTTATCATTCACTGATAGACATAACGATAAAACACTTCAACTCTACACGAAACATTTAATACGGAAACATGCAAGCAGAATAACTCTCTCCGAAAGCTGAAACCTCCGTGGATATTTCTACCGCTGCAGTATTTGCTTTAAATATTAAAACCTTCCCAAGACTCGCGGTCAAAAAGCAAACAAATTAAGACGAGCGCACTGTTGAACCACGAGAAAAATAAATATAATTTCCTATATTTGTCAGTAATCTTATCCAACTTGCTCTCAAATACACGCTTAAATTGCGAAAGCAAAACGTCTAAACGGTTGGTTGTCTCGCTTTGAAACCTAACACGAACAATAGTGAAGCAAATAAAGTGAATAATAAACCAAAACACTACTACTAAAATATTTATATTTAATATTAATTCTTACATTGTTTGCGGCTGTTGTTTTAAAAATTCGCCAGTAATCTTTTTAGGTGCAATATACTGAAAACCAGAGCTGTAAAGCGGTATTTGAAAACACCATAACTAATCTAGTTTATGAAACAACAAATGAACATATTACCTAAGTCATCGCGTCGATATCTTGTGGTGCTCCGAGGATATTTTGAGGCAGAACCGCTAAAAGTTTTAACTGAATTCCAACGTTGCACTAGCAGAACAGCTCCAGTAAAGATAACTCCCACGAATATCGCACGAAACAAGCGCCTTCTTCTTGGTGTAAAAACCATAAATTCGAAGTACACTACAAGGTGTTAGCGAGAAACATCAGGGTCGGTTTCATCAAGGAGAAACGAAAGAAATACGCGCATTTAGAAAGTTCTTCAAGGATCACACATGGCTTCTTCCACTCAAGCACTTGTTGTTGTTGTTTTATTTTCCATCACTCAAAATGTAAATTATTCAAACCGAAAAAACTGGGGAGATGGGGAGATATTGATAAGCACAGTCAAATAGCGGCAATAAACGCTTCCATCTCTCTCTCTCTCTCCCTCTCTCTCTAGCTTAAATATATCTTGGTTTTCAATCTGCTTTATTTTCAGTTGTCCTTTTCGAAACGTCTGCTTATAATGACTAAAGAAGACTAAAGAGGAATTAGGAATTAAATTTGTTATGCTCGGCTAACCGCAAAAGTTATTAAGTCGCGTGGGTCAATTATAAACCCGCAAATCATTTGCATGATATTTTGATAAACCTTAATATATTAACAGATACCGCAAATGGCGTCCTTTTTTGGCCTAAAATTTTGCGCAGTTATTCGTACCCTTTTCAGGTAACTCAGACACAAACCACGACAGCTTATTATAGAATACTACCTGCACTAGACCACCACATTCTAGATGTGTTTTTCAGAATTTTCGGGTAGTTCAGGCACAAACCACGACAGCTTATTGCAAAATACTACTTCAGTTCGCTAACCAACAAAATTTTTGCGCAGCAAGAATTCAAAATAGTTCTAGTTCTGTACAATGTTTTGTAATCGGTACACTTCGAAATGGCTTTGTCGATTTCAGCCAACTTTTCATTGTAACATTCCGAAGTTCGTTGTGAGGTTCGCAATGAGTTCGCAAGTTCGCTGCAAAGTCCAAAAGTTCATTTCAGAATTCGCAAGCACGTTTGTAAGCAAACACTGTGAATTCACTCGTTGAATTCAAGGACCAATCATAGTCTTTGTTTACAAACTGGCTTGCGAATTCCGAAATGAACTTTTCAACTTTGCAACGAACTTGCGAACTTCACAACGAACTGCGGAACGTTACATTGAAAAGTTGGCTGAAATCGACAATGATATAGCTCTGTGGCTTTAAAATACTTTGTGTTGAACAACTGCGGTATTTTCGTGAGCTGTGATTGGCTAATATCTGTTCGCGTGAGATGATTCGTTTTGGTGCCGTGAAATGTGATTGTTATTCTAAGTCGTTGCACGTGAGGCTGACCAGTCCCCAGTCTAACCTCTTGTCGGAAAATGATCTCTCTATTTACCTGGAATATTATTTCAAATTCTGTAATTCTCTATGAGGCCCTGTTAGGGGTTTTAGGTATAAGGTATATTTACCCAAAGTATTTTAGTTATAAAGTATAAATAACGATAAACTTTTGGGTATAAAGTATAAATGATCACTGGCGTTATACTTTTTCTCGCTTCTACACTGGAAACTTCCAGCAAAATGACTCTCTAAATTCACAGGTGTCACAGGTGATGTCCAAATAATGAAAACAACCCGGTAAATGCTTTTGCAAGGGGTGAAATAGTGTACAACGCAACTAAAAGAAAACAAGACTTGCTGGGGTACTTTTGGGTATAAATGTGTCTGCCATTTTAGGTATACTGAATTAATAATAGGTACAAGGTATATTCAAGACCCCCCTGACAGGGCCTCCTCTATGGAAACGACTGAGGACGAGTAAGGCATAGAGATTATAAAAGAAATTTTTCTATAATCTCTGTGGAGTAAGGCCCGTGAAACCGTGATTCGCAATAAACATGCTCTGTGCAATGAGAATAACAGATGCCAAGCTCATGAACTATGAGTCGACTGTTCAAACGAGAGAAAAATCTTCGGAGGCGGAAGAAATAAGCTCTAGGATGAAGGAACGTGGCATAGATCGGTAAACAAACTGTTAAGACATGTCAATTGTGAAACTGCACGTGATCGACAACCCCTTTTACCACCCTCTGTAGTTGCATTACATGCTAAGGTTGGGGGAGAGAAGGTTGGGGCACTAGGGTTAGGGGGGGAGACTGAAAAAGCTAGGACTAAGGAAGAAACTTAATTTAGAACCCTCCAGTTCCATCATAGTATACCATCATTGTATAATACGCAAGAATATACCATATATATTTCAGTTCAGTAATGTCATTTTTCAGACATGCCTGTCAAGTTTATTTCAGCTATTTTTTAGAACACTCAAAATGCAAATTATTTCTGACAAACCACCCAAACTATTTGTATATTGTTCAATAATGAAATGTGAAATATCGAACAGTGTAAGTGCGAAGACGTTCATCTACAATGCGTTTACACATCAGTGCAAGCAAAATCTAGGATCTTCAATTTCTCATCCTCATCAGGCAGCCACACTCGTGACCATATCTTGAAGGAACAATGCTTGACAACGTCACAGGTTGCTGAAGCGGAACACGATTTCGGTTGAGCATCTATCTTGACACGATACATTATCCCTTGAACAACCTGACTTGTAGCTTGTAGTGAATCCTTGACAAAGGCAAAATGCGAATCCATCTTTGCTTCTGCTTTGACAATCCCCAATATCAAATCCGTATGGTCGTTAAGTTTTTCTTTTGGTATAGGCGTCTGCCCGCCAACCAAAGTCTCACGCTTTTCATTTTCAAAAGCATCATTGTATCCAAAACGATTTCCCCAGGCGACACGCGCCATTAAAACAAACGTTATTACTGCACAAACTTGGGCAAGTCGGTCTACAAAGAAGGCCATCTTGAACTGAAACTGAATTACCTTAGCCTTAGGAAGTTTACCAGTGTCCTTATGTACTCCACTCAAGTCCTGTCGTTGCATTTCAATGTTCACATGCAAGGATGGAGATACTTTTAATTTCAAATTTTTCGACACGTCATTTCAAGTGAATATCATAAAAACGTCTGAAATAAACCTGTCCGGTAATTACGTCACAGCTAACACTGTTTTCAACTTAGGACCACCTTAAATAGAGTGGATTTTACGTTTGTTTCTCACAGGCTGTGGTCAGAGGCACAGAATATCCTTCGTCAACACATGCATAAAAAAGAATTTGGGATTTTAACTATTAAACAAGGAAATAAGCTTAAACACGAAAACGAGGCTGAGGGTCATGGCTCTTCAGCCTCGGTTTCGTGTTCAAGCTTATTTCCACATTTATTGGTCAAAATTTAAAATTCTTTTTTATGCATGTGTTGACAAAGGATGCCATAGCCTCTGACCATAGCCTGTGAGAAATAAACTTAATATCAACTCTATTTAAGGTGGCTCCCTACAGTAGCATAAAATGTTAGACTTTTCAAGACACATCGGCTTGTCATCCTGTCGTTTTATTTCAATGTTTACAAGGACGGAGATACTTGAATTTCAAAATTTTCGACACGTCATTTCAAGTGATTATTATATATACGTCTGAAATTATGGAAAATTCTTCGAAGAACTTTCGTTAAGAATATATATAATCACAAAAATCTAAATCTTTAACCTCAATTGAAGTTACTTTGAATTTAATCGTTTGTTACACTGCAAGACGAAAAGAAGAATTCGCCGTTGAAGAGGGCGTTGAAGTGAAATATAACTGACAGGTGCAAGAAACGTGACTGTTGCTAAGTAACCTAGTTCTTAGACATTGCACCGATGTATAGGTCTTCCTTGTACATGTTTAAGGCATCTTTTCCAGAAAAACATTATGTTAAATTCCTCTCTGTAATAGTTTCTTGGCTTCTTTAGTCTCATTTATCCATCGTTCTGTCTCGTTGTAATATCGTACGCGGTATTCGTCTGGGCTTTCTTGTGTTATAACAGAGAACGTTGAATTTGTTCGGCCTTGTACAATAATTACCCTTTTCCGAGCTGCTGAAGGACAGAAACTCCCCATGAGTACAATTAGTAGAAAGAAATTCGAGAAATTGAAACGCATTTTATTAGAAGCCCAATGGTTTTTTTGATTCGTTACTCGTCTTAATGTCTGAAGTTAGTTCCAAATTTCCATCACATTTGTCATTTTTTTCACCTGTTCGTGAGCGTGTCAGTCTTCACGGCATTCATTAAAATAGTTATTGAAGATCAATATTGAGTATTGGCTTTTTAATAATTCATTTTGTTTGTAATTGGGCGAAGGGGCCTGTTGTCTACTCACTGAACTGCCTGAAAAAGTTAAGTTCAAGGTTTTGTAGGATAAGCTGTCGTGGTTTGTGTCTGAACTACTTGAAAAAAGATATCTCAAACGTGGTGGTCTAGTGTAGGTAGTATTCTCCAATAAACTGTCGTGGTTTGTGTCTGAACTACCTGAAATATCTCAAACGTGGTGGTCTAGTGTAGGTAGTATTCTACAATAAGCTGTCGTGGTTTGTGTCTGAACTAGCTGAAAAACATATCTCAAACTTAGTGGTTTAATGGAGATATTATTCTTCAATAAGCTAATACGGTTTTTGCTTCACAGCCTGAAAATAATGCCTCAAACGTGGTTATCTAGTCTGACTAGGCATAGTCTTCCGCAATAAGTTCATTTTTTCGCTTTCCAATACATATAGAGCGTTTTCATCTGACATGGCCGGCATGTTGTGTACCAGGGCAAAAGAATTTTAAATATATTCTTTTGAAAGGTAGACCGATATGGCCGCCAACTTCTTAATTTGTTGTTGTAATAAGCGCTTCTTCTTCAATTACCCAAAAAACTGGAGGCGGGGCGAAGGAAGGTCAGCCCGAGTGATGCAATCGAGTACGAAGAAATTCCAACATGGCCGCCAAAATAAAAATATTGAATCGTACTTTGCAGTTATTTCGGCCGTCTAACATAGCAAAACGAAGCTGTAATGGAAACCAGTTTGTCTATAAACGTTCTTATCATATCGATGATACTTTGACCGGCATTTCAGACGAACAACGACAGGTTTGAATTCTTATAAGATTTTCAAAAAATACGAGTATCTATAGAGATACGACATACGATATGTGGCATACAACATTATAAGTGCAGTTTGAATTGTAAATTGTGTATTAGGGGTGGACGTTAGTTAAAAGTTATGGTCAATTTGAAAATTATTTTGTTTATGTAATTATAAGCGTATATATGTATTGCATGACTGCGTATTTGTTAGATAATGTCCGAGGTTTAGCATCGAATAAATTGGCAGTAATTAAAATGCAACTGTAAGTTTACTCTTCATTTCGTTCTAGCTTCGAGACAGTGTTCAAAACTTTTTTGGAAAGGAACTTGCTCCTTTTGCCGAACAAATTGACAAAGAAAATGAATTTCCACAAATGAGGGTATAAAAATTGGCAGTTCAGGATTCCTTCTGCAGTCGCATTGGATCAATAAGAGATGATCCTTACTGGACCTTTAAGGAGAACAATTTAGAACTGATAGAGCTATCCAGTAAAAATAAACTTAGTTTAGTTTAGGTTTCTTCCTGTAGTAACACTGGATCAATAAGAGATGATTCTTACTGGACCTCTAGGAAGAACAGTTTAGAACTGATAGAGCTATCCAGTAAAAATGAACTTAGTTTAGTTTAGGTTTCTTCCTGTAGTAACACTGGATCAATAAGAGATGATTCTTACTGGACCTCTAGGAACAACAGTTTAGAACTGATAGAGCTATCCAGTATAAATAAACGTAGTTTAGTTTAGGTTTCTTCCTGTAGTAACACTGGATCAATAAGAGATGATTCTTACTGGACCTCTAAGAAGAACAGTTTAGAAGTGATAAAGCTATCCAGTATAAATAAAGTTAGTGTAGTTTAGGTTTCCTCCTGTAGTAACACTGGATCAATAAGAGATGGTCCTTACTGGACCTCTAGGAAGAACAGTTTAGAAGCGATAAAGCTTATATCCAGTATAAATAAAGTTAGTTTAGTTTAGGTTTCCTCCTGTAGTGACACTGGATCATTAAGAGATTATCTTTAGAACAGTTTAGAACTGATAGAGCTATCCAGTGTAATTTATGCTCTGACACGTTTTTGCTTGGCAGGAATTTTGGAAAAAGCTTGGAGAGTTAGGTCTTCTGGGTGTTACTGCACCAGGTATCCAAATTTTTGCACTCCACAAAGTATCAGTTGGTGCAAGCTCTGAGCAATAATTCTTCATCCTAGGGGAATATGGAGGCTCTGATATGGGATACTTCGATCATTGCCTTGTGATGGAAGAGATGTCACGTGCCTCGGCATCAATAGCCCTCAGTTATGGAGCGCATTCTAACTTGTGCATCAATCAAATTTGCCGCAATGGCAACGAAAGACAAAAACAACAGTATCTCCCTAAGGTCTGTCGAAGTTCCGTGATTCTCTAATGATTTCTAATGACACCATAGGAGCTGTAACGGTGTAGGGTTTAATGTTGGCCGTTGTTCATTTTAGCTGTGTTCAGGGGAACATATCGGCGCACTTGCTATGAGCGAACACAGTGCTGGATCTGACGTCGTCTCTATGAAATTACGAGCTGAAAACAAAGGTTTCTGTATCGCGGGTTAAAGTTTCTCTTTCTCTTAACAAGAGCATGATTTCGTGTTCAGTAAAACGCGACACAAGTTTTTCTGTTCCTTTTCAAGCTATCTCAAAGATTGTGAACAAAAAATGAAGGGACTATCCTGTATATATTTCAGGCGATCATTACGTTTTGAATGGCACGAAAATGTGGATCACGAACGGCCCGGATGCGGATGTCTTACTGGTCTACGCGAAGACAGAAAATACAAGAAAACCTCAGCATGGAATCTCTTGTTTTATCGTTGAAAAGAACTTTCCTGGCTTTTCCACCGGCCTCAAGCTCGACAAGCTTGGCATGCGTGGGTCCAACACAGCCGAACTTGTATTCGAAGATTGCATTGTACCAGGTGTAGCAAAGATCATGTATTTACCTTGACAAAATAAAGAAGCTAGTGAAATGAGAAACAAACTGCGATCGAAATATACAGGACATGTAGAGACTCAATGTGTCATTCGAACAAGACGTAAACTGTAAATTTTTTACTTTATTTCAAAGTCATCTTCAGACAGACAGGGTTCGTACATGTGAATAAGAGTAAAATTCAAGGACGTTTTAAGGTCTTTCAAAACCACATATGAGGAAATTCAAGGACTAAACTGAGTTGTTAAATAACGCTCCAACTGCAGTTTAAACGAATTGGAAGCGCATTATTTAAGTCATGAACAACCAGATTTGATTTTAAAGGTCAAAAAATGCCCCCAAACTAAAGCAGGACGAATTCAAGGACTTTCAAGCACTTTCTTATATATTCAAGGACTTTCAGGGCCTTGAATGTTAGTTTTCAAGTTCAAGGACGTTTAAGGACATTCAAGTTTTGTACGAACCCTGGACAGAAGTGATTTTCAGGCAAAGTCATCCTGAGAGATGATATGAACTAAAGTCGAAAATTCACAGCTTCAGTTTGTTTAAAAGTTTTACTCCACTTTTTTAAATTGTCTGCTGTGCATGGTTTTCAAAATGAACAAGAGATAGCAAAATATGTAATTATGGTTTATTTTCAGCCGAAAATCTCCTCGGAGAGTTCAACAAAGGCGTCTACGTGTTGATGAGCGGCCTGGATCTTGAACGTATGTTGTTAGCTGCGGGACCAGTGGGGTAAATACATTGCGTATCCTCAATTACGTACATTAAGGTTGTGCAATTCATTGGTAGCGTTTCACTGTCTTTTTAGTATAATGCAAGCCGCTGTGGACATAACGTTTCCTTACGTGCATGCCAGAGAAGCATTTGATGAAAAAATCGGAAAGTTTCAAGTATGTTTTCATCATACTCGCTTTCTAGCCAAGTATTCTTCCCTGCTACTGATTTCTGAGTTGTCGCCGCCAATCTGTACTAACAGACTTTGCGAGTGGCTGGTTATAACCATGAAAGATAGTAGACTATAAAAATTGGTTTTTTCAAGAGCAAATGAGGAACAATGATGACTTTTTTCTTTTTCTAAAACTTTCCGTTTGGTGATTCATTGTTTTTGTTATAATGATAAAATATTACTCAGGATTCTAACTCAAAGGTTTTTTATTAAACTTTTCATTTTTGCGACGTTTCGGATAGTTTTACTATCCGTTTTCAAGCTTTTTACTTAAGCTTTTTAAATAAGTAAAAAGCTTGAAAACGGATAGTATAAGTATCCGAAACGTCGCAAAAATAAAAACCTTTAATACAAACCTTTGAGTTAGAATCCTGAGTAATATTTTATCATTATAACAAAAACAATTATGACCTTTGTTTCAAGTCTATTCGCAAGGTCTGATGATTTTAGGCTGGTATGATTAAGTTGCTTAGTGACAGAGATGTCTATAATCTAAAGTAACTTGAAGTCACGATAGAAAGCTCTGCGATAATAAACTTACGTGGTGTTTCCACAATATTATATTTTAATTTGAAAATCACCATGCAAATGTACAAGGAACTTATGATAGAGCTTCTTTGAGATGTCAATGTCTATCAGTATCATCTAGCATATTTGAGCAGTCCTATTAACTGGCCCCAGACACTCAAGATCTCTGTTTCTCCTTAGTTGATGCAAGCAAAATTGGCGGACATGTACACGAGATTGATGGCTTGCAGGTCGTACTTGTATACGGTAGCGAGAGCGTGTGACAGAGGACATTTCAATAACAAGGTTAGTCCAGTCCCATCCAGGTCCGGATTTTTGAGAAAATATAAGGGGAGGTGAGAAGATTTTCAGGACAGGTGCTACTGTGATCTCTCCAAATTGACACAGGGTAGAAATACAAAATGACTTATTTTTATACATTTTATATGTCTGCTTATCCAGTGATAAAAAATACGATTACCATTAAACTGTAGACACTATAAGCAGGCATTTATTAGTGGAGTTGCAAAAATTCTTGGGAGAGGTGCTGAAAATTTCAGGAAGGGTGTGAAATGGCCCCGGGGGAGGTGCGCACTCCCCCCCTCCAAAAAAATCCGGCCTTGGTTTCATCACCAAACAACATTTATTTCCATTCTCCGCTGTTACTATTAGAACAAGCAACTGGAAATGCATCAATGTGAGACAATGTCAAATCAATGTGATGTGTTTTTTTTTTCCACCAGGATTGCGCTGCAATTATCCTATTCGCAGCCGAAAACGCGACGCAAGTAGCTCTGGACGCCATACAATGTCTGGGTAAGGCATCTCTAGAATATTTTGGATAAATGTTCAACACACGCCCAACCCAAAGGTCCTGTCACACGGTGCAACTTTTCTTGCAACTTGGAACGCAATTTTACTCTTAAGAGATGTAAATTTGTGACAAATGTTTGGTATGTTAAAAATAAACTAGCAAACTGTGATAGAAACTTGTATTTGCCAATTTTACATCTCTCAAGAGTAGAATTGCATCGCAAGTTGCAAGAAAAATTGCACCGTGTGACAGGGCCTTAAGACCATCTGATTTTTTTTTCAAATTTTGTAGGCGGTAACGGCTACATCTCGGATTACCCAACGGGCAGGTTGCTCAGGGACGCGAAGCTGTACGAGATTGGCGCGGGCACGAGCGAGATACGGCGCCTTGTGATTGGGCGAAGTATCAATGACGAATACCATGATGCAGTGCGCGACAACGCACGCACTGCTCAATAATTAGTCGCTGTAATATAAGAACGAATCACGTGAGGTAAACAAATACCTCAACTTTCTAAAGTGGGTAATATATAATTGTTTATATATACTGTGTGTATTACCGGTACACTAAAGCTGTTTATTAAATAAATATATATAAAACATGCGTGGAATTGCGGGAAACACCGATTATTTTGATAAAATACAATACAACGGAAACTCCGAAAAATGACGACATGAAAAACTCTCATTTCTACGTTTCAACTATTCATTAGTTGTCATCAGGAATAAAATGATGAATCTAGACATTGGTCATTGCTATTATATTTAGAATCAATAGCAATTCACAGACACAAGCCTGCTTTGAATCAGGGGACAAAAGCCTCCAAAGATCTTCTAATATTTAACTAGTATATCATGTTTCTTCACTATATGTATATATTCTGTAGTATGTAATAAGATCATCATTTCATTCCTGATGATGACTAAAGAATAGTCGAAACGTAGAAATAAACGTTTATCATGTTGTCGATTTTCGTAGCTTTCGCTGTATTGTATTTTATGCGTGGAATGCTTAGTTTATATACATTATACTAGCTTATCTGTTTGATTGATAGTAAAACAAAAACGTGTAGCGTATTGCCCACAGTTGCAAACCAGCTTAAGAGAAGATGAAAACCGGAATAAACCAGTACGATATCTGATTCACGCAAACCCAGAGCAGGTTGAACAGGTTTGCATTATCTTCAGTAAAACGAGCAGCATGTGTAAACCAGTTTGACGGATGTTGTATCTTTGTATATTTTCATGCCTTGAAGGAATTGCAGTGGATCGCAGTGCGCGTGAATGAGATCTTCGAGATTCTCTGCGATTTGTTCTTTGGAGACCGTCAGTTTGTTGTGCCGTGTGTGGCAGCGTATGTCTAAAAAATAAGATAACCAGCTTTAGTCTTGGAGCAAATTATACACAGTGCTCGTGAAGCGACGGAGAAAGCAAGAAATGACAGTACAATCAGAAATAAACAGTCAAAAACGTACAAGTTACAGCAAGTCTGCTGCAGGCTTGTTACCTTGCAGTCATCAAGCTGATATCAGGATGCGTTCACATCGCTTGCTCCGTTTTGATGATAACAAGTCTGCTGCAAGTTGTCAACAGGCTTGATGCAAGTTGATTGTCAAGACTTTTTATCCACAAGCTTGATACAAATTGGTTAAACAACTTGCAGTAAGCCTACAATTATCGAGATGAATCGAGTCTGATCTTCACAGACTTGATGCAACTTAACGAAGCAAGCATGCCCGATGGAACTATTGATAAAACTTGCATAGTAAAAATCCACAACTTGCATCAAGTCTTCTGGCTGTGTACGAGGGCTTGTGCGCAAATGAGGACATATGAGTACATCGCGCTACTTACTAATTGCATCCACAGCTTTCCCTGGTGGACCACGAGGTCCTACCTCCCCAGGCGCACCATTCTTACCAGGTGTGCCCGGATCTCCTTTCTCGCCCATTTCACCAGAATCCCCCTTGATGCCCTGGGGTCCTTCTGGGCCGCTTGGCGGTGTCATGCATATCTGGACATCTTTTTTCTCCAAAAAACATGCCTGGCCGGGCGTCCCCGGAGTGCCTCGGTTACCCTAATAAAGGAAATCCGTCGCATCAATTCAAGTTCTTCTCATAATTTGGATACGTCTATCAGTTTTATTCTTCCTAGAAGTCCAGCAAAGATCATCTCTTATTTATTTTAATCTAATTGAAACCTAAACTAAACTAACTTTATTTATACTAGATAGCCCTATCGATAGACCTAGAGGTCCAGTAAGGATCATCTCTTATTGATCCAGTGTTACTACAGGAGAAAACCTAAACTAAACTAACTTTATTTATACTGGATAGCTCTATCAGTTCTGAACTGTTCTTCCTAGAGGTCCAGTAAGAATCATTTCTTATTCATCCAGTGTTACTACAGAAGGAACTTTACTTTATTTAAACTACACGTTACCTTATCTCCTTTGCCTCCTTTCTGTCCTTTTAATCCACGATTACCAGGTAGTCCTACATCACCAGGCAAGCCAGTCTAACAAAAATGGAGAACGTTACCGTATTACCGTGATACTCATTTAAAAACACTCAAAATTACATAGGTGAATAGGGGACAGTGCAGTACTCACTTCACCAGGAACACCAGGCAACCCTTGTTGACCATCACGTCCTGGTAATCCCTAAAACGAAAGAAACAAATATCACGGGTTAAAGGTGTACAAGAGTTGATGAGAGCTGGCAGTCATACGTTCTTAGTCTCTGTACTTGCTTCTTTCCCTACACAATCATGTATCTTACTGAAGTGACAACATCTAATTGAAATATTCATTCTTTTATTTCAGTGTGAAGCTTAAAATGCTTTCAGCCCTCATTGACTCTCGTTTTATGAATTCGTATTTACGACTTTGAGCAGACCGCTCATTCAATTTGCTACATTGACGTGCGTGAAAAGTCGGCAAAGATCAATACGTTCTCTTATGCAGTTGATACAGGTTTCCCCGAGAGTTATAGGACACTCTTATAATCCCAAGCACCCTGTCGACATTTGCTGCTGGAAAAACTGGAGCACCCGGAGAGAACTGAGCGTTCGCTCCAAACTGAAGATTCAACGCACGGAGCTCAAGGCCCTGACACACGGTGCAATTTTTCATGCAACTTGCAATGCAATTCTTCTCTTGGGAGATGTAAAATTGGCAAATACATGTTTCCGTGACAGTTTGCTAATATATTTTAACACACAAAACATTTGTCACAAATTTACATCTCTTAAGAGTAGAGTTGCGTTGCAAGTTGCAAAAAAATTGCAGGCCTTCAGAGATGAGAACAACTTGCTCCGGCGATTCCGAAACCAGCGACTGTGATAGAGAATGAAAGAAGGGTCGTCATACGTACTGGAGGTCCAGGGTTCCCTGGTGGACCTAGAGGTCCCGGACGTCCCCTCTTTCCCCTGCCTCGACGCTTGTTCCGTCGCGACTCTTTTGCCTAAAAGAAAGAAAAGTCCAAAAAATCCTCCATGAGATATTAATTCCTGACCGCTAAATCTATCTCGCTCTGGCTACACCCGCATTCAACTGCTTCGCACTGTCCCAGCTATTTCGAAACGAGTATTTTTAGCTTTACCTCCGTATGAGAATGATTCCGATAATAAGTCTTTGTTCAAACTTGTTAAAAGCTAATAAAATATCACTATAGGCCAAGGATGCGAAAAATTACTGGACAGAATTGTCTCCAATGGTCCATTATTGCAACTAATTGACCCCTACCAACATAAGGTCCAAAAATACTTTTCGCTGACACCACATGAAAGTTCAAAAGCAACCACGACATCGTATATAAAGAAATTTTTAAAGTGTTATGATTTTTAACAGCTGTACATGCGATGGAGCTGTGTTTTAAAATGAGTGCACAAATTTAATCACTAGCTCTATTGCTATCAATTGACCTGTGATAATTATAAACTCGCGCATATTATCCGACATGTTCTACCCGCAGGTAACCGATTATTTTTAGTTTCTGTGATCAAATTTAGCGCTCTCTAATTAATCCATTGTTCCTGCAATTTTTGTTCAAAGATGCCGACGGGTTAAATTTGAGTTCTTGCTAATTCTCACAATTGTTTCTTTAACTGGTTCTAAAGTGATACCATTGTGAATCCAGTTGAAACAGCAGGGAGAGCAAATATTATGGATTGAGGCAATTTTCACCCATGACAGACCTATTTTACAACGATTTACAGATTCATGTCGGTAACGTCCTCTGCTAGTTTAGATGGTGCAGTCAAAAACACACGGAAATACTATAGGGTCTTCTTCCGCTACTTGAAACAATAAAACAGAATTGTGGACACTTTGAGCGAAGGCCTTTCCTTAGAAAGTTGGTAGCTACACTCGCTACTAACTCCTCAATGAAGGGTCTTCTGATATAAGACACTACAGTCCTAATTGCTCCTTGGTAAAAATACGTAACAACTGATATAAAAAAACACTACAGTCTTAAATACTAAATTCCCTGAATTGGGAAGTAACAAAATAAACACAAGTCTGGATGTTCGATCCATGTTAATAAAATATAATACAAAAATAATCCGAAAATTAGCATGTTAAAACCCAAAATACAGTCAAACATGCAAATAAGCAATATTTTGATTTAGAAATTCATAGATCTGATAATTGTTAGTCTGATGATTTTTTTGGTCAAAATTTTTTTTGCTCATTGACTCTTCTCTAATCTTCGAATTATATTTTGCGCCATATTATATGAAATTGTCGGCTGGTATTGTTTTTTGTTAGGGAGTATATTATTTAGGAAATGTCGTGCTTGAAAGTCATTTGCAGAACTTGTCCTATTCAGTAACCTTTGAAAAAGCTGTCACCCGCTTAACAAGCAGAGGATGTTGACTTTTTAAACATCAATAATGTAGATTAAATAGAAACATTCTAATCATACTTAGGCATGCTTCCTATAAAGACGCATTGATTGAAGCATCTTTGGCGGAACAAACGACTCCAACTGCCAAATTGTCACAACATTCGAAACGACACAGCAGGTCAACAAATATGAATATTACCCTAGCACGACTTTAATTACTAAGCTTATACAACAAACTGTTGCATACACCCAGCGATAAGTTAAATTCTTTCAACGCGTCTATTCCCCTTATCACTGACGAGACGTTATCCGAGGGTGATCTGACATAATCATTAAGTTATATTATAAGCACACATTAACACCAGCCAATACCACAGATTTTATCAAACATACATTCATTGTGGCGGAGAATCTGTTCAAATCAAGGCAGGGTCTTAAAATACACAACATTTCAGTAAACACAAATCTATTTTTATTCTTCTTCAGCAAAGGTAAATTAGGTAAATTATACATATATTTGATATATGTAGTCCAATTATGAATGATTCAGACAGCAATGATTGATTAATGAACATAATTGCAACAATTGGAGATCGCCAAATATATCCGTACACTATATTTCAACACGATTTTGATGTGCGCGAGTTAATGGGAGCGAGTGACGGGACACCTTAAAAGGTCTCCTCCTGAACATACATTTCCCAATTTGGTATCGATGCATCGGAGACAATGCTTGAACATTGTTTACGACAACAGTTGGCCTTGCCAACGTGTTCGCTGTCTCGAATAAATCTTCCGTGCAATAAACTTTGTTAAAACATCCAACGATTGAGATACTTCAAGTTTATCTTAACATTATTATAAAAATATTTGTAACAATATTTGTTTTCTTAATGAAGATTATTAAAATGCCAGCAGAACCATCAACGCAACATGTACGCAACCAAAGCATAAGCCGAATACTTAGATAGTACTCCTGAAAAGCAGGAACAAATAATCAGCAAATTGCAACCATACTCTTCTCCAATTGATAAAGAACTAGTATTAACATCCTGCTCAGTAGTGATGATTTGATAAGAGACAAGTAGGATTGCAAAACATAAGGTATTCTAAATATTGCTGCCCAGCTCATCCACGTTGATTCGAACATTCTTAAGGCGTTTACTCAATTAGAAGGGAAAAAAAGCATTAGAAATCTCAAGAATCCCAGTAAATTCTCATGGATCGCGTAGATTGAAAAGTGTTATAAATAGCACGATCAATTAATAATCAAGCATCATTATTTTAGCATTATTTTATGAAAATATTTTCTTAAGCAAACAAATTAGATGAATATTCTTAAGCACATTGAGAACAGTTAGCATGCAAATACCCACATATATAAATAACATCACTAAACACATACAGTACAGAAATAAACTTCAAACACGCCGAATTAGGCACCAAACGGTAATTAACTGATTGTGAGCTGCGCTCTCTATAATTATACTACAGTACCCAACTACCCAATGTTTCTAAACTGAAACCGTCAGACGTATACTTAAACACTGAAATCTTAAACCAAACAATACACAGTTTACGATGAATGGGAGTTAAGGATCACGATGAAAACTAAATGGACCGCAAACATAAATGAGGCTCCAGCTCAATTTCCGGTTAAAACGTTAATTGATAAACGAAAAGCACTGTTTAAACTGCTAGGTTTAGTAAACACTCTAAAAGGCTGGCGATTTCGATAATCTTTTTACGTTATTCAAGGGAATCTTAAGGGTTTCTCAAGGGAAACATACGATTTTCTCCCCACAAAAGTTCTAGTTAAGCATTACGAGATGCTTTCTACAATTATTTCTAGAATATTTGGGTCACAAACCTTTGACGAAATTCTCCAACGCCCTAACCTTTCTTCTGACGAGAAATGGAGAACGCTCACCAAACACACGATGCTTAATAAGATTGCAACACAATTCATCTCTTCTTTAGCTTCGATCCAAACCGGACGACTACTTTGGTCAATTGAAGTTCCTTGCTGGCAAGTGCTTTGTATTTATACGTTCAGACTGCTCCGTGGCGTGTCGCTAAAATACCAAAAGTTAAAGCGCCATACGCGAGACGAGTCTATTGCTTTCTGGCTGCGTGTTGTTCTTGCAGTACAATGCCACCGTTGGCGGCGCGCTGGGATGCTGGTTCGCTGCCTGGGAGATTTTCGAATTGCTTTCAAAGCTCTCAGCAGGTTGCGCCTTTATAAAAAAACAAGCAAGGCGAGAGTTAGTGCCAAACTGGGGATACTAATATGTTTCGAACAAAGCTACCGTAAAACACTCGGTGTGTTTGTCGGGCAGCTTTTCTTATTAATAACTTTAACTGTAGACAGTTACAGCCACACAATTGTTGCTATTTTAGCTTGCGAGTTTCCTCTTAAAATAGACTTCTATGAATGAACGTGGGTTTTTCAATAAACTCTTCTGCACATACCTATAGTAAAGAGACAACGAACAATTTTTCTAGCTTGGTTCTGCTTTCTTTGAGGATTTTCTCCGCTTATTGCAAAACTGCGAACACTTCAAGAGATCGTCCACTCCTCGCCAAAGATTTTAAACGAAACCTCGTCCACAACAAATTGTATCCACTTATAATACACTAATCAATTAACCCTCACTAAACTGGCACGTAAAAAGGTCAATTGATTTCGAAATCGATACACTGAGGAAATGCAGGAATATAGAAGTTCTTGGATTGAAAGTTTGGAGCTTATTTTCCCAGAATACAAAGCATATTTCGGCTGTACGACGGCTAATGAATTACAACACAGAGTGTAGATTAGAAATGATAGAGTCAAAGTTTATCTAAGCGATTTTAATTTTGTCCGCATCTTTCACCCGTCAAATAGCTACATCTCTCATTGGAAACGGTCTAATGAAGTAATTATGCGAACGTTCCAAGTTTGGTGCTATGCTTGTTTCAATCCATAGCAATATGTGTTTCATTGATGAAAATACTCGTTCATCGATAGATGACAATTTAAAAAGAAAACACGGTTGGAATGAGGACTAGATTATTCGAATTTCTGAACGAAAAAAAAACTGTGTCCAAAAATTTGCCATATATGTTTCGGTGACCATTTAAAGGCATCATATTCAGCTGCTGTAGGTCAATTGATTGAATAGCTCAAACTGGTTATTTGAAAACGATGATTAATATGGCATTGTTCGGTTTTTGGACATTCTTCATTTTCAATATTCCGTGCCGAGTTTGGGCACGGATTATGCTCGGCTTTCTGGAAGGCACAAAGTTTTAAAGATATTAAACTACATCGATTTGATTCTAGTTTCATATCAAGGTGGAAATTGATATATACCTGAGTTATGAAACGTCTTTGAATGGCTGTTTACACGGTATACGATTTGTCTTTTACGATTCTTAACTGCTCTGGCGTTCGCGATCAAAATAAACACAGGTTTCAAATTTTGAGGTCAAAATTTCAAATAGGCAAAGGAAAAGAGGGGTCGGTAGTTCGAAAAGTGCATTGCGCTATCCACTGGATAGTGATTTTTCAACCGCCGCAGAAAGGCATAAAAAGCGATGACGCCAAGGATATTGAATTCGTAGGAGATAAAAAGTGACTTTGACCCCAAAATTCTGAACTTTAATATGAGTTTTACCAGTTAGCGAACATGTTAAATAAGTTTGAGATAATCACTATCCGGTCGATATTCTATTTATCTTTCGTACAACCGACCCCTGGTATCATCACATTTAGTTCCCATACGACAATCGTATTATAATTGGGTCTTTTCTCAGAGACTCAATGTGTTAAATGATCTCTACATACTAAGAAAACTGGATGTTCATGAAGTATTTCCAGATTCTCAAAGTCTGTACGTGTATTTTCCTAACCCAGCATGCTTTATATACATTCACAAGCCGTAAGGGCAACCACGTCAAGGAACTGTACAGAATAGAAATTGTAAAGCTCAAACTTGACGAGTCGCCATCATCACTTCCTTCGTTTCGACGGTTTCTCGAAGACTTGTTTCGTCGCCGCTGAATGGGTCGCTTGAAATTTGAGATTCAAAGTGTTCTCCTGGGCCCACGGCGATTCGAACTGTAGACAAAGAAAAATATTATTATGATGGACTGACGATTGTATGAATTACACAGGCAGAAATACCTACGTTACAGCAAGTCTGCTGCAGGCTTGTTACCTTGCAGTCGTCAAGCCGATATCAGGATGCGTTCACATCGCTTGCTCCGGCTTGATGATACCAAGTCTGCTGCAAGTTGTCAACAGGTTTGATGCAAGTTGATTCTCAAGACTTTTTATCCACAAGCTTGATGCAAGTTGTTTCGAGGACTCGCATCAGGCCTGCAAATATCAAGTTGCATCAAGTCTGACTTTCACAGATTTGATTCAACTTGATGAAGCCAACACGCTTGAGGCAACTTGATGACTTGCTTTAAGCAACTTTCAGGGTAAAATTGAAAACTTTTTTCTACTAAGGTCTTGCTTTATCAACTTTTCCAGTGACAGGAAACCTGGAGAGAAAACTCACAACATCTTCGCACAAGTGTCACGAGTCAGCAATGAGGATCAAACCGACGATTTCAAAAGCAAAAAACACAAAAGAAATCATAAGTGTGAAGGAGTCTCTATATGTGATAGAGATTTCTCATGATTTACATAAACTTTAGATTTGATTTTCCCGCCTTATATAAGATGTACTCTCAAAATTACTTCGACAGCAGATCTACAAGATTGGAGAGTTACACAACCATTCGCCTTTTGAGGGTTCGTACATGTAAATAAGAGTAAAATTCAAAGACGTTTTAAGGACTTTCAAAACCACATATCAGGAAATTCAAGGACTAAAATCAGTTGTTAAATAATGTTCTAACTGCGGTTTAAACGAATTAGAAACACATTATTTAGGCCATGAACCACCGCAATTTGATTTTAAAGGTCAAAAAATGCCCCCAAACTAAAACAGGACGAATTTAAGGACTTTCAAACACTTTCGTATACATTCAAGGACTTTCAAGGCCTTGAATATTTGTTTTCAAATTCAAGGACATTTAAGGACATTCACGTTTTGTACGAACCCTGGAGTTTGTATATCCGACACAACACGGCCACTCGTGTTGTTAAGATACGAGACAAAAGTCACAAGCGCCAACAAGATAAAGATATAATTACCGAAGTTGTGTCTTGATCGACAAGATGTGTATATTTGGTACGACCAGATCTTCCAAAATTCTTGACCTGCATGACTTTGGGTAAGACTGTCTTGTCAAAATGATCCTCGAGTGTTGGGTTGGTGATATCACGTTTGTACACGTCATCTTCTTGTTCCTAAAAGACAACACAATCCATGAACTTCGCCTGGCAATTGGTCTAATTTGCCTTCTAAATTCTAATTGACCAAACCGGCCTTGCAATTGGCCAGTGCTACAACTGCATAAATGATTTACAGTAATACTTACCAGGAAGAATGAGCCACGGTGATAGTATTTCTGAAGGAATTTGTATTTCCCTTTCGGCATCTTGTTCACGACAACTTTAGGATTATTTTTCAACTCAATTAACCTTTCTTCTTCCGTCATATTGTGAAGTCTCTCGATCTCAATTCGTTCCTTTTCCATCCTGAAATTTAGTTCATTTCAAAACTTAATCACGAGTATCATATGGATTCACAACCAAGCTGTGCATTTTAACAGCCTGTTGCAAGTTTGCAATGCTACATCAAGTCTCTGAACGATAGACCTGATTTAAGTTTTGCATTTTATCGGCATTTTATCAAGCCTGTTGGCTTCATCAAGTTGCATCAAGCCTGTTGACTTCATCAAGTTGCATAAAGTCTTTGAAAATCAGACTTGACGCAACTTTATACTTGCAGACGTGCTATAAGCCGTTAAAACAACGGTTAGTGGATAAAAAGTCTTGAGAATCAACTTGCATCAAGCCTGTTGAAAAATTGCAGCAGACTTGTTACATTAAGCAAAACCAGCAAGCATCAAGTAAATTTCGACGTCATGATGTAAAAAACTGAAATGCATCGAAATCTACCTGAAGCTTGCTCGGGCTCGATGAAAACAAGTCTGCTGCAATTGGTGAACAGGTTTGGTGCAAGTTGATTGTCAAGACTTTTTATTCACAAGCTCCACGCAAGTTGTACTTGACAAAATATTGGATAAAAAACATATTCATCCACTGAACAACATACAGTTCTCTCTCTTCACGATCTCGTTTGATTCTTTTCAGTTCCCTGACTTTCCAAGCTTCATACTAAACAAGAGAACACTCCAGTTAAAAAGGGACAAGTTTAAGGAAAACGACATTTACGATTTTCGACAAATTTTTCTGCCACACGAAAATACAGGGTCTTCCACTACCTTTCAAACTAACTTCCCGACGTAAGAACTACACTGGAAACTTCGAATTCTGCCATATCATTCCTGGTAGCTGATCTGACCGTAAGTAAAAGGCCTGGGACTAGCTAGCGAATAAAATCCATTTTGCTGTTTTGAATTACTTAAATCTTTTATTTTCCTCCATGAAACTTGTTGAAACTTTGTAATCATGTTCAGTAAAGAAATTTATAAGTCCCCTAGAAATTGGGAACCGAAGTAAATTATACTTAATGAGAAATTTGCTAGTTTGGCTCGAAAAATGGATTTCTATTTGTCAACTAGCGTCCATACTTTTCCGTGTTTTCAGATCACCTAGTGGTAGTGAACGAACCTATGGACTACCATACTGGCAACTGTCCTACCTCTTCTTCATCGTTTTCGTCATCCGTAATCACGACTTCTTCCTCTTTCTCAACTGAAAAAAACCCAAAAAAGTTTCCAATGTTTTTGGCATGAAGTGTAGAGCGTCCTGAAGAGGTAAAATGGAGCGGGGAATTGCCTTTTTATGCTAGGAAAAACGGAATTTCATTCCCTGAGCCTGGAATTCAACGGCCAGAAAAACAATGGAGAATGGGAATGGGATCAAGATCTGACCAACACAGCCACTAGGTGAATGGGATTTGTGCATTTTGGCATGGGAATACAGTCAAAATTTGGGCTGGGAAATGAGAAAACAACCACCCTTTGACTGCAAGAGCCCGAGTGAACACAGTGAAGTATTTTACGAGTTCTCAATAAAGCCAAGGTACCTCCCTGTTCAGCTTGCAACTCTTTATGGATAATTTCTTCAACCAACTAAAACATAAATGCTGAAATAAGCTTTGAATTTTATGTTAACCCCAGATTAAGCTGACAGACGTTCGAACAACCGACGAGTTTTGCATCTAAATGGCTTCCGTTTCAAACGGCCAAATATCGCATTACAAACGTAAAAAAACTCGCGAAAATATTTGCGCTTAGTAATTGGACGCAAATTGCTGTAAATTTCTAATTAAGGAGTTATATTTTACCTTTCTTGACGTCCTTCTTCTGTCTTCCATTAATTTTTTTTTCTTTTCCTCTTCTTTCTCTTCATCCAGTATCATCTTATCTCGTTCTTGGATTGTAACTCTGTCCGTTCTAAATTTTCACATAAAAACTCTCGTTCCTAATGTGCTACCAGAATATCAAAAGACAGAAATAGCAATTCACCGTAGCAAAAAAGATGGCGAAATGTCGATATTACCAGAATGCATTGCGAGTATCAAGTAAGAATACCTGGGAAAAGATGACAAGAAGCAAAGCTAATGGATTGAAATTTTAACACAAGCGACAAAATAACCTAAGTATTGTCTTCTGTCTGTTCTCTCTGCAATGCCTTCTGGTAAAATCGACATCCGCCATCTTTTTTGCTATAGTGAATTATGTCTTACTTTCTGACAAACACAGGTTTCAGTCGTGCTCCAAATTCCTCTTCCGAGTCGGAATATTCTTCATATTCAGAGGACTGCAAGACAAATAGAAATGAGTTGTTCGTTTATCATAATAAAACGTCATTAAACAACAAGGCAAAAACATGTAGTTCCCAGCTCACCTCGTCATCTTCTTCTTGATCCTGATCAGATTTTGGTTCATCTTCCAGATCCAATAAATCCTAAAAGAAGAGCATTAACACCGGATTGTTATCCCACTAACTTAGTTTGTATATTTCAATACATTTCAAAATAAATCATGCTTTTGAGTCGTTTCTTTCTGTTTACAGGTTGAGAACTTGGGATATATAATTGCAATATAAATTTCCTTACTGTTTCTGTCTCTTTCTGTGTCATTCTTTGCTTGAGGACTGCTCTTCTTCTATCAAATTCCTAGAGAACAATAGGGAGCAAGTCAACTTACTGTGCAATTCATCAACTAACTTTTCTGCTGTATTTCAGACAAAGATAACATAGAATTGTCATGTCAAACATACCACATCATCAACCTCTTCTTCATCTCCACTAAAAAAAAGAACAATGCTTGAAGACAGGCATGCCTTAAAAGAAAGGGGGGTGATAGCTGGCCATTGGAGGGGGATGTAGTTCATATATAAGGCATATCGTTAAATAAATAGACTTTGTTGAAAATTCATGATTGAAGATGTGAAATGTCTCAGAGTTTTTAAGCATGATGGAAACAATACATGGACTACATACAGTACCCTCACTGTCCTGCGCTATTAATACTGTAGTTGCCAATGTGTAATTAGTCACAGCTAGTGTAAACCTTTAAGAACATAAAGAGTTACAAACAAACTGCAAACAGTAACATTTTATCACCTTAACAACTCCGTTTAATCATATCTTGGAGAACTCTAAATTTTCTTAACTCTATATACAGCACCTAATCTGTGTTTACACCACATTGGTGTGAAACAACTTGTTGATGAAAGGACCGCAAATCGGGGGGGGGGCACAAAATTGTAGTGGGCCATGAATCCTGAAACTAACCAAAACAACCAAGAAGAATTTTTTTCCTGTGCAGAGACACCTTACGAAGAGTTATAAAGGAGGTATTCCCTCCCCTCCTGCAACATCAAAAAAGGAGTGCCCCTCACGCAATGAAACAAACAAATTCTATGCATCAAGAACTCTCCCAGAATGGCTTTCTGAGACCTCAGATTTTAAAAGCCATCTTGGGAAACTACTGCCCAGCACCTCTGTCATTAGATTGACTATACCATTACTATCTTTAACATGTTCTACACTCCAAATTCAGCCCCAGCACTAAGCATTAGCCTACCTGCTTTCCTCCATGTAATGTTGTCTCCGCATATGCATAGTGTCCTATAAAATAACAACATCTAAATGACTGTTTTCTCAACCATTGTGAAAATGTAAATTGCCTCACAAGGCCAGATTTTGGAGAAAATGTAAAGGGAGGTGGAGAGATTTTTGGGGAAGGTGCTGCTACAGTAACTCCAAATCAACAAAAGAGTAGAAATAAAAAGTGCTTTACTTTATACTTTAAAATATATAATTTTGTCTGCCTGTCTACAACATTAAACAGAAGTTGTGTGAAGTGATCCCATTGAAGGTGTGCACCACCCCCCCCAAAAAAAATCTGGACTTGATACCTCATCTTCCAACTCCTCATCTTCACCAGTAGCAAGGATCTCAGGTTCTTCTAGATGACGTTCCCTTGTCACTTCAGATCTGAAGAAAATTTACCAATTTGAAAACAAACACCAGTGGCTTTTATTGGGAACCAAGTAGGAACTGTGAAAGAGATACTTACAGATCTGTCTTCTCTCGACCATGTAACCTTTTTAAACGTCTATCGGTCTCCTCTGCTTTGTCATACTCCTAAATATTAAATTGTGGCACAGCAGTTAGTGTGATTGCCCACATCACAGCTTTGAAAACACTAGTCCCCTCCTCCTGTAGTAACACTAGATTAATAAGAGATGATCCTTACTGGATCTCCAGGAAGAACAGTTTAGAACTGATAGAGCTATCCAGTATAAATAAAGTTACTTTAGTTTAGGTTTCCTCCTGTAGTAACACTGGATCAGTAAGAGATGATCCTTACTGGACCTCTAGGAAGAACAGTCTAGAACTGATGGAACTATCTAGTATAAATAAAGTTACTTTAGTTTCGGTTTCCTCCTGTATTAACACTGGATCAATGGAAGATGATCCTTACTGGACCTCTAGGAAGAACAGTTTAGAACTGATAGCTATCCAGTATAAATTCAAACCTCTTTCAAACGCCTGTCCATCAAAATGTCGACAGGTTCTCGTTGTTCTTGAACAAACTCATCTTCCTCCTCATCGTCTTCATCACTCGATGATGGAGCATACCCTGGCCTAATAAAAAGATCGTTGCTTGTTTTTGCATGCTTTAACCAGGCAGGTCTTAACCTAGCCAATGGGCTAGGACCAACACCAGTCTGGAAAGTTTGTATTGGGCAACCGAGATCTTTGTTGTACAGTTTTTATGCTCCCTATATATTTTATAGTAAATTTTCAAAATCTCAGGCACGCAATTTGCCAACTTTCCAGTCAGGGACCAACATAACAAACGAATGATGTAACAATGTAGGGTAACAATGCCGAACAATATTTTAGACAACACCAAACAATGTTGCCCCTGCAACATTGTTGCATCCTGTTTTTAACAACCTAAAATGTTTGGTGGAACAACCAGGGATCCAAAGTATATATTACATACCGTTTACCAGCAACATATCTGGTAACTTTGACTTTTTGCATCGACAGTTCACCTATAAAGACACGTTGTGGCATTTATGGGAATATCACACATAAGATTGATTCAAGGAGTAAATAAATGAATATAACCATTTTATATTCATTTATTTACTCCTAAATGGCCCCTTACCTTTCTCATTTTTGACTGGAACGGCTCCAGCCGTCGACTGGATAGGAAATTTAGACGCCGCGGACATGATGAGATTATTTTAAACGTTTTTACACGAGTTGAGAGCTTGTAATTTTGAAAAAAGATGAACTTTCTTCAAATTTCAATACAATATAAAATTTCAAGATGGCGGCATGACCGAGCGAGTAGCATTCTTTCAGAGGACTAAGCTCTACTGTCATCCTGATCTGATCTGTATGATCTGTATCGGAAAGGTCATGGCTTTATAGGATACCCTCAAGGTCGAAATGTCGAGAGAGCACTGGGTTTCTCACTCACTGGGACTGCATCTACTTCACCAAATTTAGCTAAAGCGCGAGCCCGAAGGGCGAGTAATGATTGTCGCGCTACGCGCTCCCTCTTTAGCTAAATTTGGTGAAGTAGATACAGTCCCAGTGAGTGAGAAACCCAGTGCTCTCTCGACATTTCGACCTTTAGGGTATCCTATAAAGCCATGACCGTATAGGAAAGCAGAAGTGAAGTAATTCGCCTGGATGATGCATTCCGATTGGACAAAATACTGCAACGCTATTGGCTACGTTTATCCCCGATTGAAAAAATAGACGATATAATTCAGATATTTTGTTTTACATTAAAATGCGCATTAAACACATTCATCCCATTTATACCTCTATGTACAAAGTGAAAGTCATTGATATAAAATACCTAAAATTTTCTAAGAAATGTCTTGCAATTATTCTAACTTCTAAAGGGTGATTCTGCCGTCGCACGCGAGACATTACTATCTATTTTAGTGTCAGAAAAACCATAAAGACCAATGGAACTGCCATGCCACGTGTGTGACGCAGAATCACCGTTTATATGTACATTTATATTATTTCACCGGTATTAATCATTATCCACAAAAGCGAATGTTAAAAATCTAAAATCACCACATGAAATTTACTAAGCTTATGTACAGATGCAATATTTTTCAAAAATCATTTTAAACATTTTCAATTTAGGACAATTCTATCTGAATTATGCAATTTCCTAAAAGAATTAAATACCACCCCAAAAGCATAATATATATGCGCTAAGATATAACTGAATGACCTAAGCCAACTGTCTACAGTTGGTTATTTGCAGAAATATATCTAGGGCATCCAGCAATCTATGAACAAATTAGTTCATCTTTAAACCCGAATCACAGAAAAGGATTTATCAAACAGAGCAACCACTTGAGTCGGAACCTTTGAGTTTGTTCCCCCCCCCCTGTGCATGTCGCATTACGCGTGTCCATTATGCACTGGTCTGTGGCAAATGTGTAGAACTTTTGTGCTTCGCTGTGATTGGTCAATTTTACGAATTCTGAAATCGACAAAGAAACATGAACGACAAAGTGAACGTGTAAGCACTTGTGTCTATTTATAACAATATTTTTCGACTCTACCACAATTAATACATGGTTTATTAAGTTCATCGGGGGGAAAGATCTTAGAAGTTACACCCATATCGATTTAAGCGAAATACGTACGCTATTTAATGCATAAAATGTCGATATTGAAGCAGCAATTTGTAATTCTTCGTGGCGCCACTGACATCAGTTGGCAACATGAAGTTGTGTATTACACTACTTTTTTCATCTTAGACGTCGTTTTTATGTCTGAATTTCTATCCTATTCGGTGGATACCTTTTTGAAGACTATTGACTGTTAACTATATGGACTACAGTGGCTGGAGTTGAACAAAATAGGTACAAAACGAACAATGAGTGTATTAAACATTTGCCACAGACCGGTATGCAGGTTCTGGCCAGTCAATTGCAGTACAGTGCATAAAAATAGAGAAACATGTTGCACTGCTGAGTGACCCTACTGTTTACATCCTATACTGCGCTCGAATACCATATTGTTTTAGAACATTTGCGCTGCTGTACTAAGCAATGAGGTTATCGATGGCAACGTGCTTGCGTCGCTCATGTCCTCCACACCACCAAGTGCGCATGCTCCCCCGAACAAGTTGTCAACATTGCCTCCCATTTCCGCGTCGTCCTCGTAGGAGAATGGGCCATAGTGCTCGTGATTCATACTCTCTGACGTGTTTCCGTCCGGGTAGAATATCATGGAGGAATGGGGCGTGTGCTGTGTTTTGTTGTAGTTGACATGTGGAGGTATTAGAGGGTAGGCTGGGATATGTGTTGATTCCAGTGGTTGTTCGTTGCATTGTTCATACGACGAGTAAGCAGTGTTTGCGACTGGGGCCTACAGACGGAAAGAAACTATAGTAAGCCGTTTGATCATACACCTCTACAGTAAGAATCCTCTCTTAAGGACCAAATTTAAGTCTTACCTGGGGAATTATGGGATATCTATTAGCCACATGATCAAATGGGTAACTCTCTTGATTATGGAACACTTCGTCGTAGTTTGCTGACCCAGAGGATGACGGATTCACGCCGCAGTTTCGAAAATGTTCGCTGACTAAATCATCAATATCTTCCGAGGTTGGTTCAACCTCACCAGATTCTCTTGTCCCTTCATATCCATAGAAATCTGTAATCTCTTCTGTGGTTTGATTCTCCGAATAGTAGTAAGCTGCTGAGATTGAGGAGTGTTCTCTGTGCAGGTTATAGAGCGGAGAGACTGGGGGCGTCAATGCTGCTGTCCCTGGGGAATGGTCTTTATAGTCTTCTCCATCATTCACCTAAATATAGTGGTCATGATTTAGTTTAGTGCGGTGCTGTGTTGTGTTGTGTTGTGTTGTGTGGTATTTTGTGGTGTTGTGTTGTGTCATGTTGTGTTGTGTTGTGTTGTGTCGTGTTGTGTTGTGTTGTGTTATGTGGTGTTGTGTGTGGGGTTGGGTGGTGTTGTGAAGTGTGGTGTTGTGTGATGTTGTGTGATGTTCTGTGGTGTGGTGTGGTGTGGTGTGGTGTGGTGTGGTGTGGTGTGGTGTGGTGTGGTGTGGTGTGGTGTGGTGTGGTGTGGTGTGGTGTGGTGTGGTGTGGTGTGGTGTGGTGTGGTGTGGTGTGGTGTGGTGTGATGTGGTGTGGTGTGATGTAGTGTGGTGGGGCTTGGTGGGGTGCAGTATTCTATTTTATGCTACGGTATATATGAAAGTGCTGTAAATACGTCAACTACCAGAATTCTGTTATTGGTTTTCAAATGAACTTATTTACCTTCCTTCTTCGCTTGCGACTATTTTGTGACCAATACAGAGAACTGGGTTTTCGACTGTCGGATTTTTTTCTTTGACTGACCGGTTTCAAGTTGTGTTTAGGTTTCATGTTGTTGTTTATGTCTACTTTTGCCGATTTCGTTGCAGGAACGGTAAACTTTGTCTTCGTACTGAATGATGTCATTCGTATGGACTTTTTTAGGCTTCCATCTAGAAAAGAGAGGAAAGCCAAGCATTTCTGACTGTCCCACAACATGCTGTACAATAATATTAAGTTTCACCCTGTTTAAATTGATTGACCTGTTACAAAGTGATTCAACCTGTTACGACTACTTGCTACAAATGTGTCAACCCAGCCTTGCTACAGGTTTACGGGAAACGGTCTTGTTACAACTTAAAAAAGAAATAAATTTGCTGCTGGTTGTTCTAAGAAGATGAATGATAAGGATTGTGGCAACAAGCTTCCCCAAGTTTTTCAAATGACTTCTAGTCTGCAAGCCAACAAACTTGTGGTTGGCAGCGCACAAACTTGTTACAAACTTTTTAGCCAACATCTTGTCAACACAAGATGTGCAATTTTTACTTGTGTACATATATAATGCTGTATTCAGTGAAAAAAAAGCAACATGTTTGGGGTTGAACAAAAAACAAATGCGTTGCAAACCTTCTTTCAAATGCTTATCCAGATCTTCTTGAAGTTTATTTTCATAATCGTCATTTAGTTTTGTTTCGATTGCAAGCAGCATGTATTCGTCCATTAACATACGTAACAGATGAAACGAACCTTGAAAACAACACAAAGATATGAGCATCAAGTAAGCTTCACTTTTACTGGACGTTTTGATGAATACGTACCGAAACTGGTGCAATTGTTCAACGTGAGATTGTGCATGAGTCGTCCACCAGTGAATGACCACTGAAGAAGAAATTCCTGGGCCTTCGCCTTGAAGTTACCTTCAGATTTCAGCTCAGGCTGAGAAAAAATAATATTATAAAAAACTCAGCAATATCTTCCCACTGCATGTTACGCACGCTGCTCTAGTCATGTTTAAATGGATACAAAGCTCGATTGAAATGCATTCACGACTCAAAGCATGACACTCCGGTCTAGACTCTTCATCAGAACTTGCCGCAACATCTGATGTTGCAATGCTGCTCCTTATAGACTTCAGGAAAGAGGTCATTTGCCTAAGAGAAACATCGAATCCTCCCTGATGAAGGCACTAGACTTTCATCACTAGACACCAGACGTTGGACAGTTAATGCAACTCAAAATGGGCTTTATATTCATTATAACCAATTTTAGAGTAGAACTGAAGTCTAGAGCAGTGAGCGAAAGATACCTTATTTCAACTAAATGCCGTGAACCTGCAACAAAAATCTGCCACACGAGAGCTTTTCGCTCAGCTCATGCAGTCGTGCTTCTCGGCTCAGCGGTTAGCCCACTGTGTGCGGGTGGATTTTACTGAGTTTTGTGTTTGTGTTTTCTTCATGTGTTTGATACGCGGAAGAGGTAGCACGAGGCATAAAACGCAGTAAGATCAACCCGGACACGGCGAGCTATCGAATGGGCTAAAGGCCCCGTCACAATGTGAAATTTTTCTTGCAACTTGCAACGCAATTTTATTCTTAAGAGATGCACATTTTGGGCAAATGTTTAGTATGTTAAAAATATATTAGCAAACTGTGACGGAAACTTGCATTTGCCAATTTTACATCTCCAAGGAGAGAATTGCATTGCAAGTTGCAAGAAAAATTGCACCGTGTGACAAGGCCTTAAGAGAAACGAGTGACTTTGCTCAGCGGATGAGCGGACAGCTTTCGTGTACGGCAGGCTCAATTTTATACTTCCGTACCTTTACTATTCTTCTTTCAACAATCATGTCCATCCATTCAACATAATTGTCAACGGGTGCCGGCTTCTCCAGCAAAGTTCTCAACATCTCCAAAACTATATTAGAGAAGTGACGTTCAGAAACATCGTCCGTGCTCGAGTCTTGCTGCGGTTATAAATCCATCAAGCAATAGCTCAAACACGAGTAAGAGGACTTCCTCCGATTTCCAAACACCGAGAGGAAATACGAGGCGAAAAGGGGCACTTTAAACGAACTTCGAGGTGTTTTGAAATCAGAAGAAGTCTTCCTTACGAGTGTTTGGACGTACTTCTCAAACGAACCAGTATTTTTGCAAGAAAATCGAGAAGAAAGCTTGTCTAATTTATGTAATTTCTCCCACCGATTTCCAAACGCTCTCCACGGTATTGATTTTCCTTGCCCTTGCTTCATGAATTATCAATGAGAAGGCTGTTAAGACTCTTACCTTCTTTATCTATGTCATTGCTCTTGTTCAACTCGCCGTAGGATGTGAACATTGCTTCAGCTCCAAGACAGTTTAAATCAACCTGTTCTAGGTCGCTGGCCATCTGATCAGCTGTTTCAATATCTTGAATGACAGGTCGTGCTGTCTGTAACAAACACAGTACTTCACTTTAATACTTTGCTTGATAACGAAGGTATAAGGTTAAGCGATTGAAAAAACCCAAGAGAAGAAGCAAAAGGACCAAGAGAAGAACCTCAAAACCAAGAAAAGAACCTCAAAACCAAGAAAAGAACCTCAAAACCAAGAAAAGCTAAAAAAACTAAGTGAAAAAGTCAAAAAACAAGAGAAGAAGCTCAAAAACAAGAGAAGAAGCTCAAAACACTATATAGGTTGTGTTTGCGTGAGTTTTGAATCAGGTACGGAGAAGTTACACAGCTAAGTATATATGCAAATGCAAATGAAAAACAAATGCAAAAATCTCCTCAATCTCTTACATTACCTGAACCAAGTGAAGAAATGAAGTCTGCCTTTTTACCGAGAGGGCAAATTGACGAGCAACTACAAATGAAAATTCATCGATATAGAAAACAAAAAAAAATTCAACGCGTGGAAATTTCAAAGGGCAAGTTTTACCTTGAAGTTTACAGCACACCAGGTACTCTGGAAAACCGTCAATGGACGCCTTCACCCAGGTTTCAATATGGCGTGCAAAACAACGCACATCAGACAACAAACTACAAAAAAAAGACAAACTGAACTAAGTTGAGGCTGTCTTCATCGTTTTCTAAAACATCTTCTTAGACTACCAGGCAATTCCTATAGGCCTAATGAACGAACTGCATTTTCCTAGATGTCTGATAAGGTTAAAACCATTCAGAGCATCAACCAAATGATTTAGACAAAAGGCAATCCAAACTGACTTTGAAATTTTCACTGAATGGATCACGTCTAAACGTGTCTTTAGACTTACTCTTCGGGCATATCTTGCATTGTACTTGGAATTAAAACATCAATGAGAACCTGTGAGAGAAGAAAACACAAGGACAATGTTGTTGTTTCAGTAAGTACACATCACTAACTCCTGCCATAAGCAAAATGACACGAGCGTACCTATGGTTTAAAAATTCGCATCCAATCTTAGCCTTACTTTATATAAAATTGAATCGCACAAACAGATAAGATTGGCGACCACATCCACGTGTAATATTGGTAGCAAATGATTCGGCATTCCTTTCCAGAAGTGCAGCAGAAAACTGTTGATCTAGAGTGAAACAGAAACGAAATTAAATACCATGGAGAGGTGGAGGAGTAGCTTGTTTAGGATTTGAAACGATACAAACGCGATAAAACTTGTAAATGATCGTTTCTTACACGTGAAACGGACTCAGTTTTGATCATTTTAAACAGCAACAATTATAACGACAAACTCTGCGTTTTAAACGGCAAACGTCACCTTCAAGCGTAAAAAACTCTCAAAATTGTTTGCGCTTAGTGCTTGGATGCAAATTGCTGTAAAGTTACCTCGTTGAAATTTGAGTTGATGGCTGTATCGAGGATACACTGGCAATGAGTCTTGTACATAATGATCAATGTGTTCACCTAGATGGGAAAATAAATGCACCATATATCAATAACTATCGGCTCTGAAGGAACATTCAGCATCTAGATCAAAGAGCGATACCGCCACACAGAACTAGACATACCTTTTCAACCGGAGCAATTTCAGGTAAATGTAGAATTTTGGGATTCGGGAATTCCGGTAACAAAGTTCCAGTACGTGAACTTGGGGAATATTTTCTAAGAAACGAACCCTAATTGGAAAGAAGCATAAAAAAGGTGTCAACGCTTTGCACACAAGTACGGCCGTTCATAAAAACACTAACACTGAGCTTATTATACCTTGTTCGTAATCTTCGTGCCTGAAAACCTAAAGAAAATTATTAAGAATTGAAAGTTAAGGCAAGTTGTATAATTCATAACAGTACACAAAACACATAGGTTCTTTAAATACCTGAAACAACAGCTAGTGAAAATTGAAGGATCTTCGTCTGGAAGCATTAGAAAACCTTTGCTCGAAACGTCGATTTTCACAGCAGTTATCATTTCAGGTAGTGAAAGAACCTATACCTTTCGTGTACTATTAACTGCACTACCTACACTGGCAACTTTAGTGAAGTTAGTATTCAGGTAGTGAAAGAACCTATACCTTTCGTGTACTATTAACTGCACTACCTACACTAGCAACGTTAGTGAAATTAGCATTCAGGTAGCAAAAGAACCTATACCTTTCGTGTAGTATTAACTGCACTACCTACACTAGCAATGTTAGTGAAGTTAGTATTCAGGTAGTGAAAGAACCTATACCTTTCGTGTACTATTAACTGCACTACCTACACTAGCAACGTTAGTGAAGTTAATATTCAGGTAGTGAAAGAACCTATACCTTTCGTGTACTATTAACTGCACTACCTACACTAGCAATGTTAGTGAAGTTAGCATTCAGGTAGCAAAAGAACCTATACCTTTCGTGTAGTATTAACTGCACTACTTACACTAGCAACGTTAGTGCAGGAGTTAGTATTCAGATAGTGAAAGAACCTGTACCTTTCGTGTACTATTAACTGCACTACCTACACTAGCAATGTTAGTGAAGTTAGTATTCAGATAGTGAAAGAACCTATACTTTTCGTGTACTATTAAAGCTTCAATTAAACAAACCTTGTCAGTCCCTTTCCAGAATAAACAGAATGATAATAGGTCGAGGTTTCTTTGATTCCAATTCCATAATAATGATATCTGGCAAAAAAGTAAAATGCTTGATTTCACATAGGAAAAGTATTTCGTTACGATATGGTATTTTGCGTCCATACTTTGAGTGTCCTCGTGTTCCTAATCTTCGGGTTGTAAGCTCGGGAAATTTTTGTCTAATTGTCTAAAGAATGAAGTAAACAAAAATATATTTAAATCAGTATCGTGTGTTGTTGATCTAGTGTTACTACAGAAGAAACCTAAACCAAACTAACCGCATTTACACTGGATACTTGTCTGGATAACTCTATCAGTTCCAAACTGTTTTTCCTAGTGCATGGTCCAGTAGTAAGGATCATCTCTCATTGATCCAGTGTTACTACAAGAGGAAACCTAAACTAAACTAACTTTATTTATTCTGGATAGCCCTATCGGTCCTAAACTGTTCTTCCTAGAGGTCCAGTAAGGATCATCTCTTATCGATCCAGTGTTACCACAGGAGGAAACCTAAACCAAACAAACTGTATTTATACTGGATAGCTCTATCAGTTCTAAACTGTTCTTCTTAGAGGTCCAGTAAAGATCATCTCTTATTGATCCAGTGTTACTACAGAAGAAAACCTAGACTAAGCTAACTGTATTTACACTGGATAGCTTTCCTCGAGGTTTAGTAGGTCTGAATTTTATCGTAGTGAGTAGAGGGAAACTGAAATATCCAAAAAACTCTGCGGTATTTATCCGGTTAAGCTTTCTGTGGTCTTAAATACGTTTGTCACGTTAGGTCTAACCAAAAGCTTACCTTGCCAAACGTGGCAGCACAGGCAGCCTCCAGTTTATGTAAACGACAGAAATCAAGATAGTGTGCATAAAGAATGCATCTCGGTAAACAAACACCTTCGCACATCACGTAATTCTCCTCCAGCCTATAACGAGACACATAGCTTTGGTTTAAAAAAAGGTACAGGTTTTATTCAAGGAAGGAGAAGCGCTGGGCAAGACAAAAAGCTACTCTCCTCGTACCCATCAGGGCGAAGTGTAGGTGGAGGCGATTCTCAAATCCAACTCGCTGGATTTAGCAGTTTTATTTTCTTCCTTGTCGATGTGCCTGGACTACATGATGAAATGATAACGATTAAGATCATGCCACAGAAGAGTTACAACAGGGGCCAGTTAAAATCAAATTTCCCTTGAAGTTTTTTTACAAATTTGGAAACATTTCTTCAGAAGTGTTGTCTAAATTGATGGTAGTTTAAGGTCCCGAAGTTTTAAAATGAACAGATGTGTAGAAGTGTTAGTGCTACCCCAGCTTTGAACAACTGGCCCCAGAAGGTCATCTTCTGTAATTTTCCCGCAAGCGTTGTTCGTCATGATTTGTCACTCAGCAATTGCCCTACTGTTAATGATGTATATGTAAATTAGGCATGGTAATTTGTATATAAGGCCTTCGTCCTTAACTGGGCACATGAATAGACATTTAGCTGTAATAAGAGTGTTATTGAAAGAAACATACAACGTATATAATAACGCCACACAAAAGCATTCATCTCTTGAAAATATTCAAAAACGTTGTATTTCCGGGGGGGTAGGTGAATGCTTCTGTTTAGAGCACTTGCCAAGCGAGGAATCACGACGAATAACGCTTACGAGAATATTACAGACGATAACCTTTTGTATTACTCTTCTGTGATAGCAGACGGCCGCTCATGTCTAAATATGATTTTCACTCCCTTAACCATTTAGTGATCACTAACCTGTCACTCGCGTTAAATCCTTCCAGTCAAGTGGCGGTAGTCAAACCCAAACCTCATGCATTAATGCTATTTACAAAGGACATTTAATTTCTCGAGTATTTTATGTAAAAGTCACTCATTCGGATTCGAGTCAAGACCAAGGCCAATAAATTAATGCAGAATTTTTACCATCGTAACGTCTCTTCCGTTTGGGCCTTTCTGTTCTTGGTGGATAACGTCTGCTCGTATGAATTCACTTTGAATTCACAAGAGTCTTCGAAAACATCATCATCTAATGTCGAAGAAAAAGAAGAAATGCGGAAAATGAACAAACCTTGCTAAGATGGATAATTAGAAACAAATTAACCGTGCGAGTTATTAAGGGGATATTTCGAATGTTAATGGAAGCCTAATTACGTTTCATCCATTCTGTGTGATCAATATGTGTCAACACTAATCTTTGGTAAATGCATGGATTTTAATCACAGAGTGCCAAGTAAAAAAGCTAAGTACAATTTGGAAACGTAGATACTTCAAAACTCTGTTGAGATAACGGTACCGGAGCTGGAAAGAAGCTCGCTAGAGCATGTCAAAAGGAACTCTATCTGAAGTATTGCAAAGATTGAAACACTGAAACGAGGTTGGGGATCATTGAAAAATCGTTAGCTTGAATTCATTTCAAATTCATAGCCGGTTGAAATCAATTTGTATTTACAAAGGGCCAATATCAATGAAGGCGTGCAATTAAGCCGGATTTTACATGCATGAGATCCTAAAGCTTAATAAAAATATAATTAATTTTTCTCGCAACGTTGTCGGACTTGTGTATCAACTTTAAAACCCTATCCTCTCAAAATCTATATGAGCGAACGGTTACATACGTGATGAATGACATATATAAATATTCAGATTCTTGTACAGAGCGTTTAACATTTCGTATGTTATTAATATTATAACAAACATGGACTCTTGCAAGACGAGGTTTCGCCGCCGTTTGATCTAATATATCTTTGTTTTGCTATACTGTTATTGGTCTTGTGTGTTGCGATTGTGCTTTTGAAGAAACTGACAAAACAAATATACCGGGTATTTAATGTGAATCTAAAATTACGTGAATCACGCAGATCTTCTAAGACTTTAACACTATAAGACTGACATAATCTAAACTCGTGATATATACTTTCAAAAGGGAGCAAGAGACACTTGGGGAAAGTCTGGATGTGAAAGAGCTAACACGATAAAGCTTTGTGACATTAGCGTATAATTTCCAGAGGACTTTCTCCAAGAATTCTAGGGCGGAGAATAGTCAACGGAAACAAGAAAAGTGCCGTCTTTTAACCGTTAAGCTGGTACATTGCGACATATTTACAATATATCAAACGCAGTTTGGGGTACAGCCCCAATTCATGCCAAACAGGTTTTGTTTTGTGTAATGGAATAGACCCTAGCAGAATGTCATTTCAGCATTCACAAATCCCATTCTCGTAAGGAGTCTTGAATGCTGAAATTGTGTCCCAGGAAAAATAACGGCCTACGATTGCCAGCCGGCAGACATGACACTTGCACACAAATGTTGAGTCCCATAGTAGCACTATGTCGCTCAATGTCGCAAACAAAAATTTCTCAATGTCGCGAACAAAAGAAAAATACTTTGCAGTGTACACTTCTTCTTTGTACAAACCTCCGATCTCCTGCTGTGTCGCAGTATTTCCAGGATTATTCTTTAATCTATTCATTGAACTCGTCATGAATTCTCTGTCAACTTCGCTGTTGTCATAACGCATATACTTCGATCTTGCCGCACCAACTCTTCTGCTCTTCGATCGCGTATTAGGCATCGCTTGTCGAAACGTGAGAAGACTTTTACTAAATATAACTTTAATTCGAGTTTGGGACCGTTAAAGCATCGTCTCAAGAGCTCTTGACCATCTAGTGATATAATACAAGCAGTCATCTATTCAAAGCATCCTCAATGACCAACTGACATCGTTAGATTTCGTTGTTAAGTTAAATCCTTCTCAATGAACTCGACGTAATTCTACAACGAACTTTAAATGACTATATTTTTAACGCCAGTTTCTCCGCAAGCAGTCGCATGTCGTTTATTTACTCGCTGGCCCCTGAATTGCTGACATATTTTACTAAATGGTCTCAATTAAATCTTGTCCCCTATGCTAACGAATACCTCATTAACATTCGTCATTAGTTACTTCGCCAACGCTCGCATAAAGGCCGCCAATTAAACAGTTAACATATATTGAAACTTGCCCATAATGCATACTTAATTTTCAGTCATTTCGCATTCACTAATCCCCGTAAATCCGTTTTTGGTTCTAACAGCTTTGTTTCCTTGGTGAATTGAACACAAACAAAGAAACGTAACTTTGTTCATTTTGAATTTTGTATTAGAAGGGTAAATACTCTCGCATGAGAGCCGCTGCGAACGATATTGCATTTTCGTCAAGCGGCTCAAGTTATTGTTTCAGAAACTGGCAGAGATTAAACTAGAATGAGTAGGCGATGGTGGACTTACAACCGCCCTCGTTGGCTCTCGTTTTGTTGTAGAATTTACTCCAATGTACTCCAAATTCCATGATCTTGTAGAATTTACTCCAGTGAGTGAGCTTGTCAGAAATGATGTATTCTGAAGTGAAGAGCGGAGTTGTTCGGTATAAATGGAGTTAATTTAGTTTAGGTTTCCTCCAGTAGTAACACTGAATCGATAAGAGATGATCCTTACTGGACCTCTAGGAAGAACAGTTTGGAACTGATAGAGCTATCCAGTATGAATAAAGTTAGTTTAGTTTAGGTTTCCTCCAGTAGTAACACTGGATCAATAAGAGATGATCCTTACTGGACCTCTAGGAAGAACAGTTTGGAACTGATAGAGCTATCCAGCCTAAATAAAGTTAGTTTCTGAGTTTAGTATAACACTGGATCGATAAGAGATGATCCTTGTTGGATCTCTAGGAAGAACAGTTTAGAACTGATAGAGCTATTCAGTATAAATAAAGTTTGTTTAGTTTAGGTTTCGTCCTGTTGGACCTTTAGGAAGAACAGTTTAGAGTTGATAAACTAGTTAAATTTACTTTTTATTCAGCAGTACGAAGAAAGCTCGGTACTAGAAAAGAAAAACGAACACAAACAATAATTCACCCATCCCTTTAATTAATTCGTCTTGGATCAAACATTTGTACAATTTCGATAATATTCTATAATCAAATATTGCGTACATCGATGATGCTAACATTTGCGTACTGTACATAAATTCATCTTAGATGAAGACAATGACTCAGATTCACGTGATGGCGGTGATCCTCACCAGACATAGATAAATGACGGATAATGGCAGGTAACAATTCACATTCGAGGGGCACGCAGTTCAACGGAGTTAAACTACACACAGTGCAGTTGGGAACTTCGTTCCAGATCTGTTACGTGATGAACTTCACGGGGCAGCAAAATGTTAAAGACACATAACCATGCTTTTTTTCTACTTTGGTCCACGCGTAATAGAGCTAGCTTGTACTACACTTGCTCCAGCGCAACAGGATTAGCCACGACGATGCTATTGTCAACTGATTCCAGCTCATGGTAATGCTCGTCAAGGTGACCCGTATTCGGTGGATACTCATACCTAATATCTTGTGGCTATATAGACCAGTTAAGAGTATGTTATGGTAGCGATATAATATGGAGTGGTGTAGTGTGGTATGATATGGTATGATATGGTGTGGTATGATATGGTGTGGTGTGGTATGTAGGCTTGGTATGGTATGGTATGGTATGGTATGGAATAGTATAGTATAGTAGAGAATAGTATGGTATGGTATGGTATGGTATAGCATGGTATGGTATGGTATGGTATGGTATGGTATGGTATGGTATGGTATGGTATGGTATGGTATGGTATGGTATGGTATGGTATGGTATGGTATGGTATGGTATGGTGTGGTATGGTACGGTATGGTATGGTATGCTTGGTATAGTATCGTATGATATGGTGTCGTATGGTATGGTATGGTATGGTATAGAATGGTATGGTATAGTATGGTTTGGTATGGTATGCTTGGTATGGTATGGAGTAGTATGGTATGGTATAGTATGGTATGGTATGAGATGGAATAGTATGGTATGGTATGGTATAGTATGGTATAGTATGGTATAGTATGGTATGCTTGGTATGGTATAGTATGGTATGCTTGGTATGGTATGGTATGGTACGGTAAAGTATGGTATGGTAGCATGGCATGGCATGGTATATGCCAGGTATGGTACTGTGTAGCATATTGTGTAGTACACCGTGTGTTGTGGTCTACTGCTGTGTGTGGTATAAACGTCATGGTAAATATCAACATACTTTAAGAGCAGGGAGTTCATGCTGTCTTTGGAGATGACGGCGTCTAAAAATATAAAAATAAAAATGAACAATATTACTTGATGTTTTTATTTACGTTTTACGTGAAGTTTGTAGGGTGGTCGTGAGCTCTAATGATAAAAAAATAAAACTACCTTTTTATTAGGTACAAAATTACCGCCATGACAAGAAGAACAACTGCAGCAGCGCATGGGACAACGATAAAAACAGGATATTCAGTTGTTGAAACTAAAATACGAAAAATAATATAAAAAATCAAGTACTTAATGCATGCTTCGTTGATGTATGCTTGCCAGATAAATAAAGTTAGTTTAGTTAGGTTTCCTCCTGTAGTAACACTGGATGAATTAGAGATGATCCTTACTGGAGCTCTAGGAAGAACAGTTTAGAACTGATAGAGCTATCCAGTAGAATAAATAAAGTTAGTTTAGTTTAGGTTTTCTCCTGTAGTAACACTGGATCAATTAGAGATGATCCTTACGGGACCTCTAGGAAGAACAGTTTAGAAATGACAGAGCTATCCAGTATAAATAAAGTTAATTTAGTTTGGGTTTCCTCTTGTAGAAAAACTGGATCAATAAGAGATGATCCTTACTGGGCCTCTAGCGAGAACAGTTTAGAACTGAGAGAGCTATCCAGCATAAATAAAGTTCGTTTAGGTTTCCTTCTGTAGTAACACTGGTTGTAGAAGAGAGGATCCTTACTGGGCCTCTAGGAAGAACAGTTCAGAACTGATAAAGCTATCTACTATAAATAAAGGTTTAGTTTAGGTTTCCTCCCGGACCCCTATGAAGTCACACTTTATTAATACAAACTGGATAAAACTATCCAACCTATAATTTACATAAATTGCACGACTTACTTTTATCTTTATACTCTTTTGCTTTCATGTAGGCCGTATCACTTGCAGGACTGCATCCAACTTTTGTACAAGACTTGACAAACACGATTATATCCTTTGCTGTGCCAACATCTACGAGTTCTGCTGTGTTCTTCGAGCCGTTGACGACTTGAGCCCGCGTGAAGTTATCATCGGTCATGTCGCTGTAATATACTACGCTGTACATAATATGTCCATTTCTGTGCTCAGGACTTGGCAGCTAAATACGAACAAAAACTTTGTTTTATTTCTTAAAGTTACTTTTGGATCATCCATCGGTTCGTGTAAGTTGAGTTGATCCAGTTGGGTGGCATTATATCTCACTGTCGATTTCACAAAACTTTTGCCAAAATATTTCAAATTTCGTTCCAAAGTTCGCCAAGTTCGTTGCGAAGTTCATGGACCAATCAGAGGCTTTGTTTACAAACCGACTTGCGAATTTCAATATATGAATTTTTGAACTTCGCAACGAACTTGGCGAACTTTGGAACGAAATTTGGAATGTTTTGGAAAAAGTTTTGTGAAATCTACTGTAATATGTATTATTGATAGCGAGGTTTAGATATAGAATCATGCTGTGCAAAGGCTGACTACAGGCTGTGTATCCATGTATGACTAGAACAGTTTACGATTTAACAGTTAACCCTGTTACCCTAGGGTTAGTTGTTAATTTGTTTATACAACATACCTCCAGTTGATCTGAAAACACGGAAAAGTATTGGCACTAGTTGTCGAATAGAAATCCATTTTTCGAGCCAGATTATCAAATTTTTCATGAAATATAATTTACTTTGTTTCTAGATTTCTGACTCATAATTTCCTTTATTAAAGACAGTTACTAAGTTTCAACAAGTTTCACAAAGGAAAACAAAAGATATAAGTGATTAACAACAGCAAAATGGATTTCTATACTAGCATACTTATTGTGAAAATGACATAGTTTTTGTGCAACGCTGATTGGTTAATTTTAAGTGGTTTTTTGTTTTCGTTTTTCAATGTGACTGGTTTAAAAGTGTTGTCTAAGCTGCCCAACTAACAATAAAAGTACTGTAATGTCCCAGTCATGTACTCCTAAACGCGTTACATAATCTTTGAAGTACCTGGAACTCGATTGTGATATTTCGTCGGGTTCCTTTTGTGACAGAGGGACATTCCTTTGCTGTACCGTTAGAACACGTGATTACTGGAGCAGCATTGGGTGCTATAGGGGGACAAAATGATTTACTTCACAATTCACATTCGTTTAGAATATACAATTACTTTATGGTTTCCGTGTTTGGATGGCCTGATCCAAACACGCGGGAAAGTTGCGAGAGTTAAGAAAAGCGATTTTTCGCGCTTAAATAAAATAACAACATTCGGCCATGTTTTTAAAAATTCCCGATCCAAACACTGCTTTCGGCCAATCAGAGCACGCGTTATATACATGTTATTTTATAATACGCTTTATCTGCGTCTTACTTCATCAAGAACGCGTTTTAATTTCGTTCAATTCGTTTAGAATATGTCTTATCTGCGATCTAATTCATTAAAATGCGTTTCAATTTCGTTCAATTCGTTTAGAATACGTTTTATCTGCGATCTAATTCATTAAAATGCGTTTAAATTCCGTTCAATTCGTTTAGAATACGTTTTATCTGCGATCTAATTCATTTTTTCGTTCAATGGACCAATTCCATAATGGACAAACTTTTGAAAAAAGTTGAAATAGGAAAATTCATAACCACAGCATTGAAGAGCATCGTAAAATTATTAAAATTGCAAAGTTTGGTTGCGAAACGTTGTAAAATGAGCAAAATATAGCCGTGCAGTTGGCAAATTTAGTATACTTTTGTATTACAAGCGGAAGTTTGTAACTAATTTAGTTAGCAATTTCCGCTTGTAATACAAAAGTGTACAAAATTTGCCTAATTTGCAGGGTTATATTTCCGTGTCTTACAACATTTCGCAACCAAACTTTGCAATTTTACTAATTTTAGGACGCTCTTCAATGCTGTGGTAATGAATTTTACTATTTCAACTTTTTTCAAAATTTTGTCCATTATGGAACTGGTCCATTCGTTTAGAATACGCTTTATCAGCGTTTTACTTCATTAAGAACGCGCTTCATTTGCGTTCCACTTCTTTAAAATGCATTCGTTTGCGTTCTAACTCATACAGAATAAGTTTTTTTGCGTTCTAACTCGTTTAGAATGCGTTCACAAGGACAGGAATCAGAATGGGACAGAAGCTTTAGTAGGTTAGTGGTTTAGGAGCTACACTGTCCCTCGATATGAAAATAACTTTGCAAGTTATAATATCATCAATTGAAATGATTTAAAATTGTAAAATGAGGTGGGCAATATTGAAATTTCAATACCATTTCCTTAATTTTTTTTAGGTTTAGACCTAAAAAATCAAGGCAAGAATGAAGACAATTGTGCATTAAACCCGTTTTGAAAATAGTCATAGTTTTAGTTGCAAAAGTCAATTTTATGTCCGGCGAAAAGCTATAAATAGCAATGACGAACGTAAACAAATACATAATAAAATTAAAAATGTCTTGAAAACGACTCGAAATATTTATTTCAAAAACAAAGCATGTATATATATATATATGTATACATACATACATACATACATACATTGATCGTGATAACAAATTAAAACTTTGACCAATTTGAGCTTCGTGAATCGTGATCATCTAACATGAAACTGACAAGTTAGGGTACTGTTACTGTTCAAAAGTTTGAATACACATGCTGATCTGCTAAGTCAACTATGCCAATCCATTTCCTTGACTTTGAGGTTACATGCATGTTCTACTAGTATTATTTTAATTGCAAGTGAACAAAGACCTTAGAAGATGCAAGTCAGAATTTTTAACAATGAAAGAATGACTGACCAAAAAAAGCTATGGGTATCACTTTACCATTACACAAAACTACATTTCACACTTGTATTCAAACTTTTGAGCAGTAACTGTAGCCATTTTCGGCTGGTTCGCGTAATTTTGAAAACGGATGTCTATGATTGTTGTTCTGCGCACGTTTGGCTGTAGTGGCAAAACCTGCTGTTTTTTCTGAATCAGACAGATTCAAATCATGCTGCCAAGTTGAAACTGACCTTGCTCAGGTGTTTTGATATTTTGACACCTTTGATCTGATTCTAGGCTGTTTAGCACATTCACAACATTAACACAACACTGATATTCTGATACTGCAGTTAAATTCTTGGAGCTGACATAGAAGAAAGCTTGGTCAAATGAAACATGTGCAAGAGCAGCCTAGAGAAATGGAAAAAGCAAGCAATGAGAGTCCAGAAGCACAACTTGTTCATTCCAAGTGTCAATCATCGTGTACAACATGCCAATCAACTAAAATAAACAATGTCCTACTTTAGTCCCGACTTTATTTATACTGGATAATTCTGTCAGTTGTAAATTGTTCTTAATTAGAGGTCCAGTAAGGATCATCTCTTATTGATCCAGTGTTACTACAGGAGGAAACCTAAAATAATCTAACTTTATTTACACTAGATAGCTCTATCGGCTCTAAACTGTTCTTCCTTGAAGTCCAGTGAGGACCACCTCTTCTTGATCCAGTGTTACTACAGGAAGAAAACTAAACTAAACTAACTTTATTTTTACTAGATAGCTCTATCAGTGCTAAACTGCTCTTCCTAAAGGTCTGGTAAGCACCATCTCTTATTGATCCAGTGTTACTACAGGAGGAAACCTAAACTAAACTAGCTTTATTGTTAGTGAATAGCTCTATCGTGAGCAGGAAATATTAGAAATATGTACTGCAGTCAATAATAAACAGAGTAAACTTAATTTACTTTTGCTCTTCTATTCTCAGTAGGCTGACATTCCACAACATAGTTGTACTTTGTTTTAGGAAAGGAGAATTCATAATATCGCAGTGGTGTCCAGCGGATCTCCAAGCCTTGTCCAACCATGGAAATATTTATCCTAGAAACTGGTCTTGGTGTTTTTGCTGAAAGCATTTAGAAAGTTAAAATAATAAATAATTCAAATGAATAAAGAAAATGCCTACTTGAAAACATGTCTTCCTGTAGAACAATTATAGCTTACTGTTGACCACAATGTTTGAGATATCTTTTTCAGGTAATTGAGACACCAACAACGGCAGTTTATTGTAGAATACTACCAACACTAGGCCACCATGTTCGAAATATCTTTTTTAGGCAGTTCAGACACAAACCATGACAGCTTATTGATGAATACTACCTACACTAGACCACCGCATTTGAGAGATCTTTTTCAGGTAGTTCAGACACAAACCATGACAGCTTTATATTCTATAAAATTTAACCATGTTGGAGATATCTGTTTCAGGTAGTTCATTGCCACTTATTGCTGGATACTGAATCTAAACTGCATCAACTACCATGTATAAAATGAAAATGTAATTTTGAGACAAACCATCCATGACAGCTTATTGTACGTAGAATATAGTTTTTCTTGGCAGCAACATACCTGATTTATTTGTGACAAACTCAGCAACTTCACTTAATTTCACCACATTTGTTCCTACAGACCGACCAACGTAGGCCTGCATTGTAACTCTATCTTGAACATAATCAATTTTACAGAGCACTTTTTGGTTTGCAGTTTTCCTACAGTTCGTTGCTGTTCTGTTTTCAGGGCATATCGCCATTTCCCCGCAACTGGATATAAGACGAGGACCATCACGAATACAGCACATGTACAGAGATGTGTTCACTCCTCCCTGATAACATACTTGCACAAGCCGTCTCTCAATGTAAGTGAAAACTGGTTTTTTGAGGGCTAGAAAAAAGGCACTATATTTAGTTTGTAAAACGACAATGCATACAAATATTATGCTTCACAACTAAAAAAAACTACCATAAAACCACCAGATTTGGTGTATTCTAGAAATTTCAAATCAAACAGATTTATTTTGTTGACCTTTTGACCAGCGATTGGCACAAAGGGCAGGCAAGGCCTCAATCACCTTCCATATTTACCCAGGTATACTTGTCTGTTTAAAGCTAACATTTAATTAACAACAACAACTAGACAGGGGACACATTTTCGTATTGTATTGAATTCCAAAGCCACTCAAAATGTATGAACTAACACGGAATTTCAGGGCGGAAGTTTATGCATGCGTAATGGTTACAATTTTTTTTGTCTAAACACATTTAAAGTTTAATATTTATAGCTTTTTATCCCCTTTAGAACGGATACTACGCTAAATACAATACTTTAAGCTATTTAAAAGCTAGTTTCTCAATGTAATATTATTAGTTCATGATATTGGGATCTAACTAACACTTTCAATACAGCCATCATGTGCCTAAAATGTCATGCTTTCGCACGAAATTTCAGCAAAATATACAGACTATACCTTTGTTGCATCTTGCAAACTCGAGGGCGAACACGAGCAGGGCAATTACTTGAAACATTCTACAAAGAAGACCCAAGCTGTTGCACGAAGCTGCGGTCATTTTTTTCCAAGAAAACGATTTCCTAGTATCAGTCAGAAGTATGGATGTTTGAACAGTGACAATCTGGTGCAGTGTTAATACAGACTGGTATCAAAAACTCCTATTCACCAAGATTCCAAAGCAAAATAGACTCTCCAAGTTTCGCTTTGCTGTATAAATGATGTGATCATTTCGAATCTCTGCCTTATTAGCTGAGTTAAAAGCTGAGTCAGTAATTGGGGAAGCACCTCGTGGGGAATTTTTAATATTTAAAAGAGGATATGAGTGTCAACAACAACAATATCACATGATGCTCAAATGAATGATCTGTATGATATGCTTTTCTGTGGGGGGGGGGGGAGGAAAGCATTATCATTCGAGAGGCAGCCTGCAGAGATGATTAAAGTTGATAAGTTAATTATTAAACACCGTTGCTGTAGCTCCAAACAGGCTTGTTTCGTAACTATACAACTATTTTCATCTAGTATACGGGGGGGAGGTGTAGTTTTATGTCATCGACGAAGTCATTTACTCTCTTATCCTTCATCTTCCATAAATCATAACGCTTTGTAATATCATAGATATTATTAGAAAGGGGAATGATTGGCAACGCTATTCAATACTATACACGACCTTCGGTTCAGTTATTTTGAATAAACCGGAAACAAGTAAACGAATTGAATTCATGAGCAGAATTACCATACAAGTTGGGCAATGTTTGCTTCCGGTGTGCTCAACTGAAGATAAAATATAGATAACAAAAGAGTTGCCAATCCATCCTTTTTCTAATATCTATTGTAATATGACACCATGTAAATGCTAATAACCACTGAGTATTTTGATAAAATACAATACAAAGGAGACTCCTAAAATTGACAACATGATAAACTTTGATTTCTACGTTTCGAATATTCTTTAGTCATCATCAGGAATGAATTGATGATCTCATATACATACAGTGAACAAACATGATATACTAGTTAAATATTAAAAGATCTTTGGAGGCTTTTGTGCCGTGATTCAAAGTAGGCTTGTGTCTGTTAATTGTTTATTATATCCAATCCAATTATTATATCAATTAACAGATTTGTGCGTCCATTGATCGTTTGCAATCGACGCCATCTTGGTTGACGTTTGAAACACATGGCAACCACAAAGTATCTATGCATTATTTCTGATCCTATCGAGCCATACATCTTTAAAGTATCATTCATAACACGCTAAAACTAACGATCAAATAGTAAATTGACACAAGTACTTCGCTGTAAACAGATGAAGTAATCTGCAGAGTCAACTAAGATGGCGCCCAATGACACGAAATGACGTCATGTGCAAACCAAGAATTGTAGACAACATTTCCCGCAAAATATAATTTCTGTGCCAATTATGTGAAGGTGCTGTGTTCAAAAAAGTTCAATTAGCGTAACTAGTTTAAAGTAGCGTCCATTGTAGATGCGGTTGGCAGAGGTATCCAAACCTGCTTTATGAACATTACCACACAATTAATAATTTAAAATTATTTTAGATTTCTTGAAAAAATACGTGTTACCTCTGCTGCGAGGAAATGCGACTCTGCTGCATAAACAGCGGCTGTGCTGCAAGGAAACACGGTGTGCTGCATAGAAAAACGGCCGTAAATGGCTGTGCTGCATAAAATGCTCTGTGCTGCGTAAATTGACAATGTTCGTAAAAATGATACAAACACACAAATAGTTAAAAATAGAAAGTTGTCTGTCAGTAACCGACCTTCCACATGCAAACACACACGTTTCTCTGGGAAACATGCGTCTTAGCTCTAAACCTGCTTGTTCTTAAGACAAAATCGTCTTCAACGTGCAAGTATCTGTTGTTAACTTAACAGCATCTCTTGTCAACACTAAGTTCACAAGTTACACCAACAAATTACACCTTTTTCGGGTTTCTAGACGGCCGCTCTACCAATTGAGCTATCGAGCCAACTGCGGTTGGTAGCGAGTATTATCCAATTTAATAAGTGCACGAAATATTTTCGTGGCGACTTAACGCTTGTCTTTGAGGACGCGCAGTGTTTCAATTCTATTTCAGAACCATCCTCAGAGATATGAAAAACTAGATTCATAAAAGCTAATACAAACTAGATCGTAAATCAAATTTTTTTCTAAAAAGGTAGCCCAGAAATCGGTGGTTTTTAACCGATAAATAAATCAATCTTGTACAATAGAAGTACTTTATGGTTTCCGTGTTTGGATGGCCTGATATAAGTGATTAAAAACGGCAAAATGGATTTCTATTTGGTACGTAGTTCCAGGCCTTTTACTCACGGTCAGATCAGCTAGAATACGCAAAATTTTCCCGGTAGATTGCGTGGGATTGCTTTATTATAGGCGAGTTTTTTGTTGAACCAACAAGCCCCAAAAGAACACAAACGAGTAGCATCACATTTCACAAATACAATTTAATGTTTACGAAATACGCGTAATTATATAATCAATTAATCACGTTAAATGATCGATATGTAATTGACTACAATCAGTACCACTAGTATTACTGATTGATCAAGATTATTGATTAGGCGTGGCTCGAATAACGCCAACAGATAATCTATAATATTGATCACAACAGTAATATTTAGTCCCAATAATATTAAATCATCAATACAATTTACTACAAACTGTGACGTCAAATTCAAGTAATACCAACTGATCAATGTGATTACTATTAGCACTAGATCGTATGGATGACAATATCTATTCATTGCAATCGATTATGAAGAGTAATTTGAACTATATTGCACCAGATTGTTGCAAACACGTTATCAAATGTCTCGCGTTACGAATGTACCAAAAAATGCAACATTCGTGATCATGACATAAGAGAATAACGACCAATGACGAAAGAACGTTACACATTTCAAGACATTTACCATCAAAGGTAAATCGAGTCAACAACTGTTTTATAAAGTTTTTTTCTCCGCCAATTAATAGAGAGATTCAGATTTGGCTTCCAATACCTCTACCGCTACCTCAATCTATCTTCCAGCCAGCCAATCAGATGTGCCGGACCTCCCCGATTAGCCAATCAAATTGGTTAGAAATCGGGAAAAGGTAGCGGTAGTGAAAGTCAAATCTGAACCTCTCCAAGAATCTTTGTTGACGACTGCCTTGTTGCAACATGCCAGTACCAGGTGAAAATACTGATAATTGATCACACAAGAGATTACATGAATTTCCTAGCTAATCACAACTAAATTTCTAACGCTATATATGTTACATACAACTCCCGTAGACTGAATAAGCGCGTAAGGGTATCTGCATACGCATTACATAACATCGACCCATACGGTCGCCTATACATCGTGTTAGATCTTTACACTAACATGAAACAGACGAGTTGTCTCTTAGTTACCAGAAGAAAATATAACGTGAATAATTTGATTGTGCCTACATTCTCCGGCAAATCATACCCAGGACTTGAAATCACATTGTTTCGTTGTTGCAAGTCACATACATTGACTATGGAAAAATTAAATATTTCGTTGCCAAATCCAAGAACTCATTTCGAAGAGAAAAGTTTGATCAACGACAAAGTACTCAATTTTCCCACAATAACAAGACAAAAGCACGTTTTCTCGAAACGACAGAAGAGCAGAGATGTTGAAACGAAACCATGAATTGCAAATTTAAACCTGCCATTCTTTGATTTGTATGGTCGAATACAACGTGAATTCCGAGCCCTGGAGAAAATTCCATTTTCTTCCTGTTCTAAGCTGACAACGATCTGTTTCATGTGAAATTTAACAAAGATCTGAAGGCTACGATTACATAAACTGAGCTTGGCAAAATGAGCCACATCGCTGATGAAAACCATTTGTAATTATATTCAATGAGAATTACACCCTAACGCATTTAGGGATGTTTATAACGGGCTAGCCCGGTAACGCAAATTTTCGCATTCGGACAAAAGTAAATTTTGAAACATGTACGTGCTGAGTACGTCTTTCAAATTTACCGCAGACAAGTCTGAAAGTCCTTGCTCGATTATAATTTTGAAAAAAAGACGTCCTATTGGATTGCATCTCAACGCTTTGGTTTCATAACGAGTCGTTCTAAGCTACCAGACTCTTTTACATACTGATAAAGCAATTAAAACTTATGAGCGATACATAATATGTCCCTTGCAGAAAATTTATACTTGGCTATTCAGGCTCGTTTTCATACTTCGGTTTCTGGCTTTCCATGTGTTACTGCCGGCAATGTCACCGAATCAACGCGATGAAAATAATGTTAAAGAAATCTAAGATTTTAGGCAAACTGGATAATATTAGTGAAAATTTTTTTCCTATCAATGTTTTCTTGTTTGTCCACGTTGGGAAACATTGTTGTAGGAACATTATGTTTCCTCTCAATGCTTCCCTGTTTGTCCAAAAAAAAATTGTTAGCGGGAAACGTCAACTAATCAGAACGATGTATTTTGCACCTAATCACTATTTAACTATACAAAACAGTAATCAAAAAATGATGGAGATTTTCACACAACCACCCCCTGATACCGAAGCGACGCTGCATAACCAAGATTAATTTCCCAGAAGGTGAATTAAAACTATAAACAATATCTATATTAAGACTACATTGACTACAAATTCATATTTATCTAAAATGATACAATAAAATTAAATGTTCCCTTAACTATTTTCCTTGGAAATTTTACTCCCTTGTGTGTATGCAATTTCTCTTAGTTCATTTAACGAATTAAGCTTTCTCAGAAACGCAGCTTTCTCAGAAACTGTCCATCGTACACACAAGCTTATAAAATTAATCAAGGAAAATTTGATAAGGAGAACGTCGGTGTTCACATACGACCATGTATAAAAATTGATTGGCGATGTACAGTGAATCTTTGTGGAAAAAGACGAAATGCCCCAGTATTCGGCGCTCATGAAAATTGTTACTAAGCTGATAGCCAATAAGAATCCGCACCATAGGGCGCCCAACCAATCATTTCTCGCCATGCAATTTGGCGGGAACGCTTCCCTGACGATTTCTCAAATGCATAACGCACTTTACAGCAGAAAATTTGCTTCGACCGAGCACGTTTGCAAATTCTTACCTAAAACCCGCGCTAGCATACCATAATGGCGGAAGCTCGCACCTCTACACAAGATGCTAGTGTTAAAATGCGGATATAAGAAAACTAATTAACACAAAAAACTAAACTAAATTAAAGTCGTTCTGTCGAATTCAATAGGCGTATCGAGAAATCCAATTTGCTCAAATATCAACTGTCATGTCGGAATAAAGACCGCCTCTCTCAAACGGACCTATTATTCTGAAATCAATGTCAATATTCTGAGCAAATTTAGAAAACTGTACGCTTGTTTCGTTGAACAGAACATAGAACCCCCCCCAAAAAAAAATCTGAAAATTTTACTGAAAATTTCCGAGAAACATTACTTGGTACGACAAGTCATACACAAAATTCTCCTATCAAGTGAACGGTTGATAAATTCCTAGACTTGTTTTATGTTGAAAGAAAAATAACTGAGGTCAAACTCAAACAAGATTGATTGCATAAACCCTGTTTAGATACATTGGGTTTCTTTTTCCAAGAGTCAATGTCAGTGAACTGTAATACAACTGGAACGCTAACTCAATACAAAAGTTCAGTTAATGGCCGAAGCCAAGTTAGTTTTGAGACGGAATACTTCACGCCAAAGATCGGAGCGTATATCAAATTGAAGCTATTAAAAAGTTGCATTTCACATAAAAACTTCAGACAAAAAAGAAATGCCTAAAAAATACGAAAACAACCGCAATTTTGAAAAATACGGCAAATTTCCTTTCAAAGTTTAAGGTGTTTGTCTTTCACCTAAAGCCTCAAAATTTTTACACCAAATACAACTTTCTAATAGCTTTCATTTGACATACGGCCCATTTTGTCACGTTTAGTATTTCAACTCAAAACTCCGAAAAACTGAATCAAATTGGCTTTAATTTTTCCCCCTGACTTATCGTTCCAGTTTACTTATAGTTCAATGGTTTAGATACATTTGGTTACTTTTTCCAAGAGTCAATGTTCGAGGGTCTGAAGGGGTAAAATGGGGGCCGGAATAGCTATTTTTGCTGGGATTAATGAGATTGCGTAAAAAAAAGACACGATGGAAAATGGATACGGGATTACAATTTGAGCAAGGTACCACTGGGACTATGATTTGTGCACTTGGACATTGGACAATTTGAGCGGGGAAATTAGGGTATAGGACCCCCGCCCCCACTTCAGTACCCCTGATGTTTGTCTCTGAGTATCTGAAAAAAGGTCGACCAGCCAAACTCTTGCTTCACGCAAAATATCGAAGCTGATTTTTGTCTTTGAAACCCAAGACCCATCTACACGATACGATTTGTCGCATACAATTCTTACTATGGAAACGAGCGCTGATGTCAGATTTTTACTCGTTCGCTGACGGCGAAATTTGAAATCTGACGTTTTTTACGCGCGTTTACTGGATCACATATACCAGGATAAGAATCGTACGCGACAAATCGTATCGTGTAGACAGGCCTTTGGGACATTCATTACAAACATCTCAAACATGCAGACTTCGGTAGACAAAAATACGAATAATGTAAACAGGCTTTTAAGCAATCAATCCTGACGACAGACGTAACAAGAAACTTTGTAGTACGAGCATGGATAACGTCATTAAAACACGGCAAATTATCCACGAATGTACACAAAGCATGTCTAAATATCACTGGTACGTTCACCTGGTGTTATCGAGGACCCAAACTTACCCGCAGCCTGTTCGGGATAATAGGTGACATCATCGCGACCTGGGTCGCTCATGTGCGACACTAGCGGAGTAACACTATCGCTGGTGCTTTCTGATGAGTTTGAACCGTTGCATGAGATTTTTTCATAAGATGATTTATCTAAATAGAGTAACACTCACTATTACTTACACAAGCACTGGATATTAGCTATTCTGGAATCTAATTGGTAGCTTTATTGATAGGATATCAGCTCATATCTTACTAGCAGAAAAAAATGTAAAGCAAAAATGGCTGAAATATCCGATAAGCCAAATTAGAATGATACGCAAATTTTAGTCGACAAAAGCGTGCGTAATACGACTCGAGTTTGTGGAATAAGTGTTAATCATACTTCCAAATATCCTCATAAACAACATCTCTTAAGGCCCTGTCACACGGTGCAATTTTTCTTCCAACTTGCAATGCAATTGCACTCTTGGGAGATGTAATATTGGCAAATACATGTTCCATTACAGTTTGCTAATACATTTTTAACATACCAAACATTTGTCACAAATTTACATCTCTTAAGAGTAGAATTGCGTTGCAAGTTGCAGGAAAAATTGCACCGTATGACAGGACCTTCACTTTCCTCCCTTGGGTAGTTTGGCACAGCTCACCTCGTAGATTTGCTTGTATTTCTGTCTCCTCTGAGGTCATCAAAAAGTTATAGTCAACAGGATCTGTTCTTATATTAGGATCTGTACCAGAATGGGCAGTTATCTGTCCAGGCTGTAAACGTTTGAAAAAATGTAAAAACACTGTTAATGGACCTTTAACCTTTTAGATGGAATTTTGAAAAAATTCGAAACAGTATTACCACATGTTGAAAGAGCATCATAAACGTAGTAAAATTACAAAGTTTGGTTGTAAAATGTTGTAGGCTAAAGAAAATATAGCCTTGCGAATTTGGCAAATTTTGTACACATTTGCATTACGGGTGGAAAATAATACCCAGTTGATACCCTTGGGTATTCATTTCTCACGGACAATACAAAGCTACAGAAAATTTTCCAACATCGCAAGGCTATATTTTCTACAGTTTACAACATTTTACAACCAAGCTTTCCAATTTTACTAAGTTTAGGATGCTCTTTCAAGCTGTGGTAATATTTTTTCCCATTTCGATTTTTTTTCAAAATTTCGTCTTAAAGGTTAACCGACCCCTGGTACCTAAACATCAGTTGCATTAAACAGTGTAAAGTAATCGTTGATAAACGTGAAACAACAAAGCGCTTAGGGCATTAATAATCCTTATCTACATAGCTGTAATTAGTACTAATTACTATAATTATGGTAATTTCCTTAGTGATTATGATCGCAATTCTCATCTCACGAGCGCCCTGCAGACATCAGCATTGGCACGTCAGTCAAGAAAGCGTGGGTCAAGAAACAGAGAGCAATACATAGGTGCGCGGAAATACCAGATGGATTTCGAATGTTGAACATGATTTATCAGTGCCCGAAATCCAGAGTTGCAAAAAGCGTTCAAACTTCCTCCGGGCAAAATTTTCTAAGGTTGCAAACCTTCCTCAAAATGTTGTAAAGTTGGGCTTTACAAACTGAAGATCAGAATTAGTCTTGCAAATGAATCACTATTTTTTTTGGAAAGAAGGCATGTTTTCTGGAATGGATCATCATCTATTATTTTTTTGTTAGTTTAGTGTTTAGGATACATTATGTAGTGTGTTGACATGAAACCTTCCTCACTGACTGCCCATTTTGCAAACCTTCCTCACGGGTAATACCCGCATACCCGTGGCTTTTTTGCAACTCTGCCGAAATCCTTGTAAAGCACTGTACTTTGTAGTTTATATAATAAAGATTTTTTATTTATCCTGTTGTTTGACAAGATAAACGGATGCACAGTTGAATTTGGTGATTGACATCTAGAATGCTGTTCAACAGAAAGGGATGCCAGAACTGGGAAGGAGGGGGGGGAGGTGCAGCTTCCCCCCCCCCCTTGCTGGGAGGGGCAAGGAGGGTCCTTGAAGTAAAGCACAAAGAACACTATATAAGACAATGAAAGCAGAGCTTGAGTTTTTTACGCTTCATTTTAAAAGAGTCAGTTTCCAACTTAGATGCCTTAGTGATTGCAAACCAGCACTGGCACTGCAAGTTGCCAAAATCTGACTCAAATATGATTCAAAAAAATGCAACTGACCCTCTAAATTTCTGGATAAGGACTATAACATGTTTAAAATTTTGGTGTGCCCTTCAACAAAAGTTTGCCCCCCCCCCTGGCCCTTTTCAGGTCCTGGCGTCCCTGTCTACAGACAATAAAGTAATGCACATTGCCGCGAGGCAAATAAATTTTAAGGCATTAGCACAATGTATGGTTCAACAGAGCTTTCTGAAAGCTGTTGTTGGGATTCACCTCCTCTTGGCACACGAGATCATCTCATGCCTGGTAGGGTAAATAAAGCAGACAGGCAACTAAAATCTCAGTAGAACTTGATTAAAAAGCAACTCAAGTTGATACATACCAGCTGCATGTGCGGCAATGATGCTAACTTGTGCTTTCTAAAAATAATCGCAAAAGTATAGCATTAACGACGAGAGAAATGTGCGCACATCTTAAACATCTCCCTAACAAGGTAAGGTAGGTGGGCAAAGGGGTTATCTCAATGTGTCAGCCACTTGAACTGATAGTTGCTTTCTGATAGTAAGGAGGGGATGTGAGCTTTTGTGTCAGTAGAAAGCACACAAATGTATATACATTTTACCTTTTCAATTTAAAAATGAGATATGTAAACACGACCACAGCAGCAACAATCAAAACAGATGAGGCAACAACAATCACGATAAGTACTGTTGGTTCGATCTCTTCTTCAGTTGCAGCTGGTTCAGGCGGTACCGGCTCTAAAAATATCGAACACAAGACAGTCATGCACTTTAGCACTAAAGCACTTGTCTTAGTACCACCTACTTAGGTCTTTATACAGCACAGCATGGTATAGCACACTGATTGGTGTGGTATGGTATGGTATCATATGATATAGGATGGTGATGTGTATTGTATGGTATAGTGTGGCGTTGTGTGTGTATGATATGGTATGGTGTATGTTGTGTATGGTACAGTATGGTGTTGTGTATGGTATGATATGGTGTTGTGTATGGTATGGTGTTGTGTATGGTATGGTGTTGTGTGATTTGTGTGATATGGTATGGTGTCGTGCGATGTGTATGGTATAGTATGGTGTTGTGTGATTTGTATGTTATGGTATGGTGTTGTGTAGGTATATGATATGGTGTTGTGTATATGGTATGGTGTTGTGTATATGGTATGTTGTGTGCCATGTATGGTATGGCTGGTATTGTGTGACATGATGTGGTGTGGTGTGACGTGTATGTTATGGTACATGGTAATCGCCATATGGCAGTGCTTAATGCAAGATCAAAAGACATCAGTACCTTTAACAGCATCGAGCACAATTTGAGCACCTGGACCTTTGCCACCATTGGAATAAAATGTCAGTGTAACGTAATAGTCAAAATATAATTTCAATCCCTGGAGTGTATAGTTTGTTCTAGTTGCATTGACAGTAACATCGTGGTTGTCGTTATTCTCTTCGCTTCTCATTTTGTACGTAATCATGATCTTTTCTGGTCTGCCGTTCCACGAGCTTTTTTCTGGCAGCTATACGCAATGGAAAAACATGATGGGAATTAGAAGGAATAAAGTATTTTATAGCCAACAATTCACTATATAATTATGTAACTCAATCATAAAAGTGGTAATTAATGGTGCATGTACAGTAGCGAAGCCAGCCCGACAATTTGGTCATGCTATGCAAATTTAAATCATCATTCATTTCTTTAGAAATTGATTCCTTATACGGTCTATAAACACAGAAAAATTTGCATTTGCATGACCAAATGTCAGGCTGGCTTTGCCACTGCCTATGTACATACATATAATAAAACCTATGGCTTGCATGGCTAATATGCCTTGTGACTGCTTGTTAGAATAACAAGTCTACTGCATGTTGTCAAGCTGAGAGACTTGTTGCAAGTTGATTGTGAAAACGTGTTATACAGAGACTTGGTATGACAAGTTAAAACAACTATTTACATTGTAACACGTCTGCAAATGAGACATTGCAACAAGGCTGACTTTAACGAAATGACATCAATTGACAAGCCAGTGAAATTGACAACTTTAACAAGTCTGTGGTATTTTTGGATGTACAGAATAAAACAGCCTTACCTTCCAAATTAGGGTCACATTTCTTTTAGTTTTACCAATTGTGCCTTTACATTTATTTTGTTCATTTTTGCCACACAGCATTTTAAGAGGTTCTGATGGGGCTGAAAAGAATAGAAGGTACAATACAAAACAATTAAAAAACCCCTAAATTAATTACATTGCATGTTCTAAACTGTTTTTCTTAGAGGTCCAGTAAGGATCATCTCTTATTGATCCAGTATTACTACAGGAGGAAACCTAAACTAACTTTATTTATGCTGGATAGCTCTATCAGTTCTAAACTGTTCTTCCTAGAGGTCCAGTAAGGATCATCTCTTATTGATCCAGTGTTACTACAGGAGGAAACCTAAACTAACTTTATTTATGCTGGATAGTTCTATCAGTTCTGAACTGTCCTTCCTAGAGGTTTACTAAGGATCATCTCTTATTGATCTAGTGTTACTACAGGAGAAAACCTAAACTAAACTGACTTTATTTGCACTGGAAAGCTCTATCAGTTCTAAGCTGTTCTTCCTAGAGGTCCAGTAAGGAACCTCATAATGATATCCATACCCAGTGCAATTACTACAGCAGGAAACCTTAACTATATATAAACTACATTATCTTTCAGGGTTTTTTATCACAAGGTGGTTATATATTTAAAAATACTAACGCTCAGCTGGAGATCTCCTTTCAGCACATTTTTCATCTGACCATAATGAGTTTCTACAATAGCGTAACTTCACACAAAATTGGAAGAGTTTGTAAGCATGAAGTTTATGTGACAAGTAAACTGTTGCACTTGTAATTATCCTATCTGTTTCCTTGCTTGCCTAGAAAAGAAGAATTCAACACTTTTAATGAAATCACATTAAGCATTATTAACAGACCTCATACAGTTTCCATAAAAAAATTCTTAACAAAAAGTAACTTTCTAAATAAAAGCCTGTGAACATAATTACAATTTCCTTTCTTTGCCCAGATTCTAAGATTTCATAGGCTGTATAATTATAACACAACGGCAAATCGTGACGCTTAATTTCTCCCCATTCTGCTGAGAGGGAATCAGGTTTGCATGTTAACGATAGGTCTTCAACTGGCCTCATTTTCACCACTAAATAAAACAGTATATGAGCAAGTAGGTGAGCTAAGAGCAAGTGTAAATAACCTGAAATAATGTTGTAGTTTATGGTTACAACAAACCTTTATGACCAGTTGTTAATGACGCGTTGCTACTTTTCAGAGGACATCCAGGAGCCTGCATTGTCAAGTTGACGTGCAATGTTATTCCGTGTATTCCCGAATACAAGTTAATTGAATATTTCTGCAAAGATTTCTTTGCTGGATCTTCTTCAAACTTTAGAGTTTTAGTGCTTGGACATACAGGGAGCTTAAGTTTATTCAAAATTTCTTCTCCATGCAAATCGAAACAGAAAGTGCCAGAAAAATTAAAGCTCGAAACCGGCAAATTTTTTAGCCATGAAACCTCTAAATCCCGATTCTCCAAGTACGTTATGTCCACATCAGGAACTAATAAAAAATTGCAATTAAACAACATAAGTTTATGGTTAGGTGCATGTAGCGTGGAGCAGCAGCTGCAAACGACCCTCGGGCAAAGTGATGATGTCTCCTACTATGACATGTCATTTTCATATAGAAATACACAACGGCAAGTTTATTAAATTTGGTACAACTTCAAATGGAGAAAGTCTACAGGCCAAAAACTAGCAGCAAGCGAAACAAGTCTCTAAAATCCACCTTTGAAAGCGACTTGAATGAATTCATTAAAAACATGTCCTTGACCTTTATGGACCTAAGGCCAAGGAGAAACGCATTTTTTAAGGGGTTTTTTTTTTTACGTAAAACGAAACAAGCCATTTTGCCTCTAAATTTTGCTGTTTTGAATTCAAATAACAGGTTCTAGTATAGCCACGACGACTACAGACGCGAACTGTGTGTATTCGACACGCAAATTGAGCTTGAAAATGCAGTAAATTACGAAACAAAACCGCAAAATATGAAAGAAAGCTATTCACAAAATGGCTGCCATGCATACTTGTTTAACGAATCTACAACTGCTTTCAAAGACACATGTCAACCTCCCGTGAGCAATAGCGAAAATACTAAACAAAGCTAAGCGCTAGGACAAGCTCCGTCGTAAATTCGTGGTGTTTTACAATAGAACCCACGCTTTTATCAAAGAGATTTATCGCAGGACCACGGAGAAGCGATATTTCAACAAGATGTTTGCCAGCCAACCATGCACTAAAGATAATTGTGAAGTCCCAAATACGCGGGGTGTACATGTTACTGTACAATGTCATTAAAAGCACACAAACAAACCTTTAATTGAACTGCAATTTATGTCCGCATCGCCGTTACAGAAGGCTACAAAAGACACGAACATGGACAGCAAACATTTGACCCTGGGCATCCGCATATTTGATGTCGTTTATAAAACCGTAGAAATGTGAACCAACCAGTGCAGACGTGCTTTTATTCGCCGATTCACTGTACCATAAAGAACGAAGCGTCTTGAGTGAAGGCCTTGGCTTTCTTTTCATACAATCGCGTGAGGTTCGCTTGGATAAAAGCCAATTAATAAAACACAAAGATTGAAACACAAGCAGTCATGGTGTCAATCAAATGTTCATGATTACTTACAGCAGAGCGGAAATACGCAGTACGGCACAAGATCTAACACTTCTCGCTTGTTGGAGAATTTCGCAAAGAGATCGTACGATTACTGCGCCGTATATCGCATGCAAAAGCGTCGAAATTCGCTCTTTATCTTGCACGAGTAACGAAATCGTACTCCTTTCGATAACATATTGCTCCCTGCTAGATCAATAATATAATTGCAACTCAAAATTGTCTTGGCCTCGCGGAGAAAATTACCGGGACAATTCCCCGCCACTGATGTCTAAATTGAATGAGCATCAACCGATTTTGCTTGGTTTTTTGTGTTTGGTTTGTTCATCGTTGACTAATCTGAGAATTTCTTCCTGGATTCTGGCTATATTTCTCAGAATGCTGCTTTTGACACCATGAATCTGTCCATATACGGACAAAGGCGCACAGACATACTGATAGAGCTATCCAGCCTAAATAAAGTTAGTTTCTGAGTTTAGTATAACACTGGATCGATAAGAGATGATCCTTGTTGGATCTCTAGGAAGAACAGTTTAGAACTGATAGAGCTATTCAGTATAAATAAAGTTTGTTTAGTTTAGGTTTCGTCCTGTTGGACCTTTAGGAAGAACAGTTTAGAGTTGATAAACTAGTTAAATTTACTTTTTATTCAGCAGTACGAAGAAAGCTCGGTACTAGAAAAGAAAAACGAACACAAACAATAATTCACCCATCCCTTTAATTAATTCGTCTTGGATCAAACATTTGTACAATTTCGATAATATTCTAAAATCAAATATTGCGTGCATCGATGATGCTAACATTTGCGTACTGTACATAAATTCATCTTAGATGAAGACAATGACTCAGATTCACGTGATGGCGGTGATCCTCACCAGACATAGATAAATGGCGGATAATTGCAGGTAACAATTCACATTCGAGGGGCACGCAGTTCAACGGAGTTAAACTACACACAGTGCAGTTGGGAACTTCGTTCCAGATCTGTTACGTGATGAACTTCACGGGCCAGCAAAATGTTAAAAACACATAACCATGCTTTTTTCTACTTTGGTCCACGCGTAATAGAGCTAGCTTGTACTACACTTGCTCCAGCGCAACAGGATTAGCTACGACGATGCTATTGTCAACTGATTCCAGCTCATGGTAATGCTCGTCAAGGTGGCCCGTATTCGGTGGATACTCATACCTCGTATCTTGTGGCTATATAGACCAGTTAAGAGTATGTTATGGTAGCGATATAATGTGGAGTGGTGTAGTGTGGTATGATATATGATATGGTGTGGTATGATATGGTGTGGTGTGGTATGTAGGCTTGGTATGGTATGGTATGGTATGGAATAGTATAGTATAGTATAGTATAGAATAGTATGGTATGGTATGGTATGGTATAGCATGGTATGGTAAGGTAAGGTATGGTATGGTATGGTATTGTATGGTATGGTATGGTATGGTATGGTATGGTATGGTATGGTATGGTATGGTATGGTATGGTATGGTATGGTATGGTATGGTATGGTATGGTATGGTATGGTATGGTATGGTATGGTATGGTATGGTATGGTATGGTATGGTATGGTATGGTATGGTATGGTATGCTTGGTATAGTATCGTATGGTATGGTGTCGTATGGTATGGTATGGTATAGAATAGTATGGTATAGTATGGTTTGGTATGGTATAGTATGGTTTGGTATGGTATGCTTGGTATGGTATGGAGTAGTATGGTATGGTATAGTATGGTATGGTATGAGATGGAATAGTATGGTATGGTATGGTATAGTATGGTATGGTATGGTATAGTATGGTATAGTATGGTATGCTTGGTATGGTATAGTATGGTATGCTTGGTATGGTATGGTATGGTATGGTATGGTATGGTATGGTATGGTACGGTAAAGTATGGTATGGTAGCATGGCATGGCATGGTATGGTATATGCCAGGTATGGTACTGTGTAGCATATTGTGTAGTACACCGTGTGTTGTGGTCTACTGCTGTGTGTGGTATAAACGTCATGGTAAATATCAACATACTTTAAGAGCAGGGAGTTCATGCTGTCTTTGGAGATGACGGCGTCTAGAAAAATAAAAATAAAAATGAACAATATTACTTGATGTTTTTATTTACGTTTTACGTGAAGTTTGTAGGGTGGTCGTGAGCTCTAATGATAAAAAAATAAAACTACCTTTTTATTAGGTACAAAATTACCGCCATGACAAGAAGAACAACTGCAGCAGCGCATGGGACAACGATAAAAACAGGATATTCAGTTGTTGAAACTAAAATACGAAAAATAATATAAAAAATCAAGTACTTAATGCATGCTTCGTTGATGTATGCTTGCCAAATAAATAAAGTTAGTTTAGTTAGGTTTCCTCCTGTAGTAACACTGGATGAATTAGAGATGATCCTTACTGGAGCTCTAGGAAGAACAGTTTAGAACTGATAGAGCTATCCAGTATAAATAAAGTTAGTTTAGTTTAGGTTTTCTCCTGTAGTAACACTGGATCAATTAGAGATGATCCTTACTGGACCTCTAGGAAGAACAGTTTAGAAATGACAGAGCTATCCAGTATAAATAAAGTTAATTTAGTTTGGGTTTCCTCTTGTAGAAAAACTGGATCAATAAGAGATGATCCTTACTGGGCCTCTAGCGAGAACAGTTTAGAACTGAGAGAGCTATCCAGCATAAATAAAGTTCGTTTAGGTTTCCTTCTGTAGTAACACTGGTTGTAGAAGAGAGGATCCTTACTGGGCCTCTAGGAAGAACAGTTCAGAACTGATAAAGCTATCCAGTATAAATAAAGTTAGTTTAGTTTAGGTTTCCTCCTGTAGTAACACTGAATCAATAAGAGATGATCCTTACTGGACCTCTAGGAAGAACAGTTTAGAACTGATAAAGCTATCTACTATAAAGGTTTAGTTTAGGTTTCCTCCCGGACCCCTATGAAGTCACACCTTATTAATACAAACTGGATAAAACTATCCAACCTATAATTTACATAAATTGCACGACTTACTTTTATCTTTATACTCTTTTGCTCTCATGTAGGCCGTATCACTTGCAGGACTGCATCCAACTTTTGTACAAGACTTGACAAACACGATTATATCCTTTGCTGTGCCAACATCTACGAGTTCTGCTGTGTTCTTCGAGCCATTGACGACTTGAGCCCGCGTGAAGTTATCATCGGTCATGTTGCTGTAATATACTACGCTGTACATAATATGTCCATTTCTGTGCTCAGGACTTGGCAGCTAAATACGAACAAAAACTTTGTTTTATTTCTTAAAGTTACTTTTGGATCATCCATCGGTTCGTGTAAGTTGAGTTGATCCAGTTGGGTGGCATTATATCTCACTGTCGATTTCACAAAACTTTTGCCAAAATATTTCAAATTTCGTTCCAAAGTTCGCCAAGTTCGTTGCGAAGTTCATGGACCAATCAGAGGCTTTGTTTACAAACCGACTTGCGAATTTCAATATATGAATTTTTGAACTTCGCAACGAACTTGGCGAACTTTGGAACGAAATTTGGAATGTTTTGGAAAAAGTTTTGTGAAATCTACTGTAATATGTACTATTGATAGCGAGGTTTAGATATAGAATCATGCTGTGCAAAGGCTGACTACAGGCTGTGTATCCATGTATGACTAGAACAGTTTACGATTTAACAGTTAACCCTGTTACCCTAGGGTTAGTTGTTAATTTGTTTATACAACATACCTCCAGTTGATCTGAAAACACGGAAAAGTATTGGCACTAGTTGTCGAATAGAAATCCATTTTTCGAGCCAGATTATCAAATTTTTCATGAAATATAATTTACTTTGTTTCTAGATTTCTGACTCATAATTTCCTTTATTAAAGACAGTTACTAAGTTTCAACAAGTTTCACAAAGGAAAACAAAAGATATAAGTGATTAACAACAGCAAAATGGATTTCTATACTAGCATACTTATTGTGAAAATGACATAGTTTTTGTGCAACGCTGATTGGTTAATTTTAAGTGGTTTTTTGTTTTCGTTTTTCAATGTGACTGGTTTAAAAGTGTTGTCTAAGCTGCCCAACTAACAATAAAAGTACTGTAATGTCCCAGTCATGTACTCCTAAACGCGTTACATAATCTTTGAAGTACCTGGAACTCGATTGTGATATTTCGTCGGGTTCCTTTTGTGACAGAGGGACATTCCTTTGCTGTACCGTTAGAACACGTGATTACTGGAGCAGCATTGGGTGCTATAGGGGGACAAAATGATTTACTTCACAATTCACATTCGTTTAGAATATATAATTACTTTATGGTTTCCGTGTTTGGATGGCCTGATCCAAACACGCGGGAAAGTTGCGAGAGTTAAGAAAAGCGATTTTTCGCGCTTAAATAAAATAACAACATTCGGCCATGTTTTTAAAAATTCCCGATCCAAACACTGCTTTCGGCCAATCAGAGCACGCGTTATATACATGTTATTTTATAATACGCTTTATCTGCGTCTTACTTCATCAAGAACGCGTTTTAATTTCGTTCAATTCGTTTAGAATATGTCTTATCTGCGATCTAATTCATTAAAATGCGTTTCAATTTCGTTCAATTCGTTTAGAATACGTTTTATCTGCGATCTAATTCATTAAAATGCGTTTAAATTCCGTTCAATTCGTTTAGAATACGTTTTATCTGCGATCTAATTCATTTTTTCGTTCAATGGACCAATTCCATAATGGACAAACTTTTGAAAAAAGTTGAAATAGGAAAATTCATAACCACAGCATGGAAGAGCATCGTAAAATTAGTAAAATTGCAAAGTTTGGTTGCGAAACGTTGTAAAATGAGCAAAATATAGCCGTGCAGTTGGCAAATTTAGTATACTTTTGTATTACAAGCGGAAGTTTGTAACTAATTTAGTTAGCAATTTCCGCTTGTAATACAAAAGTGTACAAAATTTGCCTAATTTGCAGGGTTATATTTCCGTGTCTTACAACATTTCGCAACCAAACTTTGCAATTTTACTAATTTTAGGACGCTCTTCAATGCTGTGGTAATGAATTTTACTATTTCAACTTTTTTCAAAATTTTGTCCATTATGGAACTGGTCTATTCGTTTAGAATACGCTTTATCAGCGTTCTACTTCATTAAGAACGCGCTTCATTTGCGTTCCACTTCTTTAAAATGCATTCGTTTGCGTTCTAACTCATACAGAATAAGTTTTTTTGCGTTCTAACTCGTTTAGAATGCGTTCACAAGGACAGGAATCAGAATGGGACAGAAGCTTTAGTAGGTTAGTGGTTTAGGAGCTACACTGTCCCTCGATATGAAAATAACTTTGCAAGTTATAATATCATCAATTGAAATGATTTAAAATTGTAAAATGAGGTGGGCAATATTGAAATTTCAATACCATTTCCTTAATTTTTTTAGGTTTAGACCTAAAAAATCAAGGCAAGAATGAAGACAATTGTGCATTAAACCCGTTTTGAAAATAGTCATAGTTTTAGTTGCAAAAGTCAATTTTATGTCCGGCGAAAAGCTATAAATAGCAATGACGAACGTAAACAAATACATAATAAAATTAAAAATGTCTTGAAAACGACTCGAAATATTTATTTCAAAAACAAAGCATGTATATGTATATATATATATATATATATATATATATATATATATATATATATATATATATATATATATATATTTATATATATATATATATATATATATATATATATGTATACATACATACATACATTGATCGTGATAAAAAATTAAAACTTTGACCAATTTGAGCTTCGTGAATCGTGATCATCTAACATGAAACTGACAAGTTAGGGTACTGTTACTGTTCAAAAGTTTGAATACACATGCTGATCTGCTAAGTCAACTATGCCAATCCATTTCCTTGACTTTGAGGTTACATGCATGTTCTACTAGTATTATTTTAATTGCAAGTGAACAAAGACCTTAGAAGATGCAAGTCAGAATTTTTAACAATGAAAGAATGACTGACCAAAAAAAGCTATGGGTATCACTTTACCATTACACAAAACTACATTTCACACTTGTATTCAAACTTTTGAGCAGTAACTGTAGCCATTTTCGGCTGGTTCGCGTAATTTTGAAAACGGATGTCTATGATTGTTGTTCTGCGCACGTTTGGCTGTAGTGGCAAAACCTGCTGTTTTTTCTGAATCAGACAGATTCAAATCATGCTGCCAAGTTGAAACTGACCTTGCTCAGGTGTTTTGATATTTTGACACCTTTGATCTGATTCTAGGCTGTTTAGCACATTCACAACATTAACACAACACTGATATTCTGATACTGCAGTTAAATTCTTGGAGCTGACATAGAAGAAAGCTTGGTCAAATGAAACATGTGCAAGAGCAGCCTAGAGAAATGGAAAAAGCAAGCAATGAGAGTCCAGAAGCACAACTTGTTCATTCCAAGTGTCAATCATCGTGTACAACATGCCAATCAACTAAAATAAACAATGTCCTACTTTAGTCCCGACTTTATTTATACTGGATAATTCTGTCAGTTGTAAATTGTTCTTAATTAGAGGTCCAGTAAGGATCATCTCTTATTGATCCAGTGTTACTACAGGAGGAAACCTAAAATAATCTAACTTTATTTACACTAGATAGCTCTATCGGCTCTAAACTGTTCTTCCTTGAAGTCCAGTGAGGACCACCTCTTCTTGATCCAGTGTTACTACAGGAAGAAAACTAAACTAAACTAACTTTATTTTTACTAGATAGCTCTATCAGTGCTAAACTGCTCTTCCTAAAGGTCTGGTAAGCACCATCTCTTATTGATCCAGTGTTACTACAGGAGGAAACCTAAACTAAACTAGCTTTATTGTTAGTGAATAGCTCTATCGTGAGCAGGAAATATTAGAAATATGTACTGCAGTCAATAATAAACAGAGTAAACTTAATTTACTTTTGCTCTTCTATTCTCAGTAGGCTGACATTCCACAACATAGTTGTACTTTGTTTTAGGAAAGGAGAATTCATAATATCGCAGTGGTGTCCAGCGGATCTCCAAGCCTTGTCCAACCATGGAAATATTTATCCTAGAAACTGGTCTTGGTGTTTTTGCTGAAAGCATTTAGAAAGTTAAAATAATAAATAATTCAAATGAATAAAGAAAATGCCTACTTGAAAACATGTCTTCCTGTAGAACAATTATAGCTTACTGTTGACCACAATGTTTGAGATATCTTTTTCAGGTAATTGAGACACCAACAACGGCAGTTTATTGTAGAATACTACCAACACTAGGCCACCATGTTTGAAATATCTTTTTTAGGCAGTTCAGACACAAACCATGACAGCTTATTGATGAATACTACCTACACTAGACCACCGCATTTGAGAGATCTTTTTCAGGTAGTTCAGACACAAACCATGACAGCTTTATATTCTATAAAATTTAACCATGTTGGAGATATCTGTTTCAGGTAGTTCATTGCCACTTATTGCTGGATACTGAATCTAAACTGCATCAACTACCATGTATAAAATGAAAATGTAATTTTGAGACAAACCATCCATGACAGCTTATTGTACGTAGAATATAGTTTTTCTTGGCAGCAACATACCTGATTTATTTGTGACAAACTCAGCAACTTCACTTAATTTCACCACATTTGTTCCTACAGACCGACCAACGTAGGCCTGCATTGTAACTCTATCTTGAACATAATCAATTTTACAGAGCACTTTTTGGTTTGCAATTTTCCTACAGTTCGTTGCTGTTCTGTTTTCAGGGCATATCGCCATTTCCCCGCAACTGGATATAAGACGAGGAGCATCACGAATACAGCACATGTACAGAGATGTGTTCACTCCTCCCTGATAACATACTTGCACAAGCCGTCTCTCAATGTAAGTGAAAACTGGTTTTTTGAGGGCTACAAAAAAGGCACTATATTTAGTTTGTAAAACGACAATGCATACAAATATTATGCTTCACAACTAAAAAAAACTACCATAAAACCACCAGATTTGGTGTATTCTAGAAATTTCAAATCAAACAGATTTATTTTGTTGACCTTTTGACCAGCGATTGGCAGAAAGGGCAGGCAAGGCCTCAATCACCTTCCATGATATTTACCCAGGTATACTTGTCTGTTTAAAGCTAACATTTAATTAACAACAACAACTAGACAGGGGACACATTTTCGTATTGTATTGAATTCCAAAGCCACTCAAAATGTATGAACTAACACGGGATTTCAGGGCGGAAGTTTATGCATGCGTAATGGTTACAATTTTTTTTGTCTAAACACATTTAAAGTTTAATATTTATAGCTTTTTATCCCCTTTAAAACGGATACTACGCTAAATACAATACTTTAAGCTATTTAAAAGCTAGTTTCTCAATGTAATATTATTAGTTCATGATATTGGGATCTAACTAACACTTTCAATACAGCCATCATGAGCCTAAAATGTCATGCTTTCGCACGAAATTTCAGCAAAATATACAGACTATACCTTTGTTGCATCTTGCAAACTCGAGGGCGAACACGAGCAGGGCAATTACTTGAAACATTCTACAAAGAAGACCCAAGCTGTTGCACGAAGCTGCGGTCATTTTTTTCCAAGAAAACGATTTCCTAGTATCAGTCAGAAGTATGGATGTTTGAACAGTGACAATCTGGTGCAGTGTTAATACAGACTGGTATCAAAAACTCCTATTCACCAAGATTCCAAAGCAAAATAGACTCTCCAAGTTTCGCTTTTCTGTATAAATGATGTGATCATTTCGAATCTCTGCCTTATTAGCTGAGTTAAAAGCTGAGTCAGTAATTGGGGAAGCACCTCGTGGGGAATTTTTAATATTTAAAAGAGGATATGAGTGTCAACAACAACAATATCACATGATGCTCAAATGAATGATCTGCATGATATGCTTTTCTGTGGGGGGGGGGAGGAAAGCATTATCATTCGAGAGGCAGCCTGCAGAGATGATTAAAGTTGATAAGTTAATTATTAAACACCGTTGCTGTAGCTCCAAACAGGCTTGTTTCGTAACTATACAACTATTTTCATCTAGTATACGGGGGGGGAGGTGTAGTTTTATGTCATCGACGAAGTCATTTACTCTCTTATCCTTCATCTTCCATAAATCATAACGCTTTGTAATATCATAGATATTATTAGAAAGGGGAATGATTGGCAACGCTATTCAATACTATACACGACCTTCGGTTCAGTTATTTTGAATAAACCGGAAACAAATAAATGCAATTCGTTTATTTGTTTCCGGTTTATTCAAAATAACTGAACAGAATTACCATACAAGTTGGGCAATGTTTGCTTCCGGTGTGCTCAACTGAAGATAAAATATAGATAACAAAAGAGTTGCCAATCCATCCTTTTTCTAATATCTATTGTAATATGACACCATGTAAATGCTAATAACCACTGAGTATTTTGATAAAATACAATACAACGGAGACTCCTAAAATTGACAACATGATAAACTTTGATTTCTACGTTTCGAATATTCTTTAGTCATCATCAGGAATGAATTGATGATCTCATATACATACAGTGAACAAACATGATATACTAGTTAAATATTAAAAGATCTTTGGAGGCTTTTGTGCCGTGATTCAAAGTAGGCTTGTGTCTGTTAATTGCTTATTATATCCAATCCAATTATTATATCAATTAACAGATTTGTGCGTCCATTGATCGTTGGCAATCGACGCCATCTTGGTTGACGTTTGAAACACATGGCAACCACAAAGTATCTATCCATTATTTCTGATCCTATCGAGCCATACATCTTTAAAGTATCATTCATAACACGCTAAAACTAACGATGAAATAGTAAATTGACGCAAGTACTTCGCTGTAAACAGCTGAAGTAATCTGCAGAGTCAACTAAGATGGCGCCCAATGACACAAAATGACGTCATGTGCAAACCAAGAATTGTAGACAACATTTCCCGCAAAATATAATTTCTGTGCCAATTATGTGAAGGTGCTGTGTTCAAAAAAGTTCAATTAGCGTAACTAGTTTAAAGTAGCGTCCATTGTAGATGCGGTTGGCAGAGGTATCCAAACCTGCTTTATGTACATTACCACACAATTAATAATTTAAAATTATTTTAGATTTCTTGAAAAAATACGTGTTACCTCTGCTGCGAGGAAATGCGACTCTGCTGCATAAACAGCGGCTGTGCTGCATGGTACGGCTGTACTGCAAGGAAACACGGTGTGCTGCATAGAAAAACGGCCGTAAATGGCTGTGCTGCAAAGAACACGGCTGTGCTGCATAAAATGCTCTGTGCTGCGTAAATTGACAATGTTCGTAAAAATGATACAAACACACAAATAGTTAAAAATAGAAAGTTGTCTGTCAGTAACCGACCTTCCACATGCAAACACACACGTTTCTCTGGGAAATATGCGTCTTAGCTCTAAACCTGCTTGTTCTTAAGACAAAATCGTCTTCAACGTGCAAGTATCTGTTGTTAACTTAACAGCATCTCTTGTCAACACTAAGTTCACAAGTTACACCAACAAATTACACCTTTTTCGGGTTTCTAGACGGCCGCTCTACCAATTGAGCTATCGAGCCAACTGCGGTTGGTAGCGAGTATTATCCAATTTAATAAGTGCACGAAATATTTTCGCGGCAACTTAACGCTTGTCTTTGAGGACGCGCAGTGTTTCAATTCTATTTCAGAACCATCCTCAGAGATATGAAAAACTAGATTCATAAAAGCTAATACAAACTAGATCGTAAATCAAATTTTTTTCTAAAAAGGTAGCCCAGAAATCGGTGGTTTTTAACCGATAAATAAATCAATCTTGTACAATACAAGTACTTTATGGTTTCCGTGTTTGGATGGCCTGATATAAGTGATTAAAAACGGCAAAATGGATTTCTATTTGGTACGTAGTTCCAGGCCTTTTACTCACGGTCAGATCAGCTAGAATACGCAAAATTTTCCCGGTAGATTGCGTGGGATTGCTTTATTATAGACGAGTTTTTTGTTGAACCAACAAGCCCCAAAAGAACACAAACGAGTAGCATCACATTTCACAAATACAATTTAATGTTTACGAAATACGCGTAATTATATAATCAATTAATCACGTTAAATGATCGATATGTAATTGACTACAATCAGTACCACTAGTATTACTGATTGATCAAGATTATTGATTAGGCGTGGTTCGAATAACGCCAACAGATAATCTATAATATTGATCACAACAGTAATATTTAGTCCCAATAATATTAAATCATCAATACAATTTACTACAAACTGTGACGTCAAATTCAAGTAATACCAACTGATCAATGTGATTACTATTAGCACTAGATCGTATGGATGACAATATCTATTCATTGCAATCGATTATGAAGAGTAATTTGAACTATATTGCACCAGATTGTTGCAAACACGTTATCAAATGTCTCGCGTTACGAATGTACCAAAAAATGCAACATTCGTTATCATGACATAAGAGAATAACGACCAATGACGAAAGAACGTTACACATTTCAAGACATTTACCATCAAAGGTAAATCGAGTCAACAACTGTTTTATAAAGTTTTTTTCTCCGTCAATTAATAGAGAGATTCAGATTTGGCTTCCAATACCTCTACCGCTACCTCAATCTATCTTCCAGCCAGCCAATCAGATGTGCCGGACCTCCCCGATTAGCCAATCAAATTGGTTAGAAATCGGGAAAAGGTAGCGGTAGTGAAAGTCAAATCTGAACCTCTCCAAGAATCTTTGTTGACGACTGCCTTGTTGCAACATGCCAGTACCAGGTGAAAATACTGATAATTGATCACACAAGAGATTACATGAATTTCCTAGCTAATCACAACTAAATTTCTAACGCTATATATGTTACATACAACTCCCGTAGACTGAATAAGCGCGTAAGGGTATCTGCATACGCATTACATAACATCGACCCATACGGTCGCCTATACATCGTGTTAGATCTTTACACTAACATGAAACAGACGAGTTGTCTCTTAGTTACCAGAAGAAAATATAACGTGAATAATTTGATTGTGCCTACATTCTCCGGCAAATCATACCCAGGACTTGAAATCACATTGTTTCGTTGTTGCAAGTCAGATACATTGACTATGGAAAAATTAAATATTTCGTTGCCAAATCCAAGAACTCATTTCGAAGAGAAAAGTTTGATCAACGACAAAGTACTCAATTTTCCCACAATAACAAGACAAAAGCACGTTTTCTCGAAACGACAGAAGAGCAGAGATGTTGAAACGAAACCATGAATTGCAAATTTAAACCTGCCATTCTTTGATTTGTATGGTCGAATACAACGTGAATTCCGAGCCCTGGAGAAAATTCCATTTTCTTCCTGTTCTAAGCTGACAACGATCTGTTTCATGTGAAATTTAACAAAGATCTGAAGGCTACGATTACATAAACTGAGCTTGGCAAAATGAGCCACATCGCTGATGAAAACCATTTGTAATTATATTCAATGAGAATTACACCCTAACGCATTTAGGGATGTTTATAACGGGCTAGCCCGGTAACGCAAATTTTCCCATTCGGACAAAAGTAAATTTTGAAACATGTACGTGCTGAGTACGTCTTTCAAATTTACCGCAGACAAGTCTGAAAGTCCTTGCTCGATTATAATTTTGAAAAAAAGACGTCCTATTGGATTGCATCTCAACGCTTTGGTTTCATAACGAGTCGTTCTAAGCTACCAGACTCTCTTACATACTGATAAAGCAATTAAAACTTATGAGCGATACATAATATGTCCCTTGCAGAAAATTTATACTTGGCTATTCAGGCTCGTTTTCATACTTCGGTTTCTGGCTTTCCATGTGTTACTGCCGGCAATGTCACCGAATCAACGCGATGAAAATAATGTTAAAGAAATCTAAGATTTTAGGCAAACTGGATAATATTAGTGAAAATTTTTTTCCTATCAATGTTTTCTTGTTTGTCCACGTTGGGAAACATTGTTGTAGGAACATTATGTTTCCTCTCAATGCTTCCCTGTTTGTCCAAAAAAAAATTGTTAGCGGGAAACGTCAACTAATCAGAACGATGTATTTTGCACCTAATCATTATTTAACTATACAAAACAGTAATCAAAAAATGATGGAGATTTTCACACAACCACCCCCTGATACCGAAGCGACGCTGCATAACCAAGATTAATTTCCCAGAAGGTGAATTAAAACTATAAACAATATCTATATTAAGACTACATTGACTACAAATTCATATTTATCTAAAATGATACAATAAAATTAAATGTTCCCTTAACTATTTTCCTTGGAAATTTTACTCCCTTGTGTGTATGCAATTTCTCTTAGTTCATTTAACGAATTAAGCTTTCTCAGAAACGCAGCTTTCTCAGAAACTGTCCATCGTACACACAAGCTTATAAAATTAATCAAGGAAAATTTGATAAGGAGAACGTCGGTGTTCACATACGACCATGTATAAAAATTGATTGGCGATGTACAGTGAATCTTTGTGGAAAAAGACGAAATGCCCCAGTATTCGGCGCTCATGAAAATTGTTACTAAGCTGATAGCCAATAAGAATCCGCACCATAGGGCGCCCAACCAATCATTTCTCGCCATGCATTTTGGCGGGAACGCTTCCCTGACGATTTCTCAAATGCATAACGCACTTTACAGCAGAAAATTTGCTTCGACCGAGCACGTTTGCAAATTCTTACCTAAAACCCGCGCTAGCATACCATAATGGCGGAAGCTCGCACCTCTACACAAGATGCTAGTGTTAAAATGCGGATATACGAAAACTAATTAACACAAAAAACTAAACTAAATTAAAGTCGTTCTGTCGAATTCAATAGGCGTATCGAGAAATCCAATTTGCTCAAATATCAACTGTCATGTCGGAATAAAGACCGCCTCTCTCAAACGGACCTATTATTCTGAAATCAATGTCAATATTCTGAGCAAATTTAGAAAACTGTACGCTTGTTTCGTTGAACAGAACATAGAACCTTCCCCAAAAAAAAATCTGAAAATTTTACTGAAAATTTCCGAGAAACATTACTTGGTACGACAAGTCATACACAAAATTCTCCTATCAAGTGAACGGTTGATAAATTCCTAGACTTGTTTTATGTTGAAAGAAAAATAACTGAGGTCAAACTCAAACAAGATTGATTGCATAAACCCTGTTTAGATACATTGGGTTTCTTTTTCCAAGAGTCAATGTCAGTGAACTGTAATACAACTGGAACGCTAACTCAATACAAAAGTTCAGTTAATGGCCGAAGCCAAGTTAGTTTTTCCGAGTTTTGAGACGGAATACTTCACGCCAAAGATCGGAGCGTATATCAAATTGAAGCTATTAAAAAGTTGCATTTCACATAAAAACTTCAGACAAAAAAGAAATGCCTAAAAAATACAAAAACAACCGCAATTTTGAAAAATACGGCAAATTTCCTTTCAAAGTTTAAGGTGTTTGTCTTTCACCTAAAGCCTCAAAATTTTTACACCAAATACAACTTTCTAATAGCTTTCATTTGACATACGGCCCATTTTGTCACGTTTAGTATTTCAACTCAAAACTCCGAAAAACTGAATCAAATTGGCTTTAATTTTCCCCCCTGACTTATCGTTCCAGTTTACTTATAGTTCAATGGTTTAGATACATTTGGTTACTTTTTCCAAGAGTCAATGTTCGAGGGTCTGAAGGGGTAAAATGGGAGCCGGAATAGCTATTTTTGCTGGGATTAATGAGATTGCGTAAAAAAAAGACACGATGGAAAATGGATACGGGATTACAATTTGAGCAAGGTACCACTGGGACTATGATTTGTGCACTTGGACATTGGGCAATTTGAGCGGGGAAATTAGGGTATAGGACCCCCGCCCCCACTTCAGTACCCCTGATGTTTGTCTCTGAGTATCTGAAAAAAGGTCGACCAGCCAAACTCTTGCTTCACGCAAAATATCTAAGCTGATTTTTGTCTTTGAAACCCAAGACCCATCTACACGATACGATTTGTCGCATACAATTCTTACTATGGAAACGAGCGCTGATGTCAGATTTTTACTCGTTCGCTGACGGCGAAATTTGAAATCTGACGTTTTTTACGCGCGTTTACTGGACACATATACCAGGATAAGAATCGTACGCGACAAATCGTATCGTGTAGACAGGCCTTTGGGACATTCATTACAAACATCTCAAACATGCAGACTTCGGTAGACAAAAATACGAATAATGTAAACAGGCTTTTAAGCAATCAATCCTGACGACAGACGTAACAAGAAACTTTGTAGTACGAGCATGGATAACGTCATTAAAACACGGCAAATTATCCACGAATGTACACAAAGCATGTCTAAATATCACTGGTACGTTCACCTGGTGTTATCGAGGACCCAAACTTACCCGCAGCCTGTTCGGGATAATAGGTGACATCATCGCGACCTGGGTCGCTCATGTGCGACACTAGCGGAGTAACACTATCGCTGGTGCTTTCTGATGAGTTTGAACCGTTGCATGAGATTTTTTCATAAGATGATTTATCTAAATAGAGTAACACTCACTATTACTTACACAAGCACTGGATATTAGCTATTCTGGAATCTAATTGGTAGCTTTATTGATAGGATATCAGCTCATATCTTACTAGCAGAAAAAAATGTAAAGCAAAAATGGCTGAAATATCCGATAAGCCAAATTAGAATGATACGCAAATTTTAGTCGACAAAAGCGTGCGTAATACGACTCGAGTTTGTGGAATAAGTGTTAATCATACTTCCAAATATCCTCATAAACAACATCTCTTAAGGCCCTGTCACACGGTGCAATTTTTCTTCCAACTTGCAATGCAATTGCACTCTTGGGAGATGTAATATTGGCAAATACATGTTCCATTACAGTTTGCTAATACATTTTTAACATACCAAACATTTGTCACAAATTTACATCTCTTAAGAGTAGAATTGCGTTGCAAGTTGCAGGAAAAATTGCACCGTATGACAGGACCTTCACTTTCCTCTCCTGTGGTAGTTTGGCACAGCTCACCTCGTAGATTTTCTTGTATTTCTGTCTCCTCTGAGGTCATCAAAAAGTTATAGTCAACAGGATCTGTTCTTATATTAGGATCTGTACCAGAATGGGCAGTTATCTGTCCAGGCTGTAAACGTTTGAAAAAATGTAAAAACACTGTTAATGGACCTTTAACCTTTTAGATGGAATTTTGAAAAAATTCGAAACAGTATTACCACATGTTGAAAGAGCATCATAAACGTAGTAAAATTACAAAGTTTGGTTGTAAAATGTTGTAGGTTAAAGAAAATATAGCCTTGCGAATTTGGCAAATTTTGTATATATTTGTATTACGGGTGGAAAATAATACCCAGTTGATACCCTTGGGTATTCATTTCTCATGGATATTACAAAGCTACAGAAAATTTTCCAACTTCGCAAGGCTATATTTTCTATAGTTTACAACATTTTACAACCAAACTTTGCAATTTTACTAAGTTTAGGATGCTCTTTCAAGCTGTGGTAATATTTTTTCCCATTTCGATTTTTTTTCAAAATTTCGTCTTAAAGGTTAACCGACCCCTGGTACCTAGACATCAGTGGCATTAAACAGTGTAAAGTAATCGTTGATAAACGTGAAACAACAAAGCGCTTAGGGCATTAATAATCCTTATCTACATAGCTGTAATTAGTACTAATTACTATAATTATGGTAATTTCCTTAGTGATTATGATCGCAATTCTCATTTCACGAGCGCCCTGCAGACATCAGCATTGGCACGTCAGTCAAGAAAGCGTGGGTCAAGAAACAGAGAGCAATACATAGGTGCGCGGAAATACCAGATTGATTTCGAGTGTTCAACATGATTTATCAGTGCCCGAAATCCAGAGTTGCAAAAAGCGTTCAAACTTCCTCCGGGCAAAATTTTCTAAGGTTGCAAACCTTCCTCAAAATGTTGTAAAGTTGGGCTTTACAAACTGAAGATCAGAATTAGTCTTGCAAATGAATCACTATTTTTTTTGGAAAGAAGGCATGTTTTCTGGAATGGATCATCATCTATTATTTTTTTGTTAGTTTAGTGTTTAGGATACATTATGTAGTGTGTTGACATGAAACCTTCCTCACTGACTGCCCATTTTGCAAACCTTTCTCACGGGTAATACCCGCATACCCATGGCTTTTTTGCAACTCTGCCGAAATCCTTGTAAAGCACTGTACTTTGTAGTTTATATAATAAAGATTTTTTATTTATCCTGTTGTTTGACAAGATAAACGGATGTACAGTCGAATTTGGTGATTGACATCTAGAATGCTGTTCTACAGAAAGGGATGCCAGAACTGGGAAGGAGGGGGGGGGGAGGTGCAGCTTCCCCCCCCCCCCCTTGCTGGGAGGGGCAAGGAGGGTCCTTGAAGTAAAGTATAAAGAATATTATATAAGACAATGAAAGCAGAGCTTGAGTTTTTTACGCTTCATTTTAAAAGAGTCAGTTTCCAACTTAGATGCCTTAGTGATTGCAAACCAGCACTGGCACTGCAAGTTGCCAAAATCTGACTCAAATATGATTAAAAAAAATGCAACTGACCCTCTAAATTTCTGGATAAGGACTATAACATGTTTAAAATTTTGCTGTGCCCTTCAACAAAAGTTTGCCCCCCCCCTGGCCTTTTTCAGGTCCTGGCGTCCCTGTCTACAGACAATAAAGTAATGCACATTGCCGCAAGGCAAATAAATTTTAAGGCATTAGCACAATGTATGGTTCAACAGAGCTTTCTGAAAGCTGTTGTTGGGATTCACCTCCTCTTGGCACACGAGATCATCTCATGCTTGGTAGGGCAAATAAAGCAGACAGGCAACTAAAATCTCAGTAGAACTTGATTAAAAAGCAACTCAAGTTGATACATACCAGCTGCATGGTCGGCAATGATGCTAACTTGTGCTTTCTAAAAATAATCGCAAAAGTATAGCATTAACGACGAGAGAAATGTGCGCACATCTTAAACATCTCCCTAACAAGGTAAGGTAGGTGGGCAAAGGGGTTATCTCAATGTGTCAGCCACTTGAACTGATAGTTGCTTTCTGATAGTAAGGAGGGGATGTGAGCTTTTGTGTCAGTAGAAAGCACACAAATGTATATACATTTTACCTTTTCAATTTAAAAATGAGATATGTAAACACGACCACAGCAGCAACAATCAAAACAGATGAGGCAACAACAATCACGATAAGTACTGTTGGTTCGATCTCTTCTTCAGTTGCAGCTGGTTCAGGCGGTACCGGCTCTAAAAATATCGAACACAAGACAGTCATGCACTTTAGCACTAAAGCACTTGTCTTAGTACCACCTACTTAGGTCTTTATACGGCACAGCATGGTATAGCACACTGATTCGTGTGGTATGGTATGGTATCATATGATATAGGATGGTGATGTGTATTGCATGGTATAGTGTGGCGTTGTGTGTGTATGATATGGTATGGTGTATGTTGTGTATGGTACAGTATGGTGTTGTGTATGGTATGATATGGTGTTGTGTATGGTATGGTGTTGTGTATGGTATGGTGTTGTGTGATTTGTGTGATATGGTATGGTGTCGTGCGATGTGTATGGTATAGTATGGTGTTGTGTGATTTGTATGTTATGGTATGGTGTTGTGTAGGTATATGATATGGTGTTGTGTATATGGTATGGTGTTGTGTATATGGTATGTTGTGTGCCATGTATGGTATGGCTGGTATTGTGTGACATGATGTGGTGTGGTGTGTATGTTATGGTACATGGTAATTGCCATATGGCAGTGCTTAATGCAAGATCAAAAGACATCAGTACCTTTAACAGCATCGAGCAAAATTTGAGCACCTGGACCTTTGCCACCATTGGAATAAAATGTCAGTGTAACGTAATAGTCAAAATATAATTTCAATCCCTGGAGTGTATAGTTTGTTCTAGTTGCATTGACAGTAACATCGTGGTTGTCGTTATTCTCTTTGCTTCTCATTTTGTACGTAATCGTGATCTTTTCTGGTCTGCCGTTCCACGAGCTTTTTTTTGGCAGCTATACGCAATGGAAAAACATGATGGGAATTAGAAGGAATAAAGTATTTTATAGCCAACAATTCACTATATAATTATGTAACTCAATCATAAAAGTGGTAATTAATGGTGCATGTACAGTAGCGAAGCCAGCCCGACAATTTGGTCATGCTATGCAAATTTAAATCATCATTCATTTCTTTAGAAATTGATTCCTTATACGGTCTATAAACACAGAAAAATTTGCATTTGCATGACCAAATGTCAGGCTGGCTTTGCCACTGCCTATGTACATACATATAATAAAACCTATGGCTTGCATGGCTAATATGCCTTGTGACTGCTTGTTAGAATAACAAGTCTACTGCATGTTGTCAAGCTGAGAGACTTGCTGCAAGTTGATTGTGAAAACGTGTTATACAGAGACTTGTTATGACAAGTTAAAACTACTATTTACATTGTAACACGTCTGCAAATGAGACATTGCAACAAGGCTGACTTTAACGAAATGACATCAATTGACAAGCCAGTGAAATTGACAACTTTAACAAGTCTGTGGTATTTTTGGATGTACAGAATAAAACAGCCTTACCTTCCAAATTAGGGTCACATTTCTTTTAGTTTTACCAATTGTGCCTTTACATTTATTTTGTTCATTTTTGCCACACAGCATTTTAAGAGGTTCTGATGGGGCTGAAAAGAATAGAAGGTACAATACAAGACAATTAAAAAACCCCTAAATTAATTACATTGCATGTTCTAAACTGTTTTTCTTAGAGGTCCAGTAAGGATCATCTCTTATTGATCCAGTATTACTACAGGAGGAAACCTAAACTAACTTTATTTATGCTGGATAGCTCTATCAGTTCTAAACTGTTCTTCCTAGAGGTCCAGTAAGGATCATCTCTTATTGATCCAGTGTTACTACAGGAGGAAACCTAAACTAACTTTATTTATGCTGGATAGTTCTATCAGTTCTGAACTGTCCTTCCTAGAGGTTTACTAAGGATCATCTCTTATTGATCTAGTGTTACTACAGGAGGAAACCTAAACTAAACTGACTTTATTTGCACTGGAAAGCTCTATCAGTTCTAAGCTGTTCTTCCTAGAGGTCCAGTAAGGAACCTCATAATGATATCCATACCCAGTGCAATTACTACAGCAGGAAACCTTAACTATATATAAACTACATTATCTTTCAGGGTTTTTTATCACAAGGTGGTTATATATTTAAAAATACTAACGCTCAGCTGGAGATCTCCTTTCAGCACATTTTTCATCTGACCATAATGAGTTTCTACAATCGCGTAACTTCACACAAAATTGGAAGAGTTTGTAAGCATGAAGTTTATGTGACAAGTAAACTGTTGCACTTGTAATTCTCCTATCTGTTTCCTTGCTTGCCTAGAAAAGAAGAATTCAACACTTTTAATGAAATCACATTAAGCATTATTAACAGACCTCATACAGTTTCCATAAAAAAATTCTTAACAAAAAGTAACTTTCTAAATAAAAGCCTGTGAACATAATTACAATTTCCTTTCTTTGCCCAGATTCTAAGATTTCATAGGCTGTATAATTATAACACAACGGCAAATCGTGACGCTTAATTTCTCCCCATTCTGCTGAGAGGGAATCAGGTTTGCATGTTAACGATAGGTCTTCAACTGGCCTCATTTTCACCACTAAATAAAACAGTATATGAGCAAGTAGGTGAGCTAAGAGCAAGTGTAAATAACCTGAAATAATGTTGTAGTTTATGGTTACAACAAACCTTTATAACCAGTTGTTAATGACTCCTTGCTACTTTTCAGAGGACATCCAGGAGCCTGCATTGTCAAGTTGACGTGCAATGTTATTCGGTGTATTCCATACGAGTTAATCGAATATTTCTGCAAAGATTTCTTTGCTGGATCTTCTTCAAACTTTAGAGTTTTAGTGCTTGGACATACAGGGAGCTCAAGTTTATTCAAAATTTCTTCTCCATTCAAATCGAAACAGTAAGTGCCAGAAAAATTAAAGCTCGAAACCGGCAAATTTTTTAGCCATGAAACCTCTAAATCCCGATTCTCCAAGTACGTTATGTCCACATCAGGAACTAATAAAAAATTGCAATTAAACAACATAAGTTTATGGTTAGGTGCATGTAGTGTGGAGCAGCAGCTGGAAACGACCCTCGGGCAAAGTGATGATGTCTCCTACTATGACATGTCATTTTCATACAGAAATACACAACGGCAAGTTTATTAAATTTGGTACAACTTCAAATGGAGAAAGTCTACAGGCCAAAAACTAGCAGCAAGCGAAACAAGCCTCTAAAATCCACCTTTGAAAGCGCCTTGAATGAATTCATTAAAAACATGTCCTTGACCTTTATGGACCTAAGGCCAAGGAGAAACGCATTTTTTAAGGGGTTTTTTTTTTACGTGAAACGAAACAAGCCATTTTGCCTCTAAATTTTGCTGTTTTGAATTCAAGTAACAGGTTCTAGTATAGCCACGACGACTACAGACGCGAACTGTGTGTATTCGACACGCAAATTGAGCTTGAAAATGCAGTAAATTACGAAACAAAACCGCAAAATATGAAAGAAAGCTATTCACAAAATGGCTGCCATGCATACTTGTTTAACGAATCTACAACTGCTTTCAAAGACACATGTCAACCTCCCGTGAGCAATAGCGAAAATACTAAACAAAGCTAAGCGCTAGGACAAGCTCCGTCGTAAATTCGTGGTGTTTTACAATAGAACCCACGCTTTTATCAAAGAGATTTATCGCAGGACCACGGAGAAGCGATATTTCAACAAGATTTTTGCCAGCCAACCATGCACTAAAGATAATTGTGAAGTCCCAAATACGCGGGGTGTACATGTTACTGTACAATGTCATTAAAAGCACACAAACAAACCTTTAATTGAACTGCAATTTATGTCCGCATCGCCGTTACAGAAGGCTACAAAAGACACGAACATGGACAGCAAACATTTGACCCTGGGCATCCGCATATTTGATGTCGTTTATAAAACCGTAGAAATGTGAACCAACCAGTGCAGACGTGCTTTTATTCGCCGATTCACTGTACCATAAAGAACGAAGCGTCTTGAGTGAAGGCCTTGGCTTTCTTTTCATACAATCGCGTGAGGTTCGCTTGGATAAAAGCCAATTAATAAAACACAAAGATTGAAACACAAGCAGTCATGGTGTCAATCAAATGTTCATGATTACTTACAGCAGAGCGGAAATACGCAGTACGGCACAAGATCTAACACTTCTCGCTTGTTGGAGAATTTCGCAAAGAGATCGTACGATTACTGCACCGTATATCGCACGCAAAAGCGTCGAAATTCGCTCTTTATCTTGCACGAGTAACGAAATCGTACTCCTTTCGATAATATATTGCTCCTGCTAGATCAATAATATAATTGCAACTCAAAATTGTCTTGGCCTCCCGGAGAAAATTACCGGGACAATTCCCCGCCACTGATGTCTAAATTGAATGAGCATCAACCGATTTTGCTTGTTTTTTTGTGTTTGGTTTGTTCATCGTTGACTAATCTGAGAATTTCTTCCTGGATTCTGACTACATTTCTCAGAATGCTGCTTTTGACACCATGAATCTGTCCATATACGGACAAAGACGCCCAGGGCGTGATGGGACGCACGCCTGGCTTGCCATGGTGTCTTGGCGTTCGATTTAATCGAATTCTGGAAAGCACAAAAGTCAAAAGCATAACTGAAAAAAATTGCATTTTATTTCAATCAAATAGTTTTGTTATATCAATAATTCAGTAATAATTCATATATATGTATGTCTATATAACCGTATTATTAAAATCGCTTCGAGTTCTGTTCAGCGCATAACGATTTTACTATAAGAGAAAAGTTCTTTCTGGTCCCGGTGTCATCACTGTTTCTGTACTTGAAGAACAATTGACGGGGGAGTATTAGGCCAACTAGAATCATCGGGCTAGAAGTATAAAAGAGTTAACAATGCGGTCTACCTTTAGTATGAGTCAGTCAGATTTAGTAGCTACATGTTCTTGAATGTTGGCTGTCTTGAAGGGATCTGATGAACTCAATGCTGAGATAAGCACGGTTAGATCATGCAGAGGTAGTACATGTTTCTTGAATGTGAGCTATTTTAAAGGGATCTGATGTTGTACAGAACTCACTGCTGAGTTAGGCATGGTTAGATCATGCAGAGGTAGTACATGTTTCTTGAATGTGAGCTATTTTAAAGTGATCTGATGTTGTACAGAACTCACTGCTGAGTTAAGCACGGTTAGATGATGCAGAGGTAGTACATGTTCTTGAATGTGAGCTATTTTAAAGGGATCTGATGTTGTACAGAACTCACTGCTGAGTTAAGCACGGTTAGATGATGCAGAGGTAGTACATGTTCTTGAATGTGAGCTATTTTAAAGTGATCTGATGTTGTACAGAACTCACTGCTGAGTTAAGCACGGTTAGATGATGCAGAGGTAGTACATGTTCTTGAATGTCAACAATCTTAAAGTGATCTGATGTTGTACAGAACTCACTGCTGAGTTAAGCACGGTTAGATGATGCAGAGGTAGTACATGTTCTTGAATGTGAGTATTTACATACAAAATGACCCTGACCTTAACACTAACACTTTAAGAATCCCAAAATTTATTGGATGCACTTATCTAATTGGGTTAGAACGTGCGGATTGGGCAAGTTAGCACATATCATAATAAATCTGATGTTCCACAGAGTTCGCTCTTATAAATCAGGTAAGTAGCTTATATTTCCCATATTTCAAATTCTCACTGGTGGTCTATTTCATTAAAAGCAACATGCGGCAGATCCTCACCATCAAATGACCAGCAAAGTCCTTTAAATTGTTTACTTTAGCCATCTTACATTCGTGGCTCACGCCACATTTGAAGTTTGAACTTGTTCCTACAAAAAAGAAACGCAACGCAGACAGAATTCAGGAACTTGCAGAAAGAAAATAGATAGAATTATTGGCACGTCTAGAGTTAAAGTTCACTCGAATCTTATTTGCACGGCAACTATAATCATTTAAAAGAGAGGTTTTGTCTGTAACATGAGACGATGGCTTTGATTCTGTGAAAATAGTGAAAGAAGAAAAGAATATATAAAGCCATTGTAAATTTTAAAGCTATGTAAATTCCGTAATGGAAACAAACGCTTTGCTTCCATCCCGAGTTTCCACAATAAGAAAATATGATGGACTAACCGAAAATCTATAACAATGTTCTGGTTTGCTACGCTCATAAATGAAAATAAACCAGACTACCAGAGTTTCGTACTATTAACTGCACTACCTACACTAGCAACATTAATGAAGTTAGTATTCAGGTAGTGAAAGAACCTATACCTTTCGTGTACTACCAACTGCACTATACCTACGTTAGCAACGTTAGTGAAGTTAGTATTCAGGTAGTGAAAGAACCTATACCTTTCGTGTACTATTAACTGCACTACCTACACTAGCAACGTTAGTGAAGTTAGTATTCAGGTAGTGAAAGAATCTATAACTTTCGTGTACTATTAACTGCACTACTTAGTACACTGAAAACGTTAATTCTGTTACTGTATACCCATATTTTCGCTGTTCTTGCAACGTTCCGAGTAATTTGGAGATATTCCATACGGCAGACGGACTCGAATGCAGCAGAAATGCGGTTTCCGTCCCGTCTCGAGCTGTTGACATCTCAAAGAATACAAAAGTTTAACATGTTGTAGTGACTTTGTCCATTCAATGAGCAAAGCTCCGCCAAAATTGTAAATATTCAGCTTTGGAACTCGACCTGGGTAGGCAACTAGTAACGAAGTAAGAGAACTATTTTTGCACCTTCAAAATAGTCTACAGGTCGTTCAGACCGTTCAGACATAAGCCACGGTCCACGACAGCTTATTGTAACATACTACCTACACAAAACCACCGCGTTTGAAATATCTTTTTCAGGTAGTTCAGACACAAACCACGACAGCTTATTGTAGAATACTACCTACACTGGACCACCGCGTTTGGAATATCTTTTTCAGGTAGTTCACACACAAACCACGACAGCTCACTGTAGACTACAACTTACACTGGGCCACATATACTCACTGCTCATTCTGGGTCTAATTTTCACTTGCTCGCCCGTCAGTTGGCATCCTCGAGACACGCCACTCAGATACACTCTGTACTCGAAATATTGAGCACCCGGAAAGCGGCAATGGTGCTCGCTCGAGTTTTTCTGTCGTGTCGTGCTACAGCTCGTCAATACTTGCAACTGTGGGCATGAATTTAGCTGTGCGATGTTAGGATACGATCTGAACGATGCGTAACAGGACACGTGGGCTGTATAGTTAAGGGCAGCACCAATCCCCTCTTGCCAAGTCACGTGCACTGATCCGCCTAGCATATACTGCAGTTGTGGCTTGGGAACTAGGAATAAAAAGAAACGGTAAAAAGGTCCGCGTATTTTGTACCGCACCTCTAATGTCCGCATGTCCGCAAGTGACCACCCGCGAAAATATTAGGTCAGGTTAGGATTTGTATACCAATCAAATTAATTCACTTTCTTCCTTAAGAAAACACAGTCGCTTGATAAAAAAGGAATAAGCCTAATCGGATCTTAAACGAAAGTATGTTTAGAGCCTCAGTCTACTTGCCTGTTTCACAAACTACAACGCAATAGCATCATATGACACAATACTGATAACTGATCTTTCAGCGCCCACAGTTGCGTGAGCTGGAATTGCAGGAATTGCGAAAGGTTTATCAACAGTCGTAAATACTTGTGGAACAGACCATAGCAAGCGCAGCTGGAATAGTCCAGTGACGTCAACCAATACATGATATAAACATCCTAATCCGTTTATACAAAGTCGCAGTTGAGCCCCAATTAAATTATTAATAGAGCTATCCAGCATAAATAAAGTTAGTTTAGTTTAGGTTTCCTCCTGTAGTAACACTCGACCAATAAGAGATGATCCTTACTGGACCTCCAGGAAGAAAAAGAACAGTTTAGAACTGATAGAGCTATCAAGTATAAATAAAGTTAGTTTGGTTTAGGTTTCCTCCTTTAGTAACACTGGGTCAATAAGAGATGATCCTTACAGGACCTCTAGGAAGAACAGTTTAGAACTGATAAAGCTATCCAGTATAAATAAAGTTAGTTTAGTTTAAGCTTCCTCCTTTAGTAGCACTTGGCCAATAAGAGATGATCCTTGCTGAACCTCTAGGAAGACCAGTTTAGAAATGATAGAGCAATCCAGCATAAATATATAAAATGAATTTAGTTTAGGTTCTTCCTGTAGTAACACTGGATCAATAAGGGATGATTCTTACTGGACCTCTAGGAAGAACAGTTTAGAACTGATAGAGCAATCCAGTACAAATAAAGTTAGTTTAGTTTAGTTCAGGTTTCCTCCTGTAGTAACACTGGATCAATAAGAGATGATGTTTAATTACTGGTGCTATACAGCGAAGACGTTTTCGACACCATTGGTAACACTGGTTGATCTGATAATACCACTACGTCTATGGGATGTATAACTCCAAAAAGAATCCACCCATTACAAACAAGTTAGCTTGACAATTACCTTTACTTTGTAAATACGTGCAATTTGTGGTTACTGAAGGACAGAATTGCAGAGAACTCAGAACGAAATACAATAGAATTTTAATCCCAACTATGTGAGGCATGTTGAAGACTTGGTATTTTTTTATCTAAAAAGAAAAACATGCAACATGATATTTGTATCCATGAGCTGTTGATTGCTTGTATGTAAATTACACCTCAAACGGGGTGGTCTACCTATGTAGCACTCTCAGAATAAGCTGTTGTGATTTGTGTCTGAACTGACTGAAAAAGATATCTTAAACGCGGTGGTCTAGTGTAGGTAGTATCCTACAATAAGCTGTCGTGGTTTGTGTCTGAACTACCTAAAAAAGACATCTCAAAGTGGTGGTCTAGTGTAGGTAGTATTCTACAATAAGCTGTCGTCGTTTGCGTCTAAACTACCGAAAAAAGATAGCTCAAACGAGTGGGTCCTGTGTCTAGTATTCTACAATAAGACGTTAGGCAATTCAACACAATAGGATATTGTATAAAACAGAACAGAATAAGATTAAAAGCAAAGGACAAATATTACAGTATGGCACTAGAGTAGAAATTACATTTCTCATATATTATAAAGGAATTACCTGCTGTAAATGTACTCTCCAACCGGTAGATTCGTCTAATGCAAATTATGTGTGATAGAGTCACGCAGATACCAGTCGTTTTCACTCAACAAGACCTTGCAACCTGAATTTTAGTACGATTAGCAAAGAAACATGATACAGTTAATAACATTTTACGAACTCAAGAAACGTTACTTAATCCTTCAGCATGAGACTCTATCCAGGAATTAAAAGAAAATTGTCAAAATAATAATTCAATTTAAAATTTTAATGCTCTTTTTGCCAGTGGATTAGACGATGGTGCTTTGCACAATCTTTGGCCACCAGACGATTTCACTCACCATAAAACCCCAACCTCTTCTATTACAGCTAATTCAATTAAACACAGTCGTTCAAAACAGCAACAGCCGCGTGACGAACCGAACAACCAGTTCATTCAACAGTAGCGTCTACAAACCAACCTCCCAGACAAACGATATCTGTATCGATTCTACCGGCGCTATTCCGAGAATGTGATCCCAAAATGCCCCGAGTCGTATTTGCATAATTAGCGTTACGTTTACGTTCATTGCATTTCGCAATTTTTTTACTGTTTTCATTGCAAATGATGCCATCCACCCTTACGACATTTTCAAGAAATATGTCAATAGCCGAGGGCAACAAGGACCCAAACTGCAATATCTTTTGTAAACTAGACATTCTCACAAAGCGTTGTCATGGTTTCTCCTTAAGGTGTCAAAAGTTTTAGATTAATTTCCTAGGAAATAATGACAAATTTCCCACCATGTACCCCAGGTTATTTAAAGGTCAGATTGCCAAAACATAAACAAGTTGAAGGACTTTCGGGCATTTATCTTTGTTTTTATAATTTGAAAAACTATTTGCTTCCCAGCGCTATAAGCTAAACAACGACGCATTACGAAATGCCAGTTTATAACACAAAACGCTATTTACTAAAAAATACAAAATTTTTGTTTTAATCTAAGCTTATCTCGTCCTATGTAATATTTGTCCTATGGCTAGAAAACACCTAAACGCTGAAATACGTTCTACCACTACAAAACTCAACTTCTATGAAATGATCGTTTCTGTTCTCGGAACGTCGTCAATAATAACCTCTTTTACTTGACTGGAATTCTCAGATTTTCTTGCCAGGTTCTATGAAAAAACCAGATCGTCAAGAGTATAAAAGTTAGCTGTAGAAATTGAAAATGGTTCGATTTGTCATATCAATCAAATTCTTTATCTGCTTTGTTCCAGACTCAGTATATAATTTGATGTCTTTATAACGAGTGAAAATCGTACACATTTCGCGATTAAGGGGCGAACAGTCGATGATGGGCAAGCACAGACCTGTCGTAATTTCCCAACGCAACGCAATTTTCCGGTTTTCAAAAGCAAACGAAACCATCCACGGAAAGAAATTTTGCTCAAGACCTTTCGGTGATTGGAGCAAAACAGAAAAGGATTAAAGTTGAATCATAGATATTAGAAAGGGGAATGGATTGGCAACGCTATTCAATACTATACACGATCTTCGGTTCAGTTATTTTGAATAAACCGGAAACAAACATTGCACAACTCGCTATGGTAATTATGCGCATGAACGAAATTGAGTTCATGAGCGTAATTACCATACGAGTTGGGCAATGTTTGCTTCCGGTGTGCTCAACTGAAGATAAAATATACATAACAAAAGATTTGCCAATCCATCCCTTTTTCTAATATCTATGGTTGAATAACACAGTTAAAACTGGCATAGCAAGACAAAATTATCGGGCTAGATACCCATTAATAGAAATTGTTCACTAGTTTCCACACCTACCATTAAACGCGGTATCTTCCATATCATAGTCTTCAGTGGGACTCAGTCGGGAATAGTTTGGCGTTCGCGTTGTTGCCACGTCTTCATAGCCCGATTGAGGCTCCAGGCTGGGTAGCTAAGATGAGCGTAAAAATTATAAATTATTATAAAAAATACAAGTTAGAACACAAACTTGATATATGTTACTAAAACACTTTCTTTAATTAACTTGCAGCAGATTTGTTATCATAAGCCGGAGCAAGCGATGCCAACGCATCCTGATATCGTCTTGATGACTGCAAGGCAACAGGCCTGTAGGAGACTTGATGCAAATTGTGCGTTTTTGGCTGCGTGTTATAACGCATTTGAAGCCTACCGGTGAATGTGCGTCCAGATTTGCCGCCTCTTGCAACCTGAGTCTGCAACAAAAACGGTGTTGTAAACTAAAAGTACTAATGTGGCCATCAACAACAGAACAACTATCGTTGCCAGTGTAGGTAGTGCAGTCAAAAGCGCACAAAAATATCGGATCTTCCATTGCCTGAAACGATATAACCGGTCTGTGGCAAATGTTTAATACACTCATTGTTCGTTTTGTACCGATTTTGTTCAACTCCAGCCACTGTAGTCCATATAGTTAACAGTAAATAGTCTTCAAAAAGGTATCCACCGAATAGGATAGAAATTCAGACATAAAAACGACGTCTAAGATGAAAAAAGTAGTGTAATACACAATTTCATGTTGCCAACTGTTGTCAGTGGTGCCACGAAGAATTACAAATTGCTTCTTCAATATCGACATTTTATGCGTTAAATAACGTACGTATTAGATCGATATGGGTGTAACTTTGAAGATCCTTTCCCCCGATATAAGCTTAATAAACCATGTATTAATTGTGTTAGAGTCGAAAAATATTGTTATAAATAGACACAAGTGTTACACGTTCACTTTGTCGTTCATGTTTCTTTGTCGATTTCAGAATTCGTGTAATTGACCAATCACAGCGAAGCACAAAAGTTCTAAACATTTACCACAGACCAGATATAAATAGAATTCGACCAAGATCCTTCGCTCGAAACATCGAATTCTGTTTACATCGTTTCAAGCAGTGAAAGGTCCTAGGTTTTTGTGAATTAATGTAGTTACTGGCTTTGGCAGAGGCTGGCAAAATGGCTGAATCATCTTCCTTCGAGCAAATTTCTACTGTGTTTGCAAATCTTCCTCAAAAGGTCGAGGATTCGTTTTGACAGAAGCAAATGGATAAGGACAACTGGGACTGGAAGTTGATACCGTCCAGACGTGATTTATGGAATGAACGAATGATTTTAAGATTGTTTATGATGTTAGTGTTTCACTGTTTGGTTGCCAGGGCGATGACGCGATCATTTCTCGTGGTCTTTAGCCTTTACATCCGCAGATGTGCTGCAACTTATTTACCTGTGCTTCCTGAGTTTGATGAATATTATTATCCCGAATACGACAGCGACTAATACAAGCACGACTACCCCAACTGTAATGGCCGCAATTCTTCCCTGGGATGATCCAGTTTCAGACTCTAGTAAGACAAATATGGCGAGGTTATGGACAATCAAAATGTCAGTAAAACCTGATTAGTCTTAGAGCCTTAAACAACACAGATGTCGAAACATGCGCATGGAATTGTGGGGTAAAAAAATGAACACTTTTTTATTTCGTCATAGCGTTAAAAATAATAATATATATCAGCACTGGATAAGCTGAAAAAAAGACTGAGCACGGCGGTAATCAAACCTACGACCTTTGGAATGCTAACCCAATGCTTTGCCAACTCAGCTACGTGGTCCGGTCGGTATGTCATATTTCGAGTCTAATTCCTTCGATGTCAACCGAAATGTGTCTTTTGAGTGTCTTAAAGGGAAATGGCAACAAAAATTTTTATTGTCTCATTTGAAAGAGACTCCAAAATCGTATGTAGAAGTCTATTGCAAAATTTTTACATCTGTTTTACTTCGGGCGATATTCTCACCTAAATAACCGAACTGTCCGCCATATTGGATTAATTTTTAACCTCATTAACAATGTTTTGGTGACGTCACAACAGGGATAAGCCATTCAAAGCTTCTCCTAAATACCTACCACCAATAAAATGTTTGTGAAACCTTTTCAGTGCTCGCTGAAATCCGAAACACTTACCTTGTGTGTGGTTATCGGAGAAGATTAATCATTGTGTCGTAAGAAAAAAATTGCGTGACCCAGTTGTGACGTATCATGCATATCTACAAATATCCAAGATGGTGGACAACTAAAGATTTCAAGTCAAAATATCTCACCAAATAAGGCAGATATAAAAATTGTGTAATAGACTTCTATATCTTGTTTTGGAGTCTCTTTCAAATAAGACGATAAAAAATTTTGTTGCCATTTCCCTTTAAGCGTTATGAACCCAATGATATATTGACTTAGAGAAAGATGTCTGAATGCTACAAATTTTTTACCGTCTTCTTGTAGCATTCCTATCTTCATTGGTTTGCTAAAGCGACTGCATAAGTTATCACCATTGCACATCTTCACTCGAACAAAATACTCCACTGTCACAAGCAGTCCTGTTAGATTTCCCTGTGTCGCCAAAGCCTTGGTGATTGTTTTATTCTTCCATGTTGCTTGAGAGTAATTCACTGTTTGAGAGTAGTTCTTCTCAGATTTTTCTCGCCATTGAATTACAAATACCCGTGGAAGACCATTCCATTTCTCTTTCGGTGGCAACTAAAGCAAATAAATAGTTTAGTGGTCTAGTGTAGATAGTATTCTAGAATAAGCTGTCGTCGTTTGTGTCTGAACTACCTGAAAAAGATATCTCAAACGTGGTGGTCTAGTGCAGGTAGTATTCTACAATAAGCTGTCGTCGTTTGCGTCTGAACTACCAAAAAAGATATCTCAAACGTGGTGGTCCAGTGATTGTAGTATCCTACAATAAGCTGTCGTGGTTTGTGTCTGAAATACCTAAAAAAGATATCTCAAACGTGGTGGTCCAGTGATTGTAGTATCCTACAATAAGCTGTCGTGGTTTGTGTCTGAACTACCTAAAAGAATATCTCAAACGTGGTGGTCTAGTGTAGGTAGTATTCTACAATGAGCTTGTCGTGGTTTACGTGTGAATTACCTAAAAAAGGTATCTCAAGTGTGGTGGTCCACCGTAGATAGTATTCTACAATAGGCTGGTAGATATAACAGGACTTACTTGCCATCGTACAATTCCATCTCGCAACCGACCATGCACCATCACATCACACAAACCACAAATTACAACAGGCGCTCTTGATGGTACTAGAATTAGAAAAGATGTCATGATATTACAATTCCACATAGGTGTGTAGTATAATAGACGCCATCAAATTTTAATTTCAAATAGAAGTTATAAACTAACCGTCTTCCAGGGTTGTTACAGTAAACGGTCCAGTGGAACCATGCGTATAATGATACAGGCAACCCAGTGCAGAACCAAATGTGGTTGCATAGAAATAGTACTTAGTGTAAGGCAGAAGATTATGAACAATGACTGAATGTTTATCCTGCTTATCTTTCGTCACCTCAACAGTCTGAAATATAATACCACAACACGTGCGTCAATGATGTGTACCTCCATATCTTAACTCTCTGTTTCCTTGTTGAGAAATGAACCTCTAGGACTGACAAAGCTTCCAGTATAAATAAAGTTAGTTTAGTTTATGTTTCTCCCTGTAATAACACTGGATCAATAAGAGATAATCCTTACTGGAGCTCTAGGAAGAAAAGTTTAGCACTGACAGAGCTATCCAGTATAAATAAAGTTCGTTTAGGTTTCCTCCTGTAGTAACACTGGATCTATAAAACACGATCCTTACTGGACCTCTAGGAAGAACAGTTTAGAACTGATAGAGCTATCCAGTATAAATAAAGTTAGTTTAGTTTAGGTTTCCTCCTGTAGTAACACTGGATCAATAAGAGATGATCCTTACTGGAGCTCTAGGAAGAAAAGTTTAGCACTGACAGAGCTATCCAGTATAAATAAAGTTCGTTTAGGTTTCCTCCTGTAGTAACACTGGATCTATAAAACACGATCCTTACAGGATCTCTAGGAAGAACAGTTTAAATGCAACAGGTTTTAATTAAGTCATGTGATGTCAAACACCTTGTTTTCAGAGTCTGCATGATAGTAAAATTCCAAGCAGTAATCAAACTTTGAACAAAACGATGGTTCCAGTTTCCAAGAAACCCGCACAGACGTTGAAGAAACCGCATTGATAGTGACGTGTCGTATTTGATCGGGAATGTCTGAAAAAGAAAAGAACAGTAACTCAAGAAAAACCATCCCCACCCTTGCCCTTATCTCCTCCACCTTCATCCTACCCAATTCAACCTACCTCCACCTTCATCCCACCCAACTCAACCTACCTCCACCTTCATCCCACCCAATTCCACCTACCACTACCTTCATCCCACCCAATTCAACCTACCTCCACCTTCATCCCACCCAATTCAACCTACCACTACCTTCATCCCACCCAACTCAACCTACCTCCACCTTCATCCTACCCAATTCAACCTACCACTACCTTCATCCCACCCAATTCAACCTACCTCCACCTTTATCCCACCCAACTCTACCTACCTCCACCTTCATCCCACCCAACTCAACCTACCTCCACCTTCATCCCACCCCACTGAACCTACCTTCACCTTCATCCCACTTAACTCTACCTTTCACCGACTTCCACATACTCTACCATCCCACCCAACTCAACCTACCTCCACCTTCATTCCACCCAACTCTACCTACCTCCACCTTCACCTCACCTAACTCAACCTTCTACACCCCACCTAATCTCACTCTACCCCCTCCCCCCACATTAAAAACAATACTTGCAGCACATACTTTCCAGTGATGGATGAAATGACAGGATATTTTCTGACCGTCCACGTGAACCGCTAACTCTGATTTGAACTTCGTACATCCTTTCCTTGAATAATTTACATGTCAGAAAATGACAACTAAATAGATCGGCTGATTCATTTTTGACAAGACAATCAGATGTTGACCAGTTTTGCGATGACATATCCGATTTATAATGCACTGTGAACTGTTTTGGTATCAGACGACAGAACTCTGATTGTCTCCAATATATCGTGGCGTTGTAGTTCAAGACACGTAGATGAAGGGAATGCGGGAGCACAGCATCTAGAAGACGAGAAGAACACAATTATTTGAACCACTATTGATGTACGTTGGCTGGACCACTTAGAGAAGCGGGAAGACCTTTCAAGTTATTCAGAATTTCAGTTATCTTCCTGTAGTAAAATTGGATCAATAAGACACGATCCTTACTGGACCTCTGGGAAGAACAGTTTAGAACTGATAGAGCATTCCAGAGTAAATAAAGTTAGTTTAGTTAGGTTTACTCGTGTAGAAACACTAGATCAATAAGAGATGATCCTTACTGGACCTCTAGGAAAAACAGTTTGGAGCATATAGAGCTATCAATTATAAATAAAGTTAGTTTAGTTTAGGTTTTCTCCTGTAGTAACACAGGATCAATAAGACATGATCCTTACTGGACCTCTTGGAAGAACAGTTTAAAACTGACAGAGCTATCTAGCATAAATAAAGTTAGTTTAGTTTAGGTTTCCTCCAGCAGTAACACTGAATCAATAAGACATGATCTCGACCCCCACCAGTAGGACGAAAAGTTTAAAAGTCATAGAAGTATAAAAAACGTTTGTCTCATACTTTGAGACGGCAAAATAAAAGGTCCTGTAGTCCAAAGAGGTACAAATAAAAATGTGCATAACAAGTCCTGATAAACGTTAAGATAAAATGAATATTTCTGTAGTGGACAGGAAGCCAATCCAGTGATTACAGTGGAATTATTGTCTTGAGACGACGGCACGGTTACAGACTAAAGGTAAAAAATAATTTTTTTTGCTAACACAACAATGTTACTCGCTGAATGATAGACAAGTCTTTAGGTTTCATATCACCTTGCTCACTATTGCTCCTTCTCTGTGATATTTGAACTCCATACAGTATTTATATTTTGCACAAAAAGCCGCTGGTCGATTCCATCTTATGATAGCTGAGGAGGATGAGCTTCTGGTGATATCTATATCAGTTATTTGTGATGGAACATCTGGAAAAGAAGATATTTATATTAAATCGACGGATAGCTCCATGAGTTCCAAACTGTTCTTCCTAGAGGTCGAGTAAAGATCATGTTTCAAAATTCCAGTGTTTCTACAGGAGGAAACATAAACTAAACTAACTTTATTTATACTGGATAGCTCTATCAGTTCTAAACTGTTCTTCCTAGAGGTCCAGTAAGGATCCTCTCTTACTGATCCAGTGTTACTACAGGAAGAAACCTAAACTAATCTAACTTTATTTATACTGGATAGCTTTATCAGTTCTAAACTGTTCTTCCTAGAGGTCCAGTAAGGATCATCTCTTATTGATCCAGTGTTACTACAGGAAGAAACCTAAACTAAACTAACTTTATTGATACTGGATAGCTCTATCAGTTCTAAACTGTTCTTCCGAGAGGTCCAGTAAAAATCATCTCTTATTTATCTAGAGTTACTACAGGAAGAAACCTAAACTAAACTAACTTTACGTATACTGGATAACTCTATCATCAGTTCTATCATCTCTACGAGCATAAAACGCAGGGAGTAGGATGTGATGTAACTTTCTTTATGCAACTGTTCCATCACTTTCACATCTGAACAAAAAAACACATACTGTTAATGTACGGGTTATGCAACACAGATGAAGTGACAAAAGTCGTTGAATTTTCACGGGCCTCCACTTTCATCTCGCAGTTGCCGTCATCATTTGGCGTTGTTGCGCATGTCAGAATTACACAGCTCATCTCACTGCTGTTTCTGTGCCACTGCGGGCGCGGACAGGGCACAGAGGTCCATGGCGGTGGGTTACACTGGTATTTCAGCACATACTGTATGCTTGAGTTTTGAGAGAAATTTGATTTCCAATATATGGTGGTAACCATGTTGTACGTTGTAAATCGGGTCACGCAGAAGTCACAGGCTGAAAGCAAATAGAATACAGCAATTTGCGTCCAAGCACTAAGCGCATACATTTTGGCGAGTTTGTTTACGTTTGTCCTTGGAAACGCAACGTTTGCCGTTATAATTGTTACCGTTTAAAATGATCAAAACTGAGTCCGTTTCACGTGTAAGAAACGATTATTTACATGTTTTATCGCTTTTGTATCATTTGAAATCTTAAACAAGCTTCTACGCCACGAAATCGGTCTGTTTTATAATAAAAATTGATAACACATGCATCAAAACATGACAGTTGTCAAATCAAATTGTGACGTCTATGCACCCAAACGTCATGTAAATGAACACAAAACAAAACATTTGATTGGCCACGGTTCAGAGTTGATTGCAAATGAAACAGAATTTGACAACCCTAATTTCGAAAGGGTAAATTTCCCTTAATCTCCACTAGAAAGCATAAATATACTTGTTTAGCTTTGTGGAAACACCAAGTAAATTTATTATTGCAGAGCTTTCGATCCGTAAGCTCGGATCTTCATCAGTGCTATAATAATATTATAATAGCACTGATGAAGATCCGAGCTTACGGTTCGAAAGCTCTGCAATAATAAATTTACGTGGTGTTTCCACAAAGCTAAACAAGTTATTATATTCACCATGCAAACGTACAAGAAACTTAGGGCCTGTTTACATGAAGGTAGGGTGACCCTAGTAGAAGGGTTACCCTAGCAAATGGGTCAAAAAAAGCGAGCGTTTACATGAGATAGGGTAACCCTACTGCTAGGGCTATGTTCACCGCTAGGGTCACCCCATCTTAACGTGGTCGCTCAGCCATTCATTTAAAAAATGATATTAACGTGCGAAGTTCTTGTGGTATGCTGTGTGATACTATGTCTGGCTCATTTTGTTGTTTCATTTCAGTGTTGTGACCATCTTTGTTTGTTTGATATTTACTGAAGGCGAATAACTTGACCCGCTTGATAGGGTAACCCTACCTGAAGCGTTTACATGGCTTATGTAAACAAAAAGATAGCCCTACTGCTAGGGTAACCCTATCTATTTGATAGGGTAACCCTACCGCTAGGGTAACCCTAGCGCACATGTAAACGCTTCCTATAAAACATATTGTAGTAGGGTAACTCGCTTACTAGGGTAACCCTTCTGCTAGGGTCACCCTACCTCCATGTAAACAGGCCCTTAAGCATAAATATGTTGAAATTCAAGCCCGGAACAGCTGGGAAAAACTCATCAACTCTACACACCTTCCGACAGGAATCAAACCTATTTACGCCTTTGCAATGTTCAGTGCAATGTTCTTGAAAATCGCCTCTTATGCAAATCATGTAGCCAACATCTGGTACAGAGATTTGCTCACATGCGTTTTTGTTTCATTTCATAAAGTGTTCCGAACTACTTCGGGGCCTATTCAAAAATTAGCACCCGTATGGTCTTCCAAGACGAGCTTCATTTACACGAATTAGCGCTGAAAGTTCAGAACGTATATACGAAGTATCTGTGTTGCTCATGCGGAAAGAAAACTAAATCCACATTCCACTAAAAGTCTATTTAAGTCGTCTACATGGCCTTACAAGAGCTTGCCCGCAATCGGTGTAATTTTTCTTTTCGTTTACGGTACAATACATTGCTTGCAAAATAAAACTGTACAATGTACGAGGATATATATGAATTAGCATTGCATACAAGGCAACAAATATGGTTTCTTGTTTGACTGAAGCAAGATTACAAGGTAACATTGCTGCAATCACACAGGAAACGATATTTTTGCGAGTATATTCCTTTAAAGTACACCAAATTGCAAAAACTTCCGATTCGAGAACACGTATACGACGCAACTGAAATTAAAGAAATGAAAAGCTGCATTCGAAAACAGTTCCATTCGCTTAGCGTGTAAACAAAAATAACTTACTTGTTTCGTCCGGAGGAACAGCTAGGCACGCCGTTGCTTTGAGGAAAAAGCAAAGAAACACATATCTTATCCGTGATAACCACAAATGAGCCATGCTTTTCGCAACGAGATCGACATTTGGCTCTCTATAAATGTTCACGCTGTGTTTGAAATACTAGAATTCCAAATTTTCGTTTGCTCCTGCTGTCTGATTGTTTAGGTTTACAGCAGGTTTTCATATCATACCTGCTAGTTAGAAAATAAATATATACTAACAAAAACAATATGTGCGAACTAATTCAGTGAGTCTAACCTGCAAAAAACACATCTAACGGCTTTTGAAAAGTAGCTCGGCACTAAAAATTCGAGGTTGTACGAAAGATTACTGATTTTTCAAACGTTCTTAACATGTTCTCAAATAAAACTTCAGCATTTTCGAGTTGAAGTCACGATTGTTCTAAAAATAATCATTGGGAATTAATCCTAGACAATGTCAATTATTTTAGAAATTGTTCACTTTCTAGGTAAATATTCCAGAAATTGTTTTCACACCTTAAAAAATTTGTGGTTTAGTAGAAAAAAACAAAAAAAGCTCGCGAATTTTGCCTTCATGAAAAAAACCTAGTTATTTACCAGTTAACTTTTCTCCTTTTTTCCCCCCAAAAAAACAACCCCTATAGCACACAAACATATACATATATAAAACATATATTATATTTGATAATTTGAGCATAAAGAGTAATCTATTTCAATACATTTATACATTAATTTCACATTTCATTCGACCGAAAATATTTCGGAACTGTCTTCCAAAAGTTGAATAACTTCGTCGCCCTTCGGCTTTGAAAACATGCTGTTGGTAGGGTGCTCAGTTCCTTTGTGATAATGGAAGCGAAAATCGTCGGCTTGTTCTTTTCGCTGCCGTCTTGCAAGACACGAGGCCAAAGCAAAAACGATTAAAGCTAAAATGATCACGACGAATACCGAAACCAAAAATACAGCAGCACCTTTACGCTCCATTAAGCTACCGATGGCAAACGGAATAGTCATTTCACCCAAGCTCGCTCCAACCACCAAAACGGACGCAGTTTTGCCAGAGATATGCATGAACGTCTCAGCCCAGCTCAATGTCGACGGAAACACGGCTGCCATGCACAAACCTAACATGCTAGTTCCTACCCACAGCCAAGCATGGACGGTTGGGGCTAAAAAGACCAGAATTGAGGATCCTATTATGCAACCGAGCAAATCAATCAACAAAATACGATACGCCCTTACGTACACGGAAACAGGTATGCTTAAAAAACGGCCAACACAAAAACTTCCCCAAAACGTAGAAGTCAAATAGGCGGCAAGCGATTTCGACTTCAGGATGCCATGTTTGAACGAGAAACTAAATAGTAAACCGCCAATAGCAACCTCTAATCCAACGTACAACAATAAGAATAAAAATAATAAGACCAGAGTGAAGCCTCTATAGACTCGTTGGTCGCTATTAAGGGTTGCTTCTCGCGGAGAATCTCTTTGTTGAGTCAACGCAGAATCTTTAAAACTTGCAGTAGCAAAGGTGACAATAGGTACAACAAAGAACAACATTGAGATTATGTAAGGATATCGAAGCGAGCTGTAATCGGCGATATTCGGGTTTTGACTAATGTTTGGGGAGAGACTTGAATTTTGAGCATCGTTCCAGGTGAGGACGGTAACATTAGAATCTCCTGTGGTGTTGGTCAGGTTGGCCCGCGCGGTTTCTGGGCTTACAGTGGTTAAAAATGGACTGACCAAGAGAGGAGAAATGAAAGCACCCAGACCAAACATTGCGTGGAGACCCTGCATCTGCGCATCCGAATTCTTTCCATAGAGATTCAGCAGCAATACATTCCCACCTGGAAAAGAATGTGGATTTTGTAAAAGCTGATAAAGGGACGATTAATGTTATTTTTCAACCTAGTCCACGAGTTCATTCGGCTCGTAATCTCAGAGTCACCTTGCACAATATTTTACCCCTGACTTGGAACTAAAGCAGGACAAAGCTGCTTTAGCAACAGTGGGGATGTTCTGTAAATATAAACGTGTTAGTGTATATAAACGTGTTATATATAAACGTGTTATGTACAAATGTGTTACATAAATGTGTTATTATATATCTATATCTGTCTAAGGAATATGCAAATATCCTTAGTTTCTAAGGAGATCTTGTTTTTTAACATAATGACTTGGAAAAGCACTCTTTAAAAGGATACCACGTTATAAGCAAGCTATAATTCTATTTATCAACAGTGATAAATTTTAAAGCTTTTTGATTGATTAACTGATCAATTTATTAATAGGTATATGAGGGTTTGACCCACCCCATTATCATAAACATTCGAAGTATTCTACCTACTTCAGTAAAGGTATTCAGAGTATTCCACAAAAACATTACCTGTGTCAAGCGATCCGAGCGCCAGACCTTGGCAGACAATGGTGACCACTAATGCAAAATATGACTTTGTGAATGGTGTGATGATCATGGTAATTGATGCAACAAAACATGCGCCAGTCAGCACTATGTAACCATTCCATCGATCAAAAAGCCATCCAGCTACGATGGACCCTAGCAGATATCCCACTGAACGAACGGTGAACATGGTCGATATTCCTTTAAACGAGGCATTGACATGTTCTTTTAAATCCAGCAAACTTGGACCAAGCATTGCTATTGAAATACCCTTGAATGCAAATGTTTTAATGAGAAATATCTGATGATTTATCAAGTTAAGCCTTGTTTGAGCAAGGCCAAGATGTTGGTTTAATACTGTATGAAAGCAATACATTTACGTTTCAAGAGCAGTATCGAACACTTTGTGATGGACAAGAATTGTGATTTTTTGTATTAATAAGATTTTGTGTTCATCTAGATTTTAATAGAATTATTTATTATGTATAGTTTGACAGCATCATGATAGCCAGTAATCATGTTTAGCATTTATGCTCGGTAAATAAAGTATTTTGATTTGTTGATTTGTATGTTGGATGCAAACAAGTTTAAACTGAAGCTTAAATAATCAAACACAGTGAAAACTTTTTAACTAGTGATAACTTTACCAGTATTTGTATTAGGCTACTTTTTCGTGCAATTTATCTGCTTTGATGTCAAATAGTTATTCAAATCATGTATTTTAAATAATTTCTTACTAAATAATTGCTGATGATACCTGTCGTATATATGACATGTAACTATAATACAAATATAAAATGTCGACAGCAACATTCATTGTGAATAAAAACTGACACAGACATTTCGGACAAAAAATTAAGCGACAAGGTAGCTACAAAGAATGACAGGTGGGCCAACATAGTGGCATCGTTTGAACAAGGCCTTAGATTGTTTAAAGCAACCATGTGTAATGAGCATGTTTTCAAGGTACTCTTGTCTCACTACTCAAATTGCATTCACAACTAGATATCTCAAAACACCAGTTCTAACGTCTTCATCAAGGATGACTGGATGTCGGTTGGCAAATTATGTCATTTGGCTTAATATATAAGATTTAGGATTGTGACATCACATCATCCCAGACCAGATGAAGAAACTAAACTAGATTGTCAAAGCGATGGCTGGTGAATGTAATTCCACTTAAGCTTTGCACTGATTTACACATAACCCGAGTAACAAGGCTTTCTCATATTATATGCTCTCAACCACCATAGCTTCCTAATTTACAACGACTCTCACAAAGTGCATAATGACATACATTATTCATATTATCAAAATGCACAAAGCGCAAAATTAGAATTGCACAACAGAAACAATAAACAAAACATACCAAAGCGTAGAACGAAACGAACAGACCGAATGCAATACACAGGCGAGATCTAGCGCTCCGAGGTCTCTCTCCGAGTATGATAGACTCACCACTTGAAGACAGGTCGTACAGATTGGCACCGGCCGAACTAGACTGCGTTATACCTCCATTCAAATCTATTTCCTGCATTGATTCATCCTCTTTCGCTTTCACTGTAGTTCTGCTTCGTCTCTTGTTGTTGTTTGCTACGGCTGGACCATTTTTTGGGAAAGAACTGTTGATAAATTCGACTAATTCGTCCTCTGAATCGTCCGAACGAAGTACTTCGGCCATGACTTCAGACGATAATTTCTGCTTTTTATATTTCACTGATTTGCCAGATTTATTCATGATATAAAGCCAAGCTCCTCCGTAAGTTCCCTGAGGTGTTATTTTAACAATGTCAACACCTTAAAACAATGAAAACTTTGTTCAAATTACTTTATTTTTTATTTTTTGTCCTCTTTCTTTTGTAAATATAAATAAACTGTCATTGACTCGAAGGCGATCCTGATGACGTAGTTCCGTTTCCGCCGCTATCTAAAATACCATCGCTCAAAAAACGAGTTCAAAAACATTCCTAGAAATGTCTTCTTTCTAGGAAAGTGCAATTGATGTCTCGGGAAATTTACTGCAACCCGGTTGGTCAATATTCCTTGCGTTAGCCAATCCGATTCGTTAAACCACTTGAAACTTCCAAAATTAATTTTTATTTTCCGAATAATTTTATCTGGACTTTGATTGGTGTGTAATTTGATCATGGACTTTTAAAAATATTATTCTCCAAGCATGTTTATTTATTTTGACTGGTTACTGACATCTATGTTGCTGAAAATACAGTGTTTTAGAGTCGTATAGTCCGTAACTAATATGGCCAGTGTTGATGGGCAGACAGTCTGGTATATATTGGATGATATTACCCGGTATTTGGGAGACTATCGCAATATATTGGCTGTTATAGGTATATTTTGGAGTAATTCAAAATTTATTGAAATATATTTTGTGTAGGTACATATATATCTGGGAAAACAGACGACTGACAGCTGATTAGCTGTGGTAATGATGTATTCTTGAATCTTGACATCTGCAACCTAAAATGAACAACTCCCATTAAAATGACAACAACTTGCATTCTTAATAACTTATTTGTTACCAATGTCATCCTCTTTCAGGCACCATATACATATTGAAGAAAGCATCTGTGTTACTGTTCGATTTATTCAAAGGATTTCAGACCTATATTGTGTCAAGATTTCTAGTTGGACGAAACTTGAGAAAAATATGCAGAGGAAATTGGGCAGGTAGGGTGTGGAATTACACATCCTTTCGGTATTAAGACAGAGGGCAACCCCTTGATGCTTATCAAACGGGTGTTTTTGATGTAAAGGAGAGTTTGGGATAATTAACCTCCTCTTCTACAGTAGTGGTCAGTGACAAATATCAAACCACTGAACTACAATTATTTTGCAAACATATAGTTATCACTGGTGCATCAGATGGAATTGGAAAAGCATTTGCTAATGAGGTTGTGCTTGAAATATATGCAATTCATACACTTTGTGATTTTATTTTATCAGTTGACAGTATGCTGCTTGCTTTTTTGTTCAGCTTGCAAAGCACAAATACAACATAGTACTGTTGAGTCGTTCATCATCAAAGCTTGAAAATGTCGCTCATAAAATAGGTAGGGTATATTGCATTGAAGATAATATTACATTTCCTTATGTACACAGACTGGGGTATAGCCCCATCAGTCCTATATATCCCCACAATTATCTGCAGATATTGCAAGAAATGAACACAGCAGCCCCATAAACACAAATTTTTGTATACCTATAGAAAGCACATATGGTGTGCAAACAAAAATTATTTGTGTGGACTTCAGTAATGATGATATATATGAAGACATCAAAGAACAGCTTAAAGGCTTGGACATAGGACTCCTTGGTGATTGATTCCTTTTGCATTATTTCCTATTTGTTCTTATTTTCAAATTCAACTCAGCTTACTGAACAAAGCAATTTTAAATACATCACCTTTGTCATCTAGTAAACAATGTAGGAACTCATTATGGATTTCCAGGATTCTTTTTGGAGCTTTCTGAAAAGGTAATGATGGTCTAGTGGGTGAGCTGGGAAAAATAATTTCTTCAGCTTGTCATATGTGTTAATTTCTCATCACAATTTCTGCTTGTAAAAGGCTTTTAACTAATCTTTAAGTCTTCTTACAATTCTTCCAGAAATTACGCGATTTAATCAGCATCAACGTAGCCAGTTTAACTATGGTAAGCTTAGGTTTATTAGCCATCATTGTACTGTCTTAATTTTGTAACATAACACTGGATTAAAAGAAAGATTCTTTACCAGATCACTGGGAAGAACAGTGTAGAACTGGTCCAGCATCAATCAGCATCAATAAATATAGTTTAGGTTTCCTCCTGTGGTAACACTGGATCAATAAGAGATGATCCTTACTGGACCTCTAGGAAGAACAGTTTAGAACTGATAGGGCTATCCAGTATAAATAAAGTTAGTTTAGTTTAGGTTTCCTCCTGTAGTAACACTGGATCAATAAGAGATGATCCTCACTGGACCTCTAGGAAGAGCAGTTTAGAACTGATAGAGCTATCCAGTATACAACTTGCTTAAGTTTTTTTATTATTCTCTTAAAGATGACTCATTTGGTTTTACCTGGAATGGTCGAAAGGTAACGGAAGTGTTCAAATACTAAATAGTTGGGGGGTTTTCCGAACACATTATTTCTAACTCTCTCTGTTATACACAGGAAAGGTGGAGCAATTATTAGCTTATCATCAAGTGGAGCGCAGCTTCCGTCTCCTTTAATCACAGTCTACGCTGCAACGAAGGTCAGAATCGCTTAATTTTTCCAAAAAGGTCTCCAGGAAACCACATCTATAGTGTAAAATATTGTTTCTATGTAGGCTTACGTCGACTACTTTTCACAAGGTTTATCTATCGAGTATTCAAAAGACAATATTGTTTTCCAGGTAAAGTGAGGTAAACAGTTCAGAAATGACATAACTGAGTAGCATTCCTCCAATTGGCGACGACATGAGAAAAGCATATTAAGAAACGCAATTTTGCAATCTTTTTTAGTGTCTCAAGCCTTATTATGTCTCGACAGCAATGACCTTTCATATTTCTTCAAATATCTTCGTGCCGACTGCAGAAAGTTATGCAAAAAGCGCATTGGCAACTTTGCCTTACGCTCGAAGGACATGTGGCTACTGGGCTCACGGATTACAGGTTAGTTCACTGCGTTTGGTTAAGTTTAAAACAGCATATGGTGTCACAGTGGTTAAATTAAACATGTACATTGAGTCCGCTATGGTTGAAGTCAAATTTCTACAAGATGGAATGGACGATTCCCTTTTTAGACAAACTTTTGAATTAGGAGCATTCATTAGCATAGCTGGAAAGAGCATCCTAAATTTAGTAAAATGGTGAAGTTTGGTTGCAAAATATTGTAAAATGTGGAAAATATAGTCCTGTGAAGTTTGCGAATTTTGTATACTTTGTATTTAGAAATCTGGTTACACTTTTCTGCGGCTATATTTCCACATTGTACGATGTTTTGCAACTAACTATAGAGTGATTTGGTTTATAACCACGACGAGAAACACGTCGAATCCAGTCTTCTAGCAACACATGAGCAACAAGCTAACAAAGTTATTAAGTAGCAAAATATCCTATGAAATAGTATGACCAATGACGTTTCTACCTAGGCCTGGTTGTTCAGCGTCTCTCCCGAATGGCTGTGGTTAAGAGCTGCATATTACTGGCATATAATTTTGATCAACTGGCTGAAAAGAAACCATGCTGAATGATGTCATTTAAACGTCTCATGCAGTTAGCAGCCTTAGCTCAACGTAGAGCTTTAGCTTAAAGTTTACAAAAACTTCCAATAGGTTTATGTTTTTAATAAAAGGAAACAGTATCGATTGTTGTATTTCATTTAAAAGAACTGGATTGTAAAACTACATTAAATACATCAAGTCTAAGAAGCCTATTTGTCCTGTTGAAGCCTAAAATATTAGGTATAAAATAAAATCCATTTGAAGCTAGACCGTGGACGTTTTAGTAAGAGATTTGTTGTCAGACAGCTTGCGATGGACCCTTTCCAGCTGCTGAAAATAAACAAATGGCTGAAATGAGAACAGGAGTTGACAAGCGAGAGTTTGTATATGAGAGTTTTCTCAACTCTCATGTCTTACTCAAACGAGAACAAGAGTTGCATGAGGGTTATGATGCGTGGGAGTTGACAAACGAGAGTTTGTATGAGAGTTTTCTGGACTCTCATGCCCTGTTCAAACGAGAACAAGAGCTGAATGAGAGTTGAAAAGCGAGAGTTTGCATGAGAGTTTTCTCAACTCTCATTTCCTGGTCAAACGAGAACAAGAGTTGCATGAGAGTTGATGAGAGTTGACAAGCGAGAGTTTGTAAGAGAGTTTTCTTAGCTCTCGTGTCGTGTTCAAACGAGAACAAGAGTTGAATGAGAGCTGACAAGCGAGAGTTTGTATGTTAGTTTTCTCAACTCATGTCCTGATCAAACGAGAACAGGAGTTGCATGAGGGTTGATGATGCGTGGGAGTTGACGAACGAGAGTTTGTATGAGAGTTTTCTTAACTCTCATGTCCTGGTCAAACGAGAACAAGAGCTGAATGAGAGTTGACAAGCTAGAGTTTGCATGAGAGTTTTCTCAGTTCTCATGCCCTGTTCAAACGAGAACAAGAGCTGAATGAGAGTTGACAAGCGAGAGTTTGCATGAGAGTTTTCTCAGCTCTCATGCCCTGGTCAAACGAGAACGAGCGTTGCATGAGAGTTGATGAGAGTTGACAAGCGAGAGTTTGTAAGAGAGTTTCTCAATTCTCATGTCCAGTTTATATATATGAAAGCATATAGTAAAACTTACATCCTGGCGGCATACGATAAGGCGGCGGTGCATTCCTACCATCCGGGCGCTCGTCATCTTCGTCATCAAGTCTGAAACAAAGGAATTAACGTGAGTTTCATCGTCATGAACTAACTACAGTGGTAATAAAAGTTTGTGATGCTAAAGGCTCACAAAGACCGGACGCAATTTGCCAACGCGACGCGATTTTTAAAAGCAAATAAAACCATCGGCGGAAAGAAATTTGGCTAGATATGAGCACTAAATAGCTTAAATTGCTGAAGTGCTTGCGAAGGTTGGAGAAAAATAGAAGAGGATTAAAGTTAAAGGACGTTAAAAATCGAAAATTCGCGTCGCGTTGTCAAATCGCGTCCGTCCTGTCTCGGCCTTATTATAGACCTTGAGTATTCGCCACCATGAGCATGTCTTGGTCGGCTGGGGTCTTCACTGCCAGGGTGCTGGGCCGAGCCGTCTTGCGGTTTCGACAGTTCACGTAGGCGCAGTGTGGACCTCTGGATGTTGTGGTGATGTGTTAGCTTGATGCTAGAAAACATAGGAAAATAATCATGCGACTCTTCTGCCCTGCTCCAATCAGAAGGAAATAAAAAACCCCAAAAATAAGAATATTCTAGCGGTGTTTTTTCGGTTTTAAGAACTTACTGAGGCGTAGCTTGGTCCCGTTTTCTCCTAAAACAAATGATTTGTATAAAAATATTAATAAGTAAAATGGGACGGGGGTAAGTTATTCTTACTTGCAGCTGAGAGCTACGCTGAATTACGAGGGGCATGCATTAGCTCAACTTGATCCAGTCAAAGGCAGAGTTGCAAAAAGCGTCCAATCTTCCTCCGGGCAAAAGTTTGCAAACCTTCCTCAAAATGTTGTAAAGTTGGGCTTTCTAGACCGAAGTTCAAAATGAACCTTAATGAGAATAAATCTTTATCTTCCTCACTAAACCTTCCTCAATGACTGCCCATTTTGTAAACCTTCCACACGGGTAATACCCGCATACCCGTGGCTTTTTTGCAACTCCGGTTTTGGGCCTCCTAATAAGAGCTGCTTTGACAGCCGCCTCGTGCATGCCTGACAACGGAGTACAGCTAGGATAAAATCCGTTAAGTAGGAGCAAATCTCAATCCAAGCAGATAATTTTCCCTGCGAGAGAAAACCCACGCGTTTTTAGCAGAGTGTCGACTCTTGTAATGTAATAGGATGTCTTCACAACTTTAGAATTTCACTAATTGATAAAGAAAATATGCTCAATAAAACTTTGAAATACCAAGTTACTGCCATTTACGTTCAAGCATGATGCAAGGACTATTTCAAAGTAAACATGCTGAAAACGTACTAAAAAGTTTTCTTCGACGTCATAATTGTTTACATATTACACTTCAAACATGACGATTTCACCTGAAAAAGTCAGTACGATTTAATGATGAAATGTTACGTTTCAAACGTGAACGAACGCGTGAAATAATTCGTGCATCACGCTTGGATGTAAATGGCAGTAAAAGAAACAGAACAGAATAAAAACAAAACAAAAGCATGCTATTTCACGTACTTTCCTTCACGGCCACAGCACATGATGATACTGAGAAGGAGGACCAAAAGGAGAATTACGATGATTGGAATGACCACAACAAGATAGATATCAAAACCAAAATCCCGCTCACTGTCATCCAACGCAGGAGGACTATATGCGACTGCCTTTACCATGTTGTCAACAGGCAAGAGAGCCTGACGCTGTGCTTCGGGTGATTTCACTTCCCGTAAATCAACCTGGAAAACAAAGAAGAAAAGAGTCAGTTCTGAACTGTTCTTCCTAGAGGTCCAGTAAAGATCATCTCTTACTGATCCAGTGTTACTACGGGAGGAAGCCTTAACTAAACTAACTTTATTTATACTGGATGGCTCTATCAGTTCTAAACTGTTCTTCCTGGAGATCCAGTAAGGATCATCTCTTATTGATCCAGTGTTACTACAAGAGGAAACCTAAACTAAACTAACTTTATTTATACTGGATATAAATCTCAATTCTAAACTGTTCTTCCTAGAGATCCAGGGGAGGATTCTATACAAAGAATTTGCTAGTTCGTTTTAACACTCACCCACTTAAAAAGTGACCAATTAATTTCAAAGCCCTCATTCTTAAAGTAGTCTTGACTTGGTTCCTTTCCAGGTTGAAGTGCACTGTCATTACCTTGCGGCCACATCTGGCTGCTACCAACACGCACAATAACCCTAAAATTATCGGAACAAAGTATTACATGGGTTTCATATCTAGGTTTCACCATTTACAAATTAAGAAACCTTTTGCAATCAGCCATAAGAAACACCCTGAGATAAAATTCATATAAACAGAGACATAAAAGCTTTACTTACCCTTCATAATTATTTGAATTAGGTAGCGGAATGCGTCCTCCATGTCCGATAGCCGAAATAACCATAGTTAAACCAAGATCGCTAGGAGACCAATAATTTGAAACAATCCTAGCAATCTTCTCATCGTCTCCGCCAGCCAAAAATTTATCCAGAGTTTTGTTCTTTATAAAGAATTCTGCTTGGTAGTATGGGAAATCTTAAAAATTATTAAATGATTGTAAAGCTATGGGTATTTCACTTTGAGTAAAACAATCAATGCTGATTTTTTTAAACAATATTTTTTGCCTCTATTTACCATCATTAGTGATGTGAATATCTTGTATCTTTTTTACAGTTTTGTAAGTATCTTTATCCCAGCCAATGACCTGAAAAGCAACAGAGGAAGAAATAATTTATTATTGCATTAATCAGGTTTACTTTGGATATTAAACCAACATTGTAAAAGGTGGAAGGGGGTAGATGTCACGTTTTACAGTCACAGCAATCAAGAAATTTTGAAGATTCATAACTTCCTGTTAATTGACCAATCAGAATCCTATATCTTATTCATGAGCATTCTGACTGGTCAATATGGTCAATAAACAGGAAGTTGTGAACATTCTAATGAACTTTTAAAAAATTGAGGAATCACAGGAGGAATTGATCAGAGGAACTGCTAAACTTGAGTATATTGATGAGTCAAATATTTTCTAGTGCTTCTATTGCCACAGACAAGCGTCCCAACCATAGAAATATTATGTTAGATACTTACAGATAGGTTAAAATATTAAACAGAAATATTAATCGAGGTTGTAGAAAATTGACTTATATATACACGGTTATCCAATATGTATCTTTTGCTTTCAGGACCTGTAAACATCAGTCCATCCAAAACGAAGCTGACAGGTCAATTTTGACGTGATTCTAAATTTGTTTTTGTATTCGTTTTCAAAGTCAACACAACAAAACTCCAAAACACAGTCAATTATGTTATATATGCTTTGAAGCAAGCTTGTCCTACTGCCAGTTGACCTACTGACCTCGTTTTGACCTAATTTGCAAGCATTATGGATAATGCATATACTGGATAACTTTAAAACCATACTTCAATTTTTGTGCTTTCAGACCATTGTTCGGGGGCCCCATAAAGAAATGCAGGGGCAAGTGATTGTCTTTGCTCAAGACGAAGCCATGATGGGAGTTCTGGATAATCACACTCAGTTGAGAAGTTGAAAGACACCTCAAGATCTAAATCTAGAATGACACCAAAAAAAAGAGAATGAGAACTGACATCTTTACTGTTTGTCAGAGAAAAATGAATTTAATGAGAAACCATAGGCAACAACCAAGTTGGTTGTAGCAAGCAAGATTCATAAGCAGTGACGCACTCAACGATATATAAAAAAATAGTTCTAAATGAAAAAAAAAATTACTAATATCATACATGAACTTACCAAGAAATTTACTGTCAGGTGCAAATGTTCTTTTTTGGAGCGAATACTTCCGAAAAAATCCTCTTCGAAAAGATGATGGAAAATTCATAAGATTTGCATCCCCAAAGATGACAAGAACTAAAAAAGAGTTACATATATGTAAGGATTATTGTCAGCATTGAGAATTATAAAGATTCACATACGAGAATCCATAATAATAATAATTATCATTATTATTATTGTTACAATCTGCAGGCATTACACATGGTGATTTTGGGTGTAGCTGGAATGCAATAAAGTAGGATACAGTAAAATATCAGTGGCATTGTTATATTGAGCCCCTGTTCCTGCGTGAATTCATGGTGATAACAAATCATAAAGGTCACATCCTGCACTCCTTTTAATAGCAGGAATAAACAATATTACTAGTTTCTTTAGTTAAGTATAATTAGGATTATAAATGAGGAAGATATTGATACTGTAATAAATGCATGCTTAAAACGCTAAAAACAAGTTTTTTTATTCGAAAATATCACATTTATTCTTTAGAACAGGTTAAAGTAACAATCATATAGTATGGAACATTCCAATATGTAATTAGAATGTTTCGTAAATGTATCAAATTTAAAATGTGGGAAAAAATGTAGCAAATGTGAGAAAAACCCCCGATTAGAAAGAATATCGAACAATTTCCGTGGGAATAGAATGAATAGCGTGGATAAACGACATGTAAAATGTAGAAAGACGAGCTCCTTAGAAATTTATGCAGATTTCGTTTTGGGGTCACGCTAATGCCCTTTGGAATGTTTCTATAGTATTTCCAAAATAGTCTGCCGGTTTTAACACAACTGCTTCAGAGTGCTACGCCAAATATATGATGCATTTAAAATCAATTCTTTGGAAATAATACCCGTGGTACAAGATGATACCCAAGATACAAGAAAACTTGGGATTGTAAAAACATAATAAAATGCTTTGACAGTTAAATACATAGCAGTCTGTCACCGAGGCGTATAAAATAGTAAAATAACATACCTGAAAATATGGCGAAAAACGCTAGAATGAAGGTGGAAAAGGCCATATTCAGAGACCAAATGTCTTTCCTATCGACAGCAAAACAAATTTCAAGCTTGACCTTGAACGAGAAAAGGAAAAATGAACAGCAGTCTCGAGTGCTTCTGCTTTATCTGATCTCGATTGACTTGTTTTGTTTTGATTTGATTTGACCGCAAAGCAGCGCCAGCATTCCTTTTGCACAGCTCACGATGATCTCAGGATGAAGCTGGAGTAGAAAAAGGAAGGGCAAGGGTGTCTGTATTCTGGACTGGACCTCTAGGAAGATGACGATGATCTTAAGATTGACAGGAGTACAAAATAGGTGGGGGGTTATCCGTACTTGGGCCTCTAGGAAGATGATGATGATCTTAAGATTGACTGGAATAAAAAATAGGAAGGGGATGGGGTATCCCTACCGGATCCCTGGGAAGATGACGATGATCTTAAGATTGATTGAAGTACAAAATAGGTAGGGAGCTATCCGCACTTGGACCTCTAGGAAGATGTTGATGATCTTAAGATAAACTGGAATAAAAAATAGGAAGGGCATGGAGTATCCGTACTGGACCTCTAGAAAGATGACGATGATCTTAACATTGATTAAAGCTGACAAAATAGGTGGGGGGTTATCCGTACTTGGACCTCTAGGAAGATGCTGATGATCTTAAGATAAATTGGAATAAAAAATAGGAAGGGGATGGGATATCCGTACTGGACCCCTGGGAAGATGACGATGATCTTAACAAAGATTGGAGTACAAAAATAGGAAGAGGAGGGGTATCTGTAATAGACCTATAGTCACCAAAACGCCTGCTCTACAGGCTAACAAACCTGTAGAGCAAATAGTTTAAACAAAGCTACATTGGTAATATGAACAGACTTTCTTTTACTCAAAGTACTTCTAAAACAACAATATATACAGCGTGGACCTCACTAGCGACAAAAGCACGTGGCTAAACAAAAGAGAAAACAATAGAAATGAAGTGTGTTTCACAAGCATCGACAAAAGCACAAGCATAAGACCACGAGCGTAAGCTATGGTAGAACAAAAACAATCTCCAAAAATTTTTTTTTGCTATAAACTCCGAAAAAAACTTTCCACTGTTATATTCTTTATGCTTATGTCACCAACCCAAACCTTCTCAAACGCATTCGTAATCCATGAAGCAATTACAAAGAAAGTCGATATCGTAAAAAATCTTTTGGAAATCGGTGGAAGACATTACATAAATTAGGCTTGCTTTCGCTTTGATTTTCTCGCAAAATATTGGTTCGTTTGAGAAGTACGCGTTCAAACACACGAACTACTACAACCTGTACTAATACACTGTTTAACTGAGTAAAAACGCGTATCTCAAATGGGTTTTGTGGTCTTTGTGTGGGCGCCATATTTATTGACTTGGCACGACGATAAGCTAACTAGCTGCGCCAATGTTTTGTACAAGTTGCAAGTAACAAATAAACTACAACAACGGAAAGCCAGGAAAAACCTTTATAATACAAGCGCATCATTTATTTACAATGTTCATTGCCATTAACAGTACTAGCAATAATACACTAAGTTAATGCACTCCAGGTATGAAACTCACAACGGAAAGCATTTTCTAGCTTATGTACAAAGTTTAAAAACCAATCATTCACAAAACTTGTGCAAGCTTCTTGCTTCGCTATTTTATAAAACTAAACAATCGCCGTCATTTCAATCGGTTCCGATGCAAAACCATCATGGATTACAATTAACACAACTGGGCTCATCACTTTTGAACGTGCTCAAGTTGCTCACGTGCTACAATTGCTTACAAAAAGTCGGTCTAGAATGACCAAATTTCAATCTACAATAACCCCCCATATCAGCTTGGCACGCAGGAACATTGCCAGTTCTGTTGGTCCAGCTGTATTCCCAACTCCTTGTTACATCGCTTAGTTTGTACCAACTGCATGGGCTGGTTCCTCGCAACGGTCAGCATAAAAACCAATTAGCATTTTTCACACAGCTTCATTCCTTTGCCATGAAACTAGATTTCACTTCAAGTTTCAGGCTGATGACTCGCTCACATAACTTGCTTCAGTGGGACTGACGGTCGCTTGGCTCGCCTCCTCGTATATCGGCATAACACGACTGTTAGAACATGGTATACTACTCGATACACTAGTGACTCCTTCGCTACAAACACTGTCTTTCCTTAAGTGGAAGTTGTGGTCATTCCTCGCCGCAGGCCCTTCGATAACCACGCCGTCCGCAGTCTCCGTGTCCGACACATGATCACGTTTGACGAATCTAACCACCTGAATTATGGGAAATAAGAGAATTTAGGAGATTAAGCTCACCGTTTTTCTAGAGGCCCGCACGTTTGTGAGCTTGGCTGAAAGAGCTAGCAAAATAAAGTTTCTATCTATCTAGCCAAAGGCCATCTTAAACCTATCGCCAGTGGAAAAATGGAATCATTTTTTCCACGAATCTAGTGCAGATTTTTTGAAAATATTAAAAGGAATGAGATAGCAAATTTATTAGGTTAAATAAGTTAAGTGATTCTTTAAAATCACATCGACATTAAACCTTAACTCATTATTTATGCTTAGATAAGTAGAAGTTCTTTAATAAGAACAATTTAGAAACAAAGTTAGTTTAGTTAAGGTTAGATTGTTAAACTAGTTAATGACATTAAATGTTATCTAGAATTTTAACGGTTTAAATACCCTTGCGTATCCGTTGGGCGTTGTGTCAATGCCAAGTATTAGACGTTTACCCTTTATTAAATATAAATATCAATTTTAGTTCTTTATTAAGAATCTTTACAATAGTTTAATTAACAATTGTTGATCATGCCGCAGGGCGGTAGCTAGAGCGTTAATAGAGAGGGAGGGGGTTATTCATGTATCTATGTTCTGCCCAACGAGTTTCTTTTCAAATCAAATTCAAATTGATCGATTGGGATAACAATACTCGTCGTGCAGATCATGTCAGAATATCTGAATATACTAGAGAGGTTCAGATTTGACTTCCTTTACCACTACCGCTACCTTTTCCCGATTTTTGGACAATTTGATTGGTTAATCGGGTAGGTCCGGCACATCTGATTGGCTGAAGGATAGATTAAGATAGCGGTAGAGGTATTGGAAACCAAATCTGAACCTCTCTACTGTCAGCATGATCATGACGATGTTATAGTGAGGATGATGAATTGGAGATGCCAATATAATTAGCTGAGATTAAGTATGCGATATGTCCCTATCGTTGTAAAGCTTAGGTGACCAAACTACTGAATCTCTTACCTTGGGTAGAAATATTAGAAACAATGTCCCCAGAGAAGGGAATATGATGGATATCGCTGTGATTCCATAACTCTCTTTGTAATAGTTCTCATGGAGGATAATCGAGAGCAGTCCGCCAATTATACTCATCACTCCACAGTTGTACACACATACCCCTATCATTCGGCTATCGTTCAGATGTTCAAATTGAACATTGCGTGTTTCGTAGGCGAGGAACAGACCGTAGAAGAGAAGAATTCCCTTCAGAACATAGATTGCTGTCAGCCACTTTTCTTGATTGTCAGAGTGACAGCTGTACAAAATTGGCAAGAGCAGTGCGTCCGCGTCATTAGGATCCTCCTAGAAAAACAAAGGCTAAGTTAGCCTCTAAAAAGCTAGAAAGTTCGATCGTGACTCCCATGTTAAGACCAGTTTCCACTGGCACTCAGGATGATTTTCCTGCACATAGGAATGGATAGAAAAGTTCCTTGCCATCGCGACATTCGTTTAGCCCTCATCACGTTATTACAAAGGAAGCCATCCTTTCCGTTCCTACTCATGGGAAAATTATCTAGTGTGGAAACCAGCCTCCCGAGGAGCTTTCGACTTGATTTGGCTACGGCAACCAGTGTGAATAGGAAATGTTTATTTCCTAAATTCCTCCTACAAACATATATTCATCTTTGCTTTCCGTCATCTGTCGTTTTCAAGACATGTTGTGTCAACAAACACGATATCCTACTCTTCTCTTGGCCGTACTCAAATCTAAATATCTCTATCTCCGATGGGAGCCATTCAACTGAAAATAGACAACCTGGATAAAGCTTCTATACCTACAAAAAATCGTGGATTCTTGGGACCACTCATGGCGTCTGAACAAGGAGTGCATTCGAAGCTGTATGCCTGTATCTGAGCAATTTGCTCCGTTTTGAGCCAGTAAATTTTCAAATTTGAGCAGTAAACATGAGCAGTCGATGTTTTGTCAATACTTTACCGATTTTGGGTCTCAGTCGGGTGTTCCGCGCCAAAAGTGGCCACGATTTTTGTAGGTATAGAATCTCTATCCAGGTTATCTATTTTCAGATCAGTGGCAGGAGCGTAGGGATGTCCCACAGATAAAATAAAAGTCCCAAATCATCGTAAGATCATTCACCTCTTTCGGTAACATGTGCAATTTCACTTCCATTGGATTCACAAATTTCCACAAGAGTAACAGGAAGATATCAACGATGACGATAACGACAACCATTAGAATTAAACTGGAGTTGCTCAACCTGTCAATCTGCAGGAACGAAACAAATTATAAGCAACCACATTCAAACTATGATAACACTATTATAACTAAGTGTAACCGTGGGAAAAGCAAAATTTCTGAAAAGATAAAGCAAAATTTCAGGTAACGAAAGAACCCATATGTTTCGTATACTCTTCAGTACACTATCTACAAAAGCAACGTTAGCCCATACAACAGCATTCCTAGACTTACACCAAAGACATACAGCATGCATTGTTTCCTATTTCTCTCAGCGAAAACTTGACTTACACCAACTCTGAGTTCGAAATCATCGACTCTAGAACCCCAGCTTGATATTAAGACGAGAATTTACTAAAAACTTACGGAATATTTAAGCTTTCTGTTCGTGAATATCTTATACACTCTCCAAGTTTTGACAAACATTGAGCCAAACGCCAGAGAGAAGCCAAGACAGAGTCCCCACGTTCGAAGCTATGAAATCCACGTAAAATTTTAAGTTCAACTGGCAACCTTAAAACGCCAAACTTTCAAACCTTTTGATAAGAGTTGGGAAAATCACTTTGTTTTACCTTGCACATCAACAAAAACGTTTCCGTATCTCCCAAGTCGACAGGATAGCCAAAGAAAACAACAGTGGAGAGACACATCATGATCCCAAATATTATGATATTATTAAACAAAGGAGCTGATTTTCTGATATACCTGAGACAAAAAAACATTAAATTAAAAATGAAAACTTGATACAATTGGTGGAGGGCAAATATCGCCTTTACCTTTCATTTCTATTGTAGACGTTGAAAATTAAAACCCCGACAGCGAGAATCATTCCAAGACCGGCCACGGTACAGATTGGAAGGTAAAGAGCAAGAGGAATGTTCACAAGAACTTCTCTCTGTCGAGAACTGTCACTTGGTACAATGCCATCTGATGAAAAAATCAAAGAGTTTAATGATCACGCCTTTAGAAAGAAGGAGTTAATTTGTATTGGATGACTCTATCAGTTCCAAATTGTTCTTCCTAGAAGTCCAGTAAGGATCATCTCTTATTGATCCAGTGTTATTACAGGAGGAAACCTAAACTAAACTAACTTTATTTATATTGGACAGCTCTATCAGTTCTATACTATTCTTCCAAAAGGTCCAGTAAGGATCATCTTTTGTTGATCCAGTGTTACTACAGGAGAAAACCTAAACCAAACGAACTTTACTCAAAGGCTTACCTATCCACAAAAATTCATTCTCTAATTGGATGTCCAATTTTTCAGTAGTACCGCGATAGCTTCCCACCAATTCGAAACTTTTGTCTAAAGAAAACGGTACACAATTAATATTGACTATGTTGGGACGTCCGATTTACGAGGCTTCAGTAAGTGTCACCAAATATCTACCAGCTGGATCTCAATGTTAACGAATGTCCTTTAACAGTTACATGACTGACTCACTTCTAATTTGAAACAAGTTTAGATTTCCTATCCTTCCTTGTTGTTTATTCAGCCTTACTGTGCCCTAAACAAACAACAACAAGAAAACAAATGACAATATAGATAAGAATATATAGTAGAAGTTAGTTAAATGCGAACTAGAAGTGATTCTGGAAGTGAAACCTGAATAAGTTCACAAAATGCGATAAATAAAAACAATGCTCACAGAAATTCCTTCAAATTCAACAGCATAAGCGTTGTTTCGGAGAATCTCCATTTGTTTAAGGCTTTCTGGCAGCATTCTTTCCAAAGAGCTGTTGATGTCTTTCAACGCAGGGATAGATTTGTTGAGATTCAGGGCCATACTCCAGATGGTATCGAAGATATACGTGTGATAGTTTGTGTTCAAAAACATTCCGGGCGGGCGACGTGGGTTGATGTAATTACTATACTCCTCGACGGTCTGAAAAAGCAAGAAGTTCCAGCGTAAAGGCCCTGTCACACGGTGAAATTTCTTTCTCGCAAATTGCAATGCAATTCTACTCTTGGGAGATGTAAATTGAATTGGCAAATACAAGTTAGTTTGCCAGTATATTTTTAATATTTGTCACAAATTTACATTTCTTAAGAGTAGAATTGCATTGCAAGTTGCAAGAAAAATTGCACCGTGTGACAGGGCCTTATGTTAAAAATATATTAGCAAACTGTGATGGAAACTTGTATTTGCCAATTTTACATCTCCCAAGAGTAGAATTGCATTGCAAGTTGCGAGAAAAATTGCACCGTGTGACAGGGCCTTTACTAACAATATAGTAAAACTGTCGGGGAAGCGCCGTTCACGTCTGAGATCGTGGGCAACTTTAGACTCATACAACAGTTTCGCAAAAAGAGAGTTCCAATGGGTGCTCTATCGAATCCCCCCCCCCCCCTGGGGAATTTTGGATGTTTGGGCTACGATTAGACCCTGACTGACAATCCCTTTGCATCTGTGGTACAATACCACTACCTCTTTTAACCACCCTTCCAGGGTTCCCCACCATTCGTTACTTACCAAACCAGAAATTGATCTCTCGTCAGTATTCTCCCGAAAGTCGCGCACATGAAATGAAAACATGCGTTCACTGATCGCAATATAATCTTCCTCCACGCACTGCCTGTTAAGATTTCGGTTTGTTACTGTTGCGGTAAGCCATTTATCCACTGCTCCGGCCAGATTATGAACAATCCACACATAGTCTTTGCCAAACATTCCCAATTTATAAGCCTAGAAAGACGAATGAACATTAAAAATAAACTCGTGATTGAAATAAGCTATCCAGTATAAATAAAGTTGGTTTAATTTAGGATTCCTCCCGTAGTAACACTGGAACAATAAGAGACGATCCTAACTGGACCTCTAGGAAGAACAGTTTAGAACTGATAGAGCTACCCCGTATAAATAAAGTTAGTTTAGTTTAGGTTTCCTCCTGTAGTAACACTGGATCAATAAGAGATGATCCTAACTGGACCACTAGGAAGAACAGTTTGAAACTGATAGAGCTATCCCGTATAAATAAAGTTAATTTAGTTTAGGTTTACTCCTGTAGTAACACTGGATCAATAAGAGATGATCCTTACTGGACCTCTAGGAAGAACAGTTTAAAACTGATAGAGCTATCCAGTATAAATAAAGTTAGTTTAGTTTAGGTTTTTCCTGTAGTAACACTGGATCGGGAAGAAATTATCCTTACTGGATCTTTACGAACAATAGTTTAGAACTGATAGAGTTATCTGTTAGTGCAAAAAAAGTTAGCTTAGTTAAGGTTTCTTTAAATTCGCCAGCAACATGAAACTCGGTTATCAACATTATAAATATTATATTTACCTGACAGAAGATACGGTACGCACGAACGTAAGTGAACTGTGTGATGAAGATTTTGATGTCAGCCAGCTAAAACATGAGACAGTGAGAATATTACACAAATAAAACTCGGCACAATTCGATTTCAAACAATTATCAAAGCTATATACCTTGAGTCTTTCCAAGCGATCTCTAATTTCTTCATCAGACGTTGACATCTGTGGATTAGTACCACCATCAACACTTTCGACTCCAACGATGGTGATGTTGTTCACTTTTAATCTTCCTATCAAATCTTCGGTTATCTGAAGAAAACAGTTAATACGTTAAGATATTTTGTTTCATTCAACCCGTTGTTATACTTTAACTTCACACGCGTAAAAATGCGCAAGTTTTTACAAACTTTTGAAAAGTTGTATCGAGTCTGATCGCAAGCTGTTGACAAGTTGCAATCGCAATGCTGGTTCCAAGTTGTCAGAACAAGCTGTGAAACAAACTGTAACAAGCCTGGTAGGACTATCACACGTGTACAACAACAAGACTGATACAGTCATGATATAACAATATTGTTACACTCTTGTGTTGTCAACTTTGCGACAATCTTGTTACAACAGGTCTTTATCAGAGTTGTTAGAACAATCTTGTAACAAGTCTGATATTCTTGTCAAGCTTGTTGCAAGTTTACGATGTGTTGACAATTGAGACAACTCGCCGACGGAGTTGTTTTCTTCATGCAATAGTAGCATTAGAAAAGATACCTTATTAAAGATACCATCACTTTCGTGATGATCATAAACGATGGCAACCCTGGTCCACTCAAATCTTTTCAACAACGCGGCATGAGCATTACTGAACAATTTTGTTCCAGGATATGTACGAACCAAGTTTTGAAAATAATTATGATTGTCCAGAACGGGAGAAGTCGCTCCATAAGTGTACTAGAGAAGAGTGGACTCCATCAGTTCTAAACTGTTTTCTTTAGGGTATGGTATGGTGTGGTACGGTATGGTATGGTATGGTATGGTGTGGTGTGGTGTGGTGTGGTGTGGTGTGGTGTGGTGTGGTGTGGTGTGGTGTGGTGTGGTGTGGTGTGGTGTGGTGTGGTGTGGTGTGGTGTGGTGTGGTGTGGTGTGGTGTGGTATGGTATGGTATTGGTAGCAATAGTATAGTATGGTATGGTATTTGTGATAAGATACGGTATGGTATGGTATGGTATGGTATGGTATGGTATGGTATGGTATGGTATGGTATGGTATGGTATGGTATGGTATGGTATGGTATGGTATGGTATGGTATGGTATGGTAGGTGTGGTAAGGTACGGTGCGATTGAGGCATTGTATGTTATGATATGTAATATTTCATTGTTATAATAAGACATTCTTACTTGCAAGATGTAAAAAATTCCAAGCGAGTGGGCAGTAGCAATAGTAGTGGATGACAAACTTGGACCAATGATAGCAGGAGGAGGTGGATGCCGCATGAATAGACCCTGGTCTACTATGCCGTGGGTGATATACAAAGCCTTTGACACAGATTGCTGAAAGAAGACACATTCAGTTATATTAGGGCATTAGAGACAAGCGATCAAGTTTGAGATATATTTTTAATGCAGTTGACCTATGAACTTTATTGCAAAATACTACCTACACTAGAACACCACGTTTGATTTATCTTTTTTCAGGTAGTTCAGACACAAACCACGAGAGCTTATTACAGAATACTACCTACGCTGGAGCACCGCGTTTGGGATATCTTTTTCAGGCACTTCAGACACAAACCACGACAGCTTATTGTAGAATACTACCTATACTAGACCACCACGTTTGAGAGTATCTTTTTCAGGTAGTTCAGACAAAAAACACGACAGCTTATTGTAGAATACTACCTATACTAGACCACCACGTTTGAGAGTATCTTTTTCAGGTAGTTCAGACAAAAAACACGACAGCTTATTGTGAAATACCTCCATGTTTTTCCAACAACCATGCATACAGCTACAAGTTGTGAGCTTACCACAGTATCATGAATTTGTGGAACCAAATAATAATCTTTCAAAATATCTGAACGATTATTGATCATGTCCATGGCATATCTCGCAGCCACTGCATAGCCAAATCGGTCTGCATTCACTCCCATTAACGGAGCCAACACTGGAATTGTGAGAATTTTCTTTGTCGAATTTGCTTCTGCATGTCTCGAGACAATTTTCGCTAACATGGCTGGAGCTGTAGAATCATTTTTCTGACATGAAGACGGACAAGCAAACGAGGCCAGTAATATGACAATTAATTGGAGTTGATGTGCTTCGCGTTTGAACATTTGCATCTAGATGAACAGAAATTTCTTTACTACACAATTGCTATTTTACCGCATATGCTCCCTCGTAAAGAACAAATAATTTAGCTGGGAATCGATGCTTGTAAAGGGAACATATTTTACATCGAAATTGTTCACAATACCTCACTGACAAATCAAACAAACCAGTTTAAACTATATTACGTTTTGGGAAGGTGCTTAAAATGTACAAGGCAGAAAATGAACGGTATGATCATCGTCTGAAAAGGCAGTTCAATATTCGTGCCAAACTCTGCCACTAGAACATTTAAGGGACCAAATAAAAAAGGAAGTCTAAACAACGCTTAGTATTTTGACAAACAAGGTGACAGGTCATTCTTTTAATAGAACGGTGCGACAAAAACAAGTTATTGTTAATTTGCGTAATATTCTTAACGTGCAACTAGATATACATTGATTCGGTCAAACTTTTCAAGTCTTATTCCTTCTCTGACGACTATACTAAACATTTTATCTTGTAATTAATGACAATTAGTTGATACAGCCAGTGACTGAAGACTATAACCAACTACATGAAACTAAGCCCTCTTACAACACATCGATATCGTCTAAGATTATTTAGATGTTCGACTTTCCTCAAATACGAATGTCAAGTCAACATCATCGGACATTTGGTCAGTTCAAAACAAATAAAATCAAGAGGGTTTCTTCTCGCCCGGGCCATAATTCTATCATGAAACTCTACTGCAGTTGAAGACAAGATTCAAATTCATGTTCTCTGTCTAACACAACAGATAACGATCTTAAAACGATACGAAATTGGCACCCCAGCAGGTGCGCAGGAAGCTGATTTTCATCTGGGTGCCCTACGCAATGAAGTAAGATCACATTTCGGAGAAACATTCTCTTCAAATTAAGTAGCGTTTGATAAAAAAGACATTTGAGTAATTTAAAATACATCTGGTTCAAACACTGCACTTTTTACAAAGAAAAAATTAGGCAGAATTTATTGCACTTATGTAGATATACTACAAGTTACATAAATGGATCTATACATTCAAAATTTTACGCAACAGCTGCTTTCATTCAATGAAATAACAAAAAACATCTTGGGCCTTATAGGGCGCGAGTTAACTAACGATAAAAATCAAGCTTATCGTATTTAGGTATAGCCACATTAATTTAAAACAAATTTAACAATGTTTAATATACATCATTTAACATCAATATAGAATCTTACTAAAAGTATCGTTAACATCTTGCACAAATTTCTAAACTCATATACACTCGAAGGAAAAATACTCATCGTCAAATACGGTTTTTATACTGATACACAAACAGTTTATCAACTCGATACACGTATGTCAATACGATTTAAGCTGAATTAGCTACATATGTACAATGCTTCACAGAGATTTTAATAGCAAAACCAATTCATAGAATTAGAATCTAACCTCTTTGCTAACTACTTCTTCCGCCAAATTGAACTGTCAAATAATCAGCTACAAGGGCCGCTATTAAACAAACTAGAATTTTATTTTCTTCAATAATAGCGGCCAGAGTGTTGCCTCAGATTTTATTTTCGACGGGTAACATACATATGCCCACAAAGATAATATTATTCAATGCAGATAAGCTATAACAGGTGTTTTGAAATTGAATGACAATAACACGTAAAAACGTGCGTCAAAGCAATCAGGGATAGTCGAATTCACTTAAGCAGATCGCCTACCATTGCAATTTATTGTATCAAGGGTAAACTTAACATTTGATATATTATTAACATATAGACAGTAATATCTTGGGCCATATCACGTTGTATATCAAACAAAATTGATTATCGAACATTGAATTATTTCCCAAGACACGATTGCTTGTCTCAGCGGAAAATCAGAAAAATTACTGAGTGCTAGTTTGTTCTAATTCCCATCACGAACAAAAAGTCTCGCGCCCAGACAAATTATCGCAAACGTTTATGACGAATTCAAAAAAATCCAAAATTAACAATCTAACAGCTATTAAACAACGGAAGAAACTTCAGCCAAGTTTTATTATGTAAATGCCTAGTACTGCGAAATCGAATATACTGATCCCTCAATATTCGGAATAATTTCCGTCACAATAGGCGCAGGTGAATCGTTCAGAAAATCTTACCTCCAAATAAAAAGCAGCTGCTGTGAAAATAGTTTGGAGGCAAGAATATAGATGAAACGGCATTCAACTTCTCTAACTTACTGTACATCTTAAATCATTGTTATAGTACAGAACTATGGACTATGTATATATATTGCATATTTCTATATAGATCATTTGTGTCGCCAGTTCACATACATATAACATTCATAGCTGTAGAATGTAATTTCTAATCCGTTGCCCAGTTGTACCTAGTTTCCATTTATATTGAATATATCAAAGTGGCTGATGTCAGTGATAGAGTATGTACGCCGATACTACCAGATACTACCAATTTGAATACAGCCCACAAAAGAAAAGGTAGATCTAGACTATATCACATCGTCGGAGACGACTTTGCCACGACAGGTACGAGCAAACGGAAACTATAGGTTTTACCTACAAATTCTTTCCCAGGGGGCAGTTGTTATTCGAAGTCCGTTTAGTTAAACCATGGGTAGTTAAAGATAGCTACTTCATAAACTATCCATGGTTAAACAGTAGACAAGCCCAGAATATCAAACTAGTTTATGTGTGTTCATTTGAGCAAATAAATTACAATATTTCAAGCCGAAAACACCATACCAATTTATATAACTACATTTTTGGTACTTAAGTGTGATTTAACTCTGTGATTTAACTGTGACTTATCAACCGGTTAATCATTACACCGGCTTCAAACAATCCCAGACAATTTAATTATGAAATGAGACACAACACTGTACTTCTCTAATCAGCAAAAATGATAAAAAGTAACTCTACGTTCCCAAAAATATATTTTCGCACAGCCTGTACGAAAAAAATTTCCAAAGATTGCTCAGGTGTTGTTTAGCTGTGTGTTAGATAGTTCACACATACAGGATTTCTTTGGATTGATGTTTGCGTTTGCTATAAAGAATGTATTTCTTTCTGCATGCGTAAATATTTCGCGAACTATTTTTATTCTAGTTATATTTCCCACTCTTTTCAAATATAGGACTTACCTTCTTCACAAACACCTGAATCTCGAATCTCGTTTTTATGTCTTAACAATCTTTCGCTTATATCTTTTTCGTGGCTGCCTAATGCAATGAATATTCCGTCAAACCGGCTGTAAACTAATCTCATTTAGAAGCATGTTACTTTCATATTTTCAAAAATTAATCGTGTTTCAATTTAACCACAATTATTTTCGTCTCATTCACAGCAGCTGTCGTCATATCGTCATAGCAACGATACAACTAGCCCCGGCCTAGCTATATCGTGTAGAATTAACATGCATTATCGACTACTTAGGTTAGGACGTTTCAAGTTCGTGTGACGAGTTTTAGCTAGAAATTCAAGCTAGAAACGGTCAAGAAGATATTTTAGCTATTTTTTCCATCTCTTTGCAACGCGGCCATTTTAAAAACGATTTATTCGAAAACCAATTTTAAAATTGGCAATTATTGAAGGTCTATTTTAAGCCAATAACATTAAACATCGCCTAAATATAGACGTTGTTACTAAGAAAACTACTAGACCTGCTAAATATTTTCGCATATGGCCATATCTAATTAACATAACATATATTTGGATGGAAAGATGAATACATAAGTTTCAGAAATAGCTTTATTATACCTAACGGAAGATTCTATGGCTCTGTTGATTGGCTGAATCTGATATTCTATTGACTTTCTAACTTATTTAGAAAACTTTGATGTAAAAAAATGCTAAGCTCAGTAAACAACGAAAGCTCCAGTCCAAACGTTTTACCAATTTTACCTTGCGTATGTATAAGAGGTAGCTATAGGTCTAACCTGAATTTTTATAGCTTCACAGTATATCTTGTATTGTTTTAATGTTTAAAATCTTCTCTGTACTATTTACAAAGTGAGTGGCCGTTCTTTATAAGTGTATATATAAGTATACGAGTGCGCAGCGCGAAGAATATAACGAACGGACACGAATTTTGTAAATTACTTCAAAAACGCACTCAAATAGTTGTTTAATAAGAATAATGCACTCAAATAATCGTTTAACAAGAGTTTAGAAAATTGCAAATGAAGTTTATGCAAATAAGGACGATTCTCCATCAGTGTATAAAGATACTGGTTAAACATGTATTTCTATTGAATTTTACTTAACATGAATTATTAATGACTTTTTGAAAGAGTTTATATTTGACAAATAGAATCACTAAAGTACGCTAACTCGTACGGAATGCTGAATTACCTCCATGAAAACATTTGTTCATTTCAAATGTAATATTGGAACTGATTTAGACCTTTCCGTGCGCGTACGTACGTGTGAAAAAGTGTAACTGGAAAACAGCCTTTAGATAGTGAAAGTACCCATCTATTGTTTTTGAGTTTTGACTGTACTAGCCCTTATACTCTAACAGTTACTAAACGCAGTTCACAAATAGACGTATTAATATATATTACCTTTGCCAAACATATAGGTGCTGTTCTGTCCTCTTTAATGAACTCGTTGCGTCTGAATCAGATATGGAAATTGCTGCTTTTAAGATGACACGTCTAGATGTGTAAATGAAGTTTTAATGTTCACAAAACGTCAACAAAGAGCACTTATTTTGTCCATTAAAGGAACGCCTATGGCAATACATATATAACTTCCTGTCCCTAAAAGGCAAGGGTGCGAAAACGCAGCGTTTTAATAGAAATGGTTTAATGGCTATCTTTTTCGAAATCTAAGGCAGTCGAGTAGTGACACAGATGGAAGATTTTTCACTACCTGAACTTGACTTATACTGGATCTCTAGAAAATTCCATTTAAAACTGATTTATACAGTTATCTAGTATAAATAAAGTTAGTTTAGTTTACGTTCCTCCTGTAGTGACACTGGATCAATAAGAGATGATCCTTACTGGACCTCTAGGAAGAACAGTTTAGAGCTGATAGAGCGATCCAGTATAAATAAAGTGAGTTTAGTTCATCACTGATTGACGTGTAGATTCAGTCGCAGTGCAGAAGGAAATCTTTACTAAACTAACTTATACTGGATATCTGCATTAGTTTTCAACTGTTCTTCCTAGAGGTCCAGTAAGGATCATCTCTTATTGATCCAGTGTTACCACAGGAGGAAACCTAAACTAAACTAACTTTATTTATATTGGATAGCTCTATCAGTCCTAAACTGTTCTTCCTATAATTAGAGCTACGTATACAAATTTACCAAATGACCTACCTTATTTTATCGCAAAAACTAAAAAAATGCAGCAGTGCGTGTATACAGGTCTCCACTATACGAGATTAACAAATCTAAGAACAAGAAGGTACTTATTTAAACTTGAGCAAAAAAAGTTTATGAATTGAGAAGCAGCTAATCCGTTTTCAAAGTAAATATTAATGTCGTACACGGTGATGTTTGAACAAGTATTATAATGGACGTTTAAGAGGTTTAAGGTTTATGAAATATCGGAATTTTTTTACAAAGGGATATAGAGTTCCAAGAAAGGCTAAGGGACTAAATGTAAACACATTTTAAGGAGATTTCTGAACTAATTTTCTTTCAAGCAGCGAAGAAATAGTTATGTACGATTTCGAAATAGTTATGATATACGATATGGGGTCACGTGTAAGAACTGTGTTTCCATTTGGACAACAGATAATTCCTCCGGAAAGAAACACTGATCATAAAATTTGCATTTCTTAAACACGCGGAAGAACAGTTTATAAGTGACAGAGCTATCCAGTATAAACTGAGTTAGGTTTCCTTCTGTCGTCTGGCTGGATCAATAAGAGATGATCCTTACTGGACCTCTAGGAAGAGCAGTTTACAATTGATAGAACTATCGAGTATAAATAAAGTTAGTTTAGTTTAGGTTTCCTCCTGTAGTAACACTGGATCAACAAGAGATGATCCTTACTGGACCTCTAGGAAGAACAGTTTACAATTGATAGAACTATCCAGTATAAATAAAGTTAGTTTAGTTTAGGTTCCCTCCTGTAATAACACCGGATCAATAAGAGATGACCTTACTGGATCTCTAGGAAGAGCAGTTTAGAACTGATAGAGCTATCCAGTGTAAATAAAGTTAGTTTAGTTTAGGTTTCCTTCTGTAGTAACACTGGATCAATAAGAGATGACCTTACTGGATCTCTAGGAAGAACAGTTTAGAGCTGATAGAGCTATCCAGTATAAATAAAGTTAGTTTAGTTTAGGTTTCCTTTTGTAGTAACACTGGATCAATACGAGACGATCCTTATTGAACTTCTAGAAAGAACTGTTAGGACCGATTAGGCTATAACAATTTGAAAGAGAATTACATTTCATTACAATACACCCATCATAGGGAAATTCTTCTACCCAATTTGAAACAGCAGGATGCAGCACCGAAAAGGTTTCAGCGAAAAAAGAGTTCTTATTCTTCAAATGGTTTTAATTACTTTACGAATTTATCGCTACCCGGCGTCGAGTTCTACAATAGATGCCGCAATCTAATTGCACTCAATGGAGTCACGCAACCGCGCCCGAAATTGCTTAATTGTTCGTGCAACAACTAAGTCAGGCTGTTCCAAGCTTTTTTTTCAACTTACAATCGAAACTATGTTCCTATTGGCAAGGGGTCCAAGCACCTGACCAATCAAACATTCAACCACTTGTGTGGCCGAATAAAGCGTTAAAGCTTGTTGTATCCCTGTATCTTTAAAAACATACTTTGTTTTTGAATTAAATTCCTCCTAAGACACGGGGATACATGCATTAACATACAAGCCTTCGATTCCTAAACAGTAGAGCATTAAAACGAGGTCACTAAAGGTTAAAATTTAAATAAATAAAAAGGTTATTCAACAAACTTTAATGGTTCTGCAAGCGTGGTTCCAAGTTTGTCGTAGGTGATCTTCAGTGCTTGATGAAAAGCCTTGTCATGGATCTATTTACCTTGTATTTTCCCCCGCAGTAAATCAGTGTTTTAAGACTAGACGGTTCATATACCGGCATCTGCATTCTTTACAGATGTTCACGATACAGTTATGACCAAATGGAAATCAGATTTGCCGAGATTCCATGTTAGTCTGGATTCATATTTGAATTTGGGCCCCAGGTCAATTAAGACGTCTTCCTTATACTTTAAAAAGCGATATTGCCCACTTCACACAAAGGTATATATATATTTATAGGGATAACTCGGCTAAAACAATCTACCCGCTACAATTTATACTTTTACAATGTAAGCCAGAATATGAAAGCTTATAAACGCTTATAGTTTATTAAGAAAAGATACGAAAGCTATTAACGAGTGTATAGCTTCCGTTGTAAAACACGCAATCGAGTCGAAAACCAAAAACGTAAAATCAAAACACAAAAGGGGCTAAGAAAAACACTCGATATTGTTAAAAAAGCTTTAATTCGACTTCCCGAAACATATTTAGCCCATTTTGCAAAATATTTCGAGAGAAAACACGAAAAATGAAATTATGTTTTTGTAGTTATTGTTCTTTGGCAACTACAAGCTCACCCACACACAAATTCTTTCCTATTACAATGTGTGAAAAGCCATTGAATTTTAACCGCGCGACGTACTACTGAGTGTTAAGATATGAAATGTATAATCTTTACGATAACCACTTACAGTTGTTTGAGGTTTAAGAAGAATTCCACAGTCCAAATTACCAGCGAATTGACTTGATACTTTTCCCAAGACTACAATGCGATAAATAATCATAAAATTAGCATTTTGAAAATGAACTAACACACAATATCCAAGCATATTAAAGAGCTTTAGCTGAAAGGAAACGCTGTTGACGCATTTGCATGTCAAGTGGCACCAATTTAGAACTAAATTTAGAAAAACACCACACTCGCATTATTTTGCTGGTAAACTAAGTCGTCCTTTTAAACCGGCTTAGGAATCGATCTGAACTCGGCTATTGAATGGAATTTCGTTTCAAACGCAACAGCATAAGTGTCCGTATTTGCGCAGCTATTTCGATTAACGGGTGTACCCCCCCTTCCCGCCTCCCGTCGAGTTGCCCTTACAAAGCTTTCGCTTCAAAGCACAAAGGAATTAGCTGCGTTCTTTTCGACTGGAACAAGCAGGAATGAATAACATTCGCTCATGGCTTGAATTAGAGAAAGATATACTGATTTTGCGCTATTTTATCGCTACATTCCTTAAGAAATAAGCTAAAGCAATTAATTCCAGACGGGAAACTATTGGTGATTGACTCTAAATGTGGCCTGGTTGAAGACAACAAAATAAATCCAGATAAACCACTTCCAAGTTACTTCGCTTCCAAGCTTAACAAGGCATTTGTAAGTTGAAAACATTTGATCACCGTCTATGTCATTCTCTAGGTCGAAGCGGACAGGAATTTCAAGAGGAAGTAAAAGTATTCCTTAACAGGAAGACGTGAAACAGAATTGCTCAATTATTGGCATGATCATAGCAGATCGCAAGAATGCCACATATGTACGTTATAACCCTAAACATCTTAAGTTTATCACAGATAGTGCAACATTTTTGCGCAATTGCAGAGCAATTAAATGAACCATATCTCCAAAACATACGAATCTACATCATTCTCGTATACGAGCTCAGTTCTCGCAAGAACGTCCCTCACGCGTGGTCCAGCCCCCGCCCCCCTTTATACTAATTGTTTTCAATACTTCAACACCACGCGACAGCGCAGCTTCGATATAGACCTGGCGAGCTATATTGTGTAAATCAATAGATTACCTAAGATTAAACACTAAGTTTGACGATGCGGATACTCGATATCTCAATGAGCGCATCCAGGATTAAAGTATTTAATCTCTTGGGTAGACAAAATCACATAATTCTTTTTACACTCAATTCACAAGTTTGAATGACTCGCACGTTCACTTACCATTGTCCCAGATTAGCAAGACAATGGAAAAAAGCCAAATTTAGTGCGCAGGGGAACGCAATATTGAACAAAAATGAACGCTTCGCCATTCTCACAAAACTACGTCACCAATAATCCCTGCCACAGAGCAATATATAGCTAACGATATCTGGAGTGAACCGTAAGTCAAAGAAACTAAACGGAAATCGTAGGTCAGTCCGGCCCTTTTTCATCGCCTAGCCCACGTGTTTTAAACGCGGAACTCGTCAGAAAGGACTGTGCCAAAGTTTTCCCGTCTGGGTATCACTTGAGATAAATATAGTTTTCATGATCAAAAGCACACAAAAATACAGGATCTATCACCACTTGAAGAGACATAAACGGCATCCGACTATTTGTGCGAAGGCTCTTCGTTAAGAAGTTAATAGTAACCACCAACTTCTTGACGAAACGTCGAATTCTGTTTCTATCGTTTCAAGTAATGAAAGAACGTGCTCGCCGGTTTAGTCCGTTAATTTCCTTATGGTTACTACAGGAAGGAATCTAAGCTATCTTAATTTGTATATGCAAAGCATGCCACAGGATAACTCCTACTGGAATGAACCTAAACTAAACTAACTTTATGTATACCGGATATTTCTATCAGTTCTAAACTGTTCTTCCTCGAGGTCCAGTATGGATCATCTCTTATTGATCGAGTGTTACTACAGGAGGAAACCTAAACTAAACTAACCTTATTTATACTGGATAGCTCTATCAGTTCTAAACTGTTCTTTCTGGAGGTCCGGTAAGGATCATCTCTTACTGATCCAGTGTTACTACAGGAGGAAACCTAAACTAACTTTATTTATACTGGACAGCTCTATCAGGTCCAAACAGTTCTTTCCAGAGGTCCTGTATAAATGTCGAGATTGACAGATTGTGGAAGGTTAAACGGTGATCACCAGAAACAGGCTAGGGTTTATTCCACGATGTTTGTTGAAATCAAATCCGAAGCAATAAAAGATCCTTATAATCTTCCTGATCTTTGAATTTCAACATTTTTAGATGCGATCCCCTTCCCTGTATAGCAATACTAATATGTACTAATCAGACTGACTTTGACTTTCAGAACTCATAGTATATACAATTCTTAATTGCTTTGCTGTTTAGCACCAACCGCGCTTGAAAATTTGGCAATCAACTCAAAGATAATTTTGTCTGATCCAAAAGAATGTATCCCCTGGCTTAAGGTTAGGGCGGCGTAATTGCACAGAAAAAGGAGCTAACTGTATCACAAAAGCGGTTGGGTGTAACTTGTATCACTTATCAAAAAGCCGTCGAGTCTTGCATCGAAACGATGTGAAAGATTGAAAACCTTTGCTGGTTATTAGTAGCGAAACATCGAAGTATTTTAATCCATTTCAGGTACTTCAGACACAAAGCACGACAGCTTATACCATTGAAAAACAAAGTCATCCAGTGAAAGGCTACGCCACTACGAAATAAAAACGTTGTATCTTAAAGCAGAAGCATACCTGATCTTGTTAATTCCTTTCAGCAAACAAAAACGCCTTACTGCAGCGGCGAAAAAGCTGCGCCTTGCTATAAAGCCGTAATTGCGAAGCCCATATAGTTTTAAGTGTGACGTCGACAACAAAAAGTTTTATAATGCCTTAAAGTACAGACCTTATTATTTGTGTAAATATACTTTTGACAAACCCTCTTGAAAACACGCTTTTTATGAAGGAATCCTTACCCCCCAGCAACTCTGGCAATTAGATGTTAATTAATAGCTCGTTAATGCGATCGATATGTTTTTGTAAGTGCAGCAAAGTGCGTGATTTTCTACTGTAAAAGACGCTCGAACAAAGGACCTTTATTTTTTAAAGCGGAAAGACGTTCATGGCAACGACGTATGCCTTTGTTTACGGTTTCCGTTGTTTTGGCTTGTTGACAAGGCGGGATATTTCGAAGAGGCCACTGTTAGGGCAAAAGCTTTGGTCGAGTTGGAACTTTGAAGTGGTTGATAGCTCGAATGCGCAATGCCGATCTTTTAACAGTCGCATTGGTTACATTTTTTCTTGGTTCATTAATTAACAAAAAAAATTCTCGAACTAAATTCTCGAACTAAATCATTCTCAAACTATTACGTTAACCGGTGTAGCTAGTACACCCAGTGAAAAGTTGAAGAAGTTACTTGGAATTAAGTTCCTTGTATGTTTGCATGGTGAATATCAAATTAAAATATAATTTTGTGGAAACACCACGTAAGTTTATTATCCCGAAACTTTCGATCCTTAAGATCGGATCTTCATCAGTGCTAATAATTAGCACGGACTGAAAGCTTTGCGATAGTAAATTTACGTGGTGTTTCCACGAAATTATATTTTTATTTGGAATTGTTAAGAGTTGTAACAAATAATGCTAAATCGAAGCGCCTAGCAACAGACTGAATCGCCAAATGAGGAGATACAATTAACAAGTGTAATTTCCGCATTTTAACTGTTTCGTCGCAACCATCATTTGTTGTACTAATCTGCGCTAATTCATCAATTTCGGCTTTAATTAGTAATAGAGAGGTTCAGATTTGACTTCAAATACTTCTACCTTAATCTTTCTTTCAGCCAATCAGATGTGTCAGACCTACCCGATTAACCAATCAAATTGTTTAAAAATCGGGAAAAGGTAGCGGTAATGGTAGAGGAGTTTGAACCTCTTAAGCCCGTTTTCCACTTGGCGAATTTGTTCGCGCGACGCGAAGCGAAAACAAGAATTCGGCAACGTGATTGGTTAAAATTGGTTGGCGAAAAAATTCGCCGCGAACAAGTAGGAACCGTTCCTACTTTTTTTTCTGTTCGCGCGAACAAATTCGCCAAGTGGAAAACGGCCTTTAATGATCGAGGTATTAGTCAATAATACACATAACGTTTGCATTTTCGACTAGTGCATTTAAAACTTACCATTTTTAAGTAAGATCAGCCCCACTTGTTCTTTTATCACCCTGCAAAAGAACAATAACTTTTCGTAACACTATCAACGGTTGCAAAACTTCATTCATTTTACTGGTATAAATGTGTTGTGCAACCTAGCGAACAACAAACTTAATTCCCAAGGCCTTTTTTAAATTTTCTAACTGAATAAAAGTGTCAGAAATCAATAATATATAAAACCGTGAAGATATATGATTAAACGATTACACGAAACGGCGGCGGTACTTAACTCTACACAACAGAAATAACATTCTGCGCAAGCTCGTTCCCAGGGCCTCTTTGTGGTGAGGCATGTGTTAAACAGAGATCCTGGCAAAGGCAGGCTGTCACATGACCAAATTTTCCAATATATTTGGAAAACCAACTGTGGAAATTAAGTACTCGATAATTTAGCAGGAAGACGAATATTTTTAAATACAATGGAAAATTTGCTCATGTGACATCCAGCCTTTGCCAGGGCCTTCTACGTCACGTTCCACCACGGAGGCCCTGGGAACGAGGTTGCTTTTTGTGATGTTGGCAGTGTTGGTGAACAGAATTAAACAATGTTTTGTCACCCACATTCTGTTGTTTACACAAGACACGAGCATTCTCTAGCATTGTTACAACTATTAAGAGGCTCGACAATGTAATTGGCAACAACAAACAATGTGGGCAGCAAAACATGGGTAAATAAAATGGTAATCCTGTTGCGCTACAGGCTTAAAATTGTGGATATAAAAAAAAACTAGGAAATATCCTTGAAAAATAAATGTACTTTATTTTCCCGCTTTGATAAAAACCGATGAATTATTAATAACGCTTTAATGAGCTTACATTCATTGGTCCATTTCTTCTCTCTGTCAACTTCTCCATCGTTTATTTTGTCAATGACATCATGGGGTGGTCACCGTCGACGGCACATCCTACAGATAAAGGCGTTCATAATATATGTTTAACTGTTCAGATTCCGTGAGTTGATCGACTGTGCATTTGACGAGAAATCTCAGTCAAGGTTGTCATCTTGCTCGACTAGAAACTACAGAAGATGTGTGAGCACAAAATTGATTTATGTAGATGTAATGTTTGGAGGTGGGCTTCTGTGCAAGCAGTTCCTTGTTAAACAATTGAACAAGGACGTAAAAGTGAAGACGCCTTATTAAGCCTATATTAAGCAACCTTGTGTAGCCTAATGTAGTTCATGAAATCCAGCGAGAGAGAAACCATTCAGAGTTACATCAACTGTTTGTGCTAAAACTAAAAGCAAGCAAAAAAACAGTGGAAAAATAAAACTCCGTATTTTGATTGGATTTGTGAAAGACCGGAATGTGTGACTTATTGATCTTATCAAAATATTTTCCCGATTTTTTTTCGCCCACTCAATACGAGGATCTGAAATTCTGGCTGTTCACCAAAGTCAATTTTTGTTGTCCATTTCTGGGCATTACGCTCCACAGTTCGGCAAGCATAAAAAAATTGCCCTCAAACCCCAGAAGGCTTAACTGCACCGCGGACCACACAAGGCAAGGCCAGAAACATACATTCTCAAATTGAAATTATTTTTAAGTGCCTAATTGAAAAAAATTAAAGAAAACACTCTACTGGAAGGAATTTCGCGTCAATGACTAGGAGACGCTAAAAATTCTGCACAAGCAAGAATTTGCAGTTGCACGAAATTTGGTTAGTTCAAGGAGAATCGTTGTCGAATATAGTTTTGGCTATGAAACGAAACTTTGTCAAGTATTTTCTTGCTTGCACTTGCATTACAAAGCTCACTTGAAATCACAATGTAACTTCTTTTCCAGAATTTCTGTAACTTTGTTCCTTGTCGAGATATGCAATCATATAATATGATTATAAAGACTTTTGGAAAAGCTTCGTTCGTTTTGAAGTAGTCAAACTATGGCACATAAATAAGAAAGCCAAGTGATTAATCAGAGCTTAGGCACATAATACAAGTGCAGTTCAAGTTATTTTCTTTCGTTATATGCTACAAAATAGGCAATCTCATGCATTCATTATGCAGTGTGAAGTCACACGTTGCATTATTTGCATATCCAATAAAGTTGCATATCTCGACAAAAACACAGTTACAATAAATATTGGAATTATCAAACATTGTACTAATCCAATAATTTTATTGCCGGGTTACAACGTCCGAATCAGCTGGTGCATTATGCTGAGTGCATGTTAGCATCTAATGCAGGAATTACAAGATATATTCAATAACGAATTTGTAAAGAATATACATAGTTAATTTCCTTCAAATTCAGTTTTTTGGGACATACCTGATAAGTTTTATTACAAATAGATAAGTAACATTTTGCAGTTTTTCATTCAGCAAAAATAGATACAAAGTAGACATCCTAACATGACAAGACACTTCATTCGGAAGCTCATGACGACTTTTTTACTCTTCAATATTATGTTGTGATGTCATATTTTGTTTCTACAACTGAACAGACAACAGCAAAATGTTGTATTTCTCAATGAAGAAGAGCACCCGAGAACCAAGTCATAATACAGACCACAGTTATAAATAAAAAAATTCCTGCATTATAACTTCTCTTGAATCAAATGGAAATGAACTAAACATGAATTAAACACACACACACACACGTTTTTCATTTTTCAATTTTATTTACAACCCATTATTTTGAAACAAAGATCGCCTTTATTCCTCCTGCAAAAGATAAAATAATGATTACTTAAAACTAAAAAACCTGATTAATTTCACTACACTGATTGGTTAACATGCCATTTTGAGCTATTTTTATTTTCTTTCCTGAATGTGATTGCTTGGTGTTGTTTAAGTTAACCCTACTTATAGTACACACACTGCGAAATAGCCTAATGAGGGGTATTCTATATATACCACCTTCGATCTCATGATAAATTTGACAAAGAAATAAAAGAACCGCATATTTGAGCACATAACATGAGCAGATAGCTACAGAATCCCCCTCTTTAGCATGTAAATGTGTTTTATGTATGTGTTTTAATAAGGGAATGGTTCTCAATTGGGACAAAATTCCTGTTACTGTTTCCTGTAAAGGTTAAATAGTCATTACATGTATGTAACAAATGAAATTAAAGATAAGCATTATTTAAGATAAGCCCCCAAGATAAGCATTATTTGTTGGTTTTGGGGGCAAATGCTTTATTAAATATGTTTATATAAAATTAAAATTAACTTACCGGGATGTCAATTTCTCCTTCGTTTATCTTGTCAATGATATCATGAGGTGGCTCTCCTTCAACAGTACACCCCACAGATTGGGCTGTTCCCAAAATCTGTTTCACTGTTCCGCTCAGATTTCTCGAGATTGATCGGCTGTGCATCTGGCGAGCAATGTCTAAGATGTCAGTCAAAGTAAGGTTGCCGTCGTGCTTGACTAGAAACCAAAGAAAATGAATATGTAAGCACAAGACAAATTCATGCACAAGGACCGTGTAACCAAGTGCGCGTAAAAATTGTGTCACTTTAGTCCCAAAACAGTGGAGGATTCCCATTTTAGACAAACTTTTGAATTAGGAACATTTATCAGCACAGCTGGAACGAGCATCCTAAATTTAGTAAAATGGTGACGTTTGGTTGCAAAACATTGTAAAATGTGGAAAATATAGCACTGCAAAGTCTGAAAATTTTGTATACTTTGGGTAATCACATTTTGAAATCTGATTGCACTTTTTCGCAACTAATACAAAAGTATACAAAATTTGCTAACTTCACAGGGCTATATTTTCCACATTTTGCAACTAAACATTACAATTTTACTAAGTTTAGGATGCTCTTTTCAGCTGTGCTAATGAATATTCCTAACTCAAAAGTTTGTCTAAAAGGGAATCGTCCATTGAATAGCAACGATTCAAAATATAATTTGTTGAATAAACACATGTAGTCAACTCCTTCTCATGGCTACCAAAGAAGGCATACACCAACAAAAAGTGTGACGTATAAATCTTTCAGTTGCCATGGAGTATTTTAATAAAACACAAAACAATAGACACTCCACACACTAGTTATAGAATAAAAATGTTTACCATTTTCAGAGTGTCTATTGCTTTGTGTTTAATAACTCTTTCCCCTTTCTGAAATTCACCCTTTGCCGCACATTCGTGTCACACATGCCACATTGATATTTATTTTTGTGCTGTAAAAATCACCCTATGATATTTCACGATAGCATTTATACTCACTGTTCTTAACCTTCTTACGATCACGTGGTGGTTCTTTAAGGTATTTGACGATAAGTGACGCAGCACTTGGAAGTACCGAGATCTTAGCCTGACGATTTTGAATCGTTAGTTGCACGGTCACTTTTAAGCCCTTCCAGTCCTGTGTAGCTTTGGCAATATCATCCCCGACTTTCTTGGGTGACTAAAATTTGTTGTCAGACTTACATTTTAGATTTTGAACATTACATATAGCAAATAACTAGAATCAAATTAAATTAAATTACGATGTGAGAAAATGGTTAGGGGACGAAACGGACGGGGGACGAAAAGACAAGATCCATCTACAAAATTGATGTGATGTCTAAAAAATTGATGTGATGTCATTTTATGCAACTTAACAATGTTGGCAATCTCTTGTTATCTCTTGGTCTTTAGTAATATATTCCATAGAGTCGTAGTGAGTCGTCATAGTGCACGCAATAAGAATGCATTGAAAGCAAAGAACTAGAGATGTCTTTAGTCTGTTGCTTTCTCTTCGTTCTTAGTAATATACATTTTGTACAGTCAAGTATACAGTAAAAAAGAACAAAGAGACAGCAACGGATTATCGACAATATTAAGCGGAATAGAGTGGAAACTAGTGCTGATCGATCAAACATTGCAAGTCTCATGTAACTCTTGCATCTATTTGCAAAGGGGTAAAACACTCTCAGTATAACATGGAATCATGGATAGATTATATCATATGTGAAAAGCCATAATTTCTACAATGCTTTATATATCTTTCAACGTTCCCTGCATTTGCCTCTACCTGCCACTTGCCTCAGTTCTCCTATTATCCTAACCATTCTAACCATATTGCACCATAATGCAACATAGTTATAGGTTCTTCTATTTACATTCAATCACTTTTAAACCAATTTTTCGACACTCACCAAACCCAAAGGACCAATCTTTGGAGCTAAAGACGACGTAGCTCCAACTTCTCCACCAGTACAACGTAAACACACTAAAACACCAAAGCTCTCGTGAATTAATCGCACTCGGCCACCCAACTTGAAAGCAAATTTAAAATGAAACGATACACTTACCGATCTTAACTTCATTCGGATCAAACTTGGGTGCCATTGTTTGGTACGGATTCTCAACGATTGACGACCGATGGACCAAAACACGGCAGAAAAATACAAATTTCTACGGACAATATCTACAAAATCTAGAACTTGCCCTTTGAAATTTTCGAAAAGAACGTATAGGGCGAAAAACCCGAGCTAAAACCCCCCCCGGTCTCAAATTACCCGGTAGGAATAAAAACTCCGGTATACCCGGATATAAATCAGTGCCGCGTCAGCAAACTCGAGAAACCGTTAATGACGCGTGCGTCAGTTTAAACTAAAAGCATTTAAAATGTCGCCGTTAGTCGGAATTTTTGTTATAACTTTGCTGAGTTCTATACTTTACAATAAATTTGATGCAAATTCGCGTGCAACGACGCAGAAAAATCTATATTACTGGTCTGAGAAGTCGAATGCAAAAACGGAAGATTTAAAAGATGAAAGCAATGGTTTTGATCTTGAAGACATTACTGAAGTGGATGTCTGTATATTTACGGTGAGCAAAGCTTTTAAGCCAACTCTGTGACTTCATTTACCAGTTCCATAGAATCGCAGGATATGTTAATTCGTACAATTGGACAATTAAGGGATCGTTTTGCGCTAACTTTCAAATGTCTTCACCGCGAAGGTTGTTGCTGGAAACCAGAAACTTTGTAAGGAAAAAAGCGATGAGAATTTCAACCGTTTGGCTTTGTTGATGTTGTCCTGTCACACTGGCGGTGAAAATGAAAAATTCAAGAAATGTATAGCTGAAAAGGTGAATAGATTTGCCCTTCACCAAAGGCCATGTCATACGACTCTGCAATGCAATTCTACTCTTGGGAGATGTAAAATTGGCAAGTACATGTTTCTATCACAGTTTCCCAGTATATTTTTAACATACCAAACATTTGTCACAAATTTACTTCTCTTAAAGAGTAGAATTGCGTTGCAAGTTTGGGTTGTGCCAGGGCCTTAAGTTGCTATACAGTTCAGCTTTTCCATTTCTGACCACATACTTAGGATGCTTGGTTTTAATCTTATATGTTTTCAGAAGTTTGAGGACTGTACGTCAAGTTTAAACACAATAGATTTGGAATCACTCGAAAGCGTGAAGAAACGCGCTACGACTGTTTGTCAAGAAGTGAGCCAGCAACTATTCATGATTAACAGTCAGCGACGTTCTCAGGCATTGCTCGAAACCGCGCAACTTCATTCCTCCGTTATGACGTCATTTAAGGTATGCTACCCCCTTCCTTGCCCTTCCATGCCTTTCATGAAAGTGTATTTATGCATCACCATTAAAACATACTAGTCCGCCATTGTAGGAATGAGCTTCTAACAAGACAATGATCCCATCTTATTTTGTTAAATTATAGACTTGCTGTTAAAAGCACATACATTTAGTTTATAAGATTGAATTCTTTAAAGTATGTTTTCCTGCCTGTAATGGGGGTTTGTTTTTTTCCCGTTGTAGAGCAATCAAGAATTGTTGGAAGAAATAACATCCCAAACGTTGTCTCGGCTCCGCGTTCAGCGAGCGGCATTCATGAAGGACATGAGGTTGTTTAAGAAATATTTCACGAAGAATGAAAGTTTGTTTGGGGAGGCTGCCAGAGCGCACGTCGCGTTGCTTTCAAAACATAAAAGAATTGTTGGTGGCCTGGAAAAAGACGTGAACATCTTGACTGAAGGATTGTTACAAACCTTGGGTAAGTTTGTAGTTTGTGAAAATAAATGTGAGACACATTCGAAATCAAATCAATTACAGCTTTTTTGCAGTTCACGATGTTATAAAAAGCCCCATACAGACGAGCAAGTTTTCCTTGACAATTTTTCCTTGACAAGGAGCCTGGTTTAAAAGCTAGTCCTACCAGCTTTTCAACAAGGAATTTGCTCGTGTGTACGTGCAACAAGGAACACTTGACAAGGGAATTTTTGTTTACGTAATTCGTGCGGCCTCGTAAAAGTTGTCAGGAAAAAAATATTGTCAAATTTCGCGTACACAGGAAAAAATAAATTCTGTCAAGGACAACTTGTCAAGGAAAACTTGCTCGTCTGTACGGGGCTTAATAGAGAGCTTAAAGCCCCGTACAGACGAGCAAGTTTTCCTTGACAAGTTTCTTAACGAGTTCACTTGCGCGTCTGTACGACGAACAAGTTTTCCTTGACAAGTTGTCCTTGACAGGATTTATTTGTTCCTGTGTACGCGAAATTTGATATTTTTTTCGTGACAACTTTTACGAGGCCGCACGAGTTAAGTACGTAAACAAAAATTCCCTTGTCAAGTGTTCCTTGTTGCACGCACACACGAGCAAGTTTCCTTGTCGAAAAGTTGGTAGGACTAGCTTTTAAACCAGGCTCCTGGTCAAGGAAAAATTGTCAATTTTTTCGCGTACACACGAGCAAATAAAACTTGTCAAGGAAAACTTGTCAAGGGAAACTTGCTCATCTGTATGGGGCTTAAGCAAGCGACGTTTTTGTCAACACGGACGGCAGCCGGAAGTAAGTCGCATCGTTATAGATAGGGAATGATGGCGTCAGCCGTTCTGCTTTGAAATCAACAACGGCAGTCAGTCAACTTTCACGTTCATGATTTCAAACGAGAACGGCTGACGCCATCATTGGCCATCTATAACGACTTCCGGCTGCCGTTCGTGTTGATAAAAACGTCGCTTGCTTAAGCTCTCTAATTTCTAAACGGTAAATCTCGAGCTGAATCGTGCACAAGTCGAAATTCAAGCATGGAAGAGTTGAGAAAAATTCATCATCAACTATGGGTTCTCTAGCCTGTACTCGGCAGCGAGCGATGCTCTGAGCACTAAACTACGTACACTACACCAGTTCTATTTCAAAACCATCTTCAGAGATATGAAAAACTAGATTCTGAAATAGAGTTGATTCCTGCCTGAAGACCTATAATAGACCATTCCCCTTTTAGCGTAAATTTCCAGGTGACTATTGATTTTCCTGCATTCTGATTGGTCAAGATTCGCTGTCTCTGAAGTGATAGTCACTGACCAGTGACTATAGCTTTTTGATTTTTGCTTTTCTATACAGTAATAAATTTGAAGTGAATTTTTGTAAAGTTTAGTTGATTATTATTTGTAAACACCTGGAAATTTATACTAAAACAATTAGTCGCCTCAGGCTCAGTGATTATAAGCCTACATTTACTTCGCCTTCGGCTCAGTGAATATAGGCTTGTAATCACCTCGCCTTCGGCGACTAATTGTTAATTAGACAAACTTTTGAATGAGGAATATTCATTAGCACAGCTGAAAAGAGCATCCTAAATTTAGAAAAATGGTGAAGTTTTGTTGCAAAACATTGTAAAATGTGGAAAATATAGTCCTGCGAAGTTTGCGAATTTTGTATAGTTTTGTATTATGCGCGGAAAAGTGTATCACATTTGGAATTCTGATTACACTTTTTCGTGCATTAATGCAAAAGTATACAAAATTCGCAAACTTTACAGGACTATATTTTCCACATTTTACAATGTTTTGCAACCAAACTTCACCACTTTACTAAATTTATGATGGTCATGGCTTTATAGGATACCCTAAAGGTCGAAATGTCGAGAGAGCACTGGGTTTCTCACTCACTGGGACTGTATCTACTTCAAGCTTGTACAATGACTGTATCTGCGACAATCATTACTCGCCCTTCGGGCTCGCGCTTTAGCTAAATTTGGTGAAGTAGATATAGAAACCCAGTGCTCTCTCGACATTTCGACCTTTAGGGTATCCTATAAAGCCATGACCAATTTATGATGCGCTTTCTAGCTGTCCTAATGAATATTTCTAATTCAAAAGTTTGTCTGAAAGGGAATGGTCCATTGATAAGATTAGATGTATAAGTACTTTTTGTGACCATTACAACAAATATTTAATGGTGAATAATGTAAGATGTAAGAACATGTCTAATACACTATTCTTGAAATATTTTGCGTATTCTTGTCTAGAAACAATGCAAGATAATTTTACAACATTCAGTGTGAAGATCTTCGCGAAACACAACGAGATAATGACGAACCTCAATCGGGTTGAGAACACAGCAGATAAAATACTAAGGCAGCTCGGTTAGCGTGTACATTTTACATATATGTTTCTGCCGTTGCTTTCTTTGAATAGTTCAGATCTTTTGTCTTTGGCTTGTAGTTATCTTCTTACATAAAGTTGCTTTCATTGATTGCAGAAATGATTGAGGAATATGACTATTCAATAACCTTGAAAAACGTAAGTGATTCCCAATTTAACTGGGGGTGGGGGTGAAGGGAAGATTCTCGTTTAGAAATAGGACAATTAGTCATCCTGCACTTTTTTGACAATTTAACCGACTTTTTCACACAGGTTTTCAACTCAGTGATGGCGCAACTTTGGCGTTATCGCGAGGCCGCATGTGCTATTCTTATCTTGAGCCTCGTCGTCTGTGGTATGCTCCTTCTTACCAAAATATATGCATGGATCAAGGTGGTTCTAATCGCATCGGTAATCGGAGGTGTTCTTTTACGATACGAATACGTCAGTCTGTTGATACCCCTCTGCTTTATCTCTATACTTTCTGGTACGTTTCTGGAGTTAATATTTACCACATAACCTTAACTCGAAAAAAAAAACTTTTTGATGACAAAGATCCTCAAAATTTATTGCTGGTCAGTTCTGAGACAAACTGCAGCAATTTTTCAAGAAGGTTTTCCGAATTTCAATATTGTGTGTTTACCTTTCTAGAAATATCAATATGGTGCTTCAGTTTCTTACGTAATGATCGAGGAGAGACGGTAGACCGGGGGGTCAACACTTCTATGGAACTACACTCAGTTTCAGCGATGAACGAAAATGAGACAGAGGAAACAACGTGTGAAACTGGTACAACAGCGGATTCGAGAGGTAAAGATTGCAGCTCTGAAAGAGACAATATGGGATCTCGTAGTACATCAATAATTGTACCAAAGAACGCAAGTATTCAAGGTATGGACACGGTTCAAATTTCCTGTGTTGCAGCTACCAATAGAAACAACCTATATCCAGCTAGAAGAAACGGCAACAACATACAACAGGGAACAATAGCTGATTGTGAAACTAAAGATAGCGGAGCAATTACGGATGTCGAGGTACATCCTTTTAGTGGTATTATGGCACAAAGTACTACAAGGCTTGACATTCAGGAACAAAATAGGATAAGTACAAGACAATATGAGAGCATTGAAATTCAGGGGATATCTGAGAGTAAAAACGTACAAACAAGTACAGTATGTGATAGCGAGGTGCAGACGGGACCAGGAAATGATATAGCGATCCAGACAAATGTTCAATGTCACAGTGAAGTACAGACAGGTCCAAGTGAGGATACATCGGTACAAACGAGTACAACAGACGAACATTCGGTTCAAACCAACACAGACAAAGTTGTTGCCGTACAAACGAGTACAGAAGATGATAGCGAGGTACAAACAGACTCGAATGTTATTGATATAGCAGTACAGACATGTGCACAAAATCCACAAATTGATAGGAAGACGCAGGTAAGTACAGGTAAGCATATGGCAAAACAAACGAGTTCAGAAGTACACAAGAGGATAACAGGTGATAGTTCAGTCGTAGCAGGTACACGTGGGGTTATGATAGTCCAAAGAGATGATCACAGAGTGTTAACAGGGAGCACAAATGCTGAAACTAATAACACGGACATCCTTATGAGCTTAAGATATGGTAACCACGCTGCAACAGATACAAATAATACGGCAGGAGAAAGAAGAACAATATGTGATACACTGAGGCAAACAGGGGCAACCAATGATCAAACAGAACAAACGAGTGAAAACATGGTGCTTGAAAGAAAGACGAGTAGTGTTGCACGAGTACACACAAGATCAAGAGGTGATAGCAGCCTAGAAATGGTCACAAGTGGGGATATTAGACTACAGCCCAGGATCCTTGTAGAGGATACCTCTCAAGGACAACTAGAAATAACTGATGACTTTGGAGTACCCAATGAGCCTTTAGGGATGCAAGAGGATACAATGAGTATGCCAAGACAGAGTGGGATAATTTTGAACATCGGAGACAATTTCGGTGCCTCTAGGCGACAAACGTCAAGTCCAAGAGGACAGAGTAGGTCATCCAGTCCTTTTGAGGTCATTAGGAGATCTAGTGGGACTACTGAAGATGCCGGTACTGGTTCAGCAATGGATAACAACAGATTGAGAGGAATATCTGGAGATATATCTGATGAAGCTGGGACATTTGGAGAGTTTAGGTCGATAAAAGTTGGAGTACAGATTAACCGAGGTGATGATGACAGGCGGGAATGTGGCTTGATGACTTTACAAGGAATGCCTTGCAAGCGTCGAGTGAGCTCAGGACGATGTCCAATACATAGAAAATGAAACACCAGACAATAATTCTGTTGAATTAAAAACCAGAACTCTGTTGTACGAAAAGTGTATAGTGCTATGCACCGGATAGTGATTCTTTCGAAGTTTCTAAACATGTTCACAAACTGGCAAAACCCATATCAAAGCTCAGTATTTTGAAGTTAAATATCCCTGGTGTCATTGCTTTTTATGCCTTTCTGGGGCACTTAAAAAAATCACTTTCCAGTGGACATCGCTATCCACCTTTTGTACAACCGATTTATCGTCAAACAAGAACAAGTTCATAAGAGTTGCAAATCTTGCTCCCATTTTACCGCTCTCTCACCAACGTACAGCAAGCTTTGAAAAAATTTTGTCAGTTTAAAAAAATTCCGAAGCAAATGTTACTAATTTTTTATCATACTGCTAAGAGCATTGAAATTTTTTAGCAAAAAACTACCCTACGCCTAACCTTGAAAAAAAAAACAACTCTGTATTTTAAGTAAACAAAAATAGAGAGAGAGAGAGACAGAGAGAGAGAGAAAAAGAGAGAGAGAGGGACAGAGAAAGAGAGACAGGAAAAGACAGAGAGACAGGGAGAGACAAAACGACAAACAGAAAAAACTACCATACGTCTAAGCTTGAATAAATAACAAGTCCGTATTTTAAGTAAAATATTTTGAGTAAACCAGAATACTCAAAAAGAGAAAAAGAAAAAGAGAGAATGGGTAAAATAATAGACAAGGTTAAATAAAACTGTAATGAATTTAATGAACTCCGAACTAAGTTTTTTCACAAACAATGTGTCATTTGGTCATTTGCACCAAGTTTCAATGAATTCTGTCACAAATTGCACATTTTAAAAATTTTAGTTAAAATTTTGTAACAATTAACAATGGGGAAAAAAGTTACAACAAGAGGTATCTCCCACTAAGCTTTTCTAAATATAATGAGACAAGTCCAAAGTTAGTTTATTCTTAAGAAACTAGTGGTACAGTGATGAGTGGAAAATTTCAACTGATTTTAATGAAAAATGCAAAGGTTCTGAATCAAGACAGGTAGCACATAGAAAGAGCCATTGGGAGGCCAAAGGGGTAAAATCATGGGAAAGCTGAAACATAACTTTAATGCATTTAAAGAACTCCAAACTAAGTTTTTTAAGAAACAATGCATCATTTGGTCTTCTCCACCAAGTTTCAATGAATTCCGTCACAAATTGCACATTTTCAAATATTCAAGTACAATTCTGTAACAATTAACAATGAGGAAAAAGTTACAAGAAGAGGTATCTCCAACTAAGCTTTTCCAAACATAACGAGACAAGTCCAAAGTTAGTTTATCCTTAAGACACAAGTGGTACAGTGTTGCTTGCAAAATTTCAACTGATTTCGATGAAAAATGCAAAGGTTCTGAATCAAGACAGGTAGCACATAGAAAGAGCCATTGGGAGGCAAAGGGGTAAAATCATGGCCAAGTTGAATCCTAACTATAGTACATTTCCAGAACTCCGAACTAAGTTTTTTCACAAACAATGCGTCATTTGGTCATTTCCACCAAGTTTCAATGAATTCCGTCACAAATTGCACATTTTCAAAATTTCAGGTACATATCGGTAACAATTAACAATGAGGAAAAAGTTACAAGTAGAGCTATCTCCCACTAAGCTTTTCTAATTATAATGAGACAAGTCCAAAGTTAGTTTATCCTTAAGAGACAAGTGGCACAGTGATGCATGCAAAACTTCAACTGATTTTGATGAAAAATGCAAAGGTTCTGAATAAAGACAGGTAGAATATAGAAAGGGCCATTGGGAGGAAAAGGGGTAAAATAATGGGAGAGCTGAAACATAACTTTAATGCATTTAAAGAACTCTGAACTAAGTTTTTTCACAAACAATGCGTAATTTGGTCATTTCCATCAAGTTTCAATAAATTCCGTCACAAATTGCCCATTTTAAAAATTTTGGGTACAATTCTGTAACAATTAACAAAGAGGGAAAAGTTACAAGAACAGGTATCTCCCACTAAGCTTTTCAAAACATAACGAGACAAGCCCAACGTTTAATTTACTCTTAACAGACCAGTGGTACAGTGATGGGTGCAAAATTTAATTTTAAGTTTCATGACATTGAATCGCATTCAGAAAAATTTCAAAAATTCAGGCCAATATACCAAAGTGGGAAAAGTTCAAACATAGTAGTCAACACTAGCAGAGTGTCCAAAGTACATCTCTAGTGCCCCAAACTTAGCTAAAATCCGAGCGTGAGCTGATCCGGTAATGCATGAAGAATTTTACATCATTTCCATGTAATATGGGAAAATGCCGAATGGAAACAATTACCACATCCAAGGCCAGTGTTCAGCCAAAATAGATGAAATGAGTCAAATTCTAAAACAGCAATAACATAAGTTGTTCTGGTTCCAAACAAAGTTTTTTCATATACAATGACCTAATTCATCATTTTGAGCTAAGTTTCATGACATTTCATCGCATTTAGAAAAATTTCCAAAATTCAGGCCAATATACCAAAGTGGGAAAAGTTCAAACATAGTGGTCAACACTAGCAGAGTGTCCCAAGTACATCTCTAGTGCTCCAAACTTAGCTAAAATCCGAGCGTGAGCTGATCCGGTAATGCATGAAGAATTTTACATCATTTCCATGTAATATGGGAAAATGCCGAATAGAAACACTTACCACATCCAAGGCCAGTGTTCAGCCAAAATACATCAAATGAGTCAAATTCTAAAACAGCAATAACATAAGTTGTTCTGGTTCCAAACTAAGTTTTTTCATATACAATGATCTAATTCATCATTTTGAGCTAAGTTTCATGACATTTCATTGCATTTAGCAAAATTTCAAAAATTCAGGCCAATATACAAAAGTAGGAAAAGTTCAAACATAGTGGTCAACACTAGCAGAGTGTCCCAAGTACATCTCTAGTGCCCCAAACTTAGCTAAAATCCGAGCATGAGCTGATCCGGTAATGCATGAAGAATTTTACATCCTTTCCATGTAATATGGGAAAATGCCGAATGGAAACACTTACCACATCCAAGGCCAGTGTTCAGCCAAAATACATGAAATGAGTCAAATTCTAAAACAGCAATAACATAAGTTGCTCTGGTTCCAAACTAAGTTTTTTCATATACAATGACCTAATTCATGATTTTGAGCTAAGTTTCATGACATTTCATCGCATTTAGCAAAATTTCAAAAATTCAGGCCAATATACCAAAGTGGGAAAAGTTCAAACATACTGGTCAACACTAGCAGAGTGTCCCAAGTACATCTCTAGTGCCCCAAACTTAGCTAAAATCCAAGCGTGAGCTGATCCGGTAATGCATGAAGAATTTTACATCATTTCCATGTAATATGGGAAAATGCCGAATGGAAACACTTACCACATCCAAGGCCAGTGTTCAGCCAAAATACATGAAATGAGTCAAATTCTAAAACAGTAATAACATAAGTTGTTCTGGTTCCAAACTAAGTTTTTTCAAATACAATGACCTAATTCATCATTTTGAGCTAAGTTTCATGACATTTCATCGCATTTAGCAAAATTTCAAAAATTCAGGCCAATATACCAAAGTAAGAAAAGTTCAAACATAGTGGTCAACACTAGCAGAGTGTCCCAAGTACATCTCTAGTGCCGCAAACTTACCTAAAATCCGAGCGTGAGCTGATCTGGTAATGCATGAAGAATTTTACATCATTTCCATCTAATATGGGAAAATGCCGAATGGAAACACTTACCACATCCAAGGCCAGTGTTCAGCCCAAATACATGAAATGAGTCAAATTCTAAAACAGCAATAACATAAGTTGTTCTGGTTTCAAACTAAGTTTTTTCATATACAATGACCTAATTCATCATTTTGAGCTAAGTTTCATGACATTTCATCGCATTTAGCAAAATTTAAAAAATTCAGGCCAATATACCAAAGTGGGAAAAGTTCAAACATAGTGGTCAACACTAGCAGAGTGTCCCAAGTACATCTCTAGTGCCGCAAACTTACCTAAAATCCGAGCGTGAGCTGATCTGGTAATGCATGAAGAATTTTACATAATTTCCATCTAATATGGGAAAATGCCGAATGGAAACACTTACCACATCCAAGGCCAGTGTTCAGCCCAAATACATGAAATGAGTCAAATTCTAAAACAGCAATAACATAAGTTGTTCTGGTTTCAAACTAAGTTTTTTCATATACAATGACCTAATTCATCATTTTGAGCTAAGTTTCATGACATTTCATCGCATTTAGCAAAATTTCAAAAATTCAGGCCAATATACCAAAGTGGGAAAAGTTCAAACATAGTGGTCAACACTAGCAGAATGTCCCAAGTACATCTCTAGCGCCCCAAACTTAGCTAAAATCCTAGCGTGAGCTGATCCGGTAATGCATGAAGAATTTTACATCATTTCCATGTAATATGGGAAAATGCCGAATGGAAACACTTACCACATCCAAGGCCAGTGTTCAGCCAAAATACATGAAATGAGTCAAATTCTAAAACAGCAATAACATAAGTTGTTCTGGTTCCAAACTAAGTTTTTTCATATACAATGACCTAATTCATCATTTTGAGCTAAGTTTCATGACATTTCATCGCATTTAGCAAAATTTCAAAAATTCAGGCCAATATACCAAAGTGGGAAAAGTTCAAACATAGTGGTCAACACTAGCAGAGTGTCCCAAGTACATCTCTAGTGCCCCAAACTTAGCTAAAATCCGAGCGTGAGCTGATCCGGTAATGCATGAAGAATTTTACATCATTTCCATGTAATATGGGAAAATGCCGAATGGAAACACTTACCACATCCAAGGCCAGTGTTCAGCCAAAATACATGAAATGAGTCAAATTCTAAAACAGTAATAACATAAGTTGTTCTGGTTCCAAACTAAGTTTTTTCAAATACAATGACCTAATTCATCATTTTGAGCTAAGTTTCATGACATTTCATCGCATTTGGCAAAATTTCAAAAATTCAGCCCAATATACCAAAGTGGGAAAAGTTTAAACATAGTGGTAAACACTAGCAGAGTGTCCCAAGTACATCTCTAGCGCCCCAAACTTAGCTAAAATCCGAGCGTGAGCTGATCCGGTAATGCATGAAGAATTTTACATCATTTCCATGTAATATGGGAAAATGCCGAATGGAAACACTTACCACATCCAAGGCCAGTGTTCAGCCAAAATACATGAAATGAGTCAAATTCTAAAACAGCAATAAGATTAGTTGTTCAGGTTTCAAACTAAGTTTTTTCATATACAATGACCTAATTCATCATGTTGAGCTAAGTTTCATGACATTTCATCGCATTTAGCAAAATTTCAAAAATTCAGGCCAATATACCAAAGTGGGAAAAGTTCAAACATAGTGGTCAACACTAGCAGAGTGTCCCAAGTACATCTCTAGCACCCCAAACTTAGCTAAAATCCGAGCGTGAGCTGATCCGGTAATGCATGAAGAATTTTACATCATTTCCATGTAATATGGGAAAATGCCGAATGGAAACACTTACCACATCCAAGGCCAGTGTTCAGCCAAAATACATGAAATGAGTCAAATTCTAAAACAGCAATAACATAAGTTGTTCTGGTTTCAAACTAAGTTTTTTCATATACAATGACCTAATTCATCATTTTGAGCTAAGTTTCATGACATTTCATCGCATTTAGCAAAATTTCAAAAATTCAGGCCAATATACCAAAGTGGGAAAAGTTCAAACATAGTGGTCAACACTAGCAGAGTGTCCCAAGTACATCTCTAGCGCCCCAAACTTAGCTAAAATCCGAGCGTGAGCTGATCCGGTAATGCATGAAAAATTTTACATCATTTCCATGTAATATGGGAAAATGCCGAATGGAAACACTTACCACATCCAAGGCCAGTGTTCAGCCAAAATACATGAAATGAGTCAAATTCTAAAACAGCAATAACATAAGTTGTTCTGGTTCCAAACTAAGTTTTTTCAAATACAATGACCTAATTCATCATTTTGAGCTAAGTTTCATGACATTTCATCGCATTTAGCAAAATTTCAAAAATTCAGGCCAATATACCAAAGTGGGAAAAGTTCAAACATAGTGGTCAACACTAGCAGAGTGTCCCAAGTACATCTCTAGTGCCGCAAACTTACCTAAAATCCGAGCGTGAGCTGATCCGGTAATGCATGAAGAATTTTACATCATTTCCATGTAATATGGGAAAATGCCGAATGGAAACACTTACCACATCCAAAACCAGTGTTCAGCCAAAATACATGAAATGAGTCAAATTCTAAAACAGCAATAACCTAAGTTGTTCTGGTTTCAAACTAAGTTTTTTCATATACAATGACCTAATTCATCATTTTGAGCTAAGTTTCATGACATTTCATCGCATTTAGCAAAATTTCAAAAATTCAGGCCAATATACCAAAGTGGGAAAAGTTCAAACATAGTGGTCAACACTAGCAGAGTGTCCCAAGTACATCTCTAGCGCCCCAAACTTAGCTAAAATCCGAGCGTGAGCTGATCCGGTAATGCATGAAGAATTTTACATCATTTCCATGTAATATGGGAAAATGCCGAATGGAAACACTTACCACATCCAAGGCCAGTGTTCAGCCAAAATACATGAAATGAGTCAAATTCTAAAACAGCAATAACATAAGTTGTTCTGGTTTCAAACTAAGTTTTTTCATATACAATGACCTAATTCATCATTTTGAGCTAAGTTTCATGACATTTCATCGCATTTAGCAAAATTTCAAAAATTCAGGCCAATATACCAAAGTGGGAAAAGTTCAAACATAGTGGTCAACACTAGCAGAGTGTCCCAAGTACATCTCTAGTGCCGCAAACTTACCTAAAATCCGAGCGTGAGCTGATCCGGTAATGCATGAAGAATTTTACATCATTTCCATGTAATATGGGAAAATGCCGAATGGAAACACTTACCACATCCAAGGCCAGTGTTCAGCCAAAATACATGAAATGAGTCAAATTCTAAAACAGCAATAACATAAGTTGTTCTGGTTTCAAACTAAGTTTTTTCATATACAATGACCTAATTCATCATTTTGAGCTAAGTTTCATGACATTTCATCGCATTTAGAAAAATTTCAAAAATTCAGGCCAATATACCAAAGTGGGAAAAGTTCAAACATAGTGGTCAACACTAGCAGAGTGTCCCAAGTACATCTCTAGTGCCGCAAACTTACCTAAAATCCGAGCGTGAGCTGATCCGGTAATGCATGAAGAATTTTACATCATTTCCATGTAATATGGGAAAATGCCGAATGGAAACACTTACCACATCCAAGGCCAGTGTTCAGCCAAAATACATGAAATGAGTCAAATTCTAAAACAGCAATAACATAAGTTGTTCTGGTTTCAAACTAAGTTTTTTCATATACAATGACCTAATTCATCATTTTGAGCTAAGTTTCATGACATTTCATCGCATTTAGCAAAATTTCAAAAATTCAGGCCAATATACCAAAGTGGGAAAAGTTCAAACATAGTGGTCAACACTAGCAGAGTGTCCCAAGTACATCTCTAGCGCCCCAAACTTAGCTAAAATCCGAGCGTGAGCTGATCCGGTAATGCATGAAGAATTTTACATCATTTCCATGTAATATGGGAAAATGCCGAATGGAAACACTTACCACATCCAAGGCCAGTGTTCAGCCAAAATACATGAAATGAGTCAAATTCTAAAACAGTAATAACATAAGTTGTTCTGGTTTCAAACTAAGTTTTTTCATATACAATGACCTAATTCATCATTTTGAGCTAAGTTTCATGACATTTCATCGCATTTAGAAAAATTTCAAAAATTCAGGCCAATATACCAAAGTGGGAAAAGTTCAAACATAGTGGTCAACACTAGCAGAGTGTCCCAAGTACATCTCTAGTGCCGCAAACTTACCTAAAATCCGAGCGTGAGCTGATCCGGTAATGCATGAAGAATTTTACATCATTTCCATGTAATATGGGAAAATGCCGAATGGAAACACTTACCACATCCAAGGCCAGTGTTCAGCCAAAATACATGAAATGAGTCAAATTCTAAAACAGCAATAACATAAGTTGTTCTGGTTTCAAACTAAGTTTTTTCATATACAATGACCTAATTCATCATTTTGAGCTAAGTTTCATGACATTTCATCGCATTTAGCAAAATTTCAAAAATTCAGGCCAATATACCAAAGTGGGAAAAGTTCAAACATAGTGGTCAACACTAGCAGAGTGTCCCAAGTACATCTCTAGCGCCCCAAACTTAGCTAAAATCCGAGCGTGAGCTGATCCGGTAATGCATGAAGAATTTTACATCATTTCCATGTAATATGGGAAAATGCCGAATGGAAACACTTACCACATCCAAGGCCAGTGTTCAGCCAAAATACATGAAATGAGTCAAATTCTAAAACAGTAATAACATAAGTTGTTCTGGTTTCAAACTAAGTTTTTTCATATACAATGACCTAATTCATCATTTTGAGCTAAGTTTCATGACATTTCATCGCATTTAGCAAAATTTCAAAAATTCAGGCCAATATACCAAAGTGGGAAAAGTTCAAACATAGTGGTCAACACTAGCAGAGTGTCCCAAGTACATCTCTAGCGCCCCAAACTTAGCTAAAATCCGAGCGTGAGCTGATCCGGTAATGCATGAAGAATTTTACATCATTTCCATGTAATATGGGAAAATGCCGAATGGAAACACTTACCACATCCAAGGCCAGTGTTCAGCCAAAATACATGAAATGAGTCAAATTCTAAAACAGCAATAACATAAGTTGTTCTGGTTCCAAACTAAGTTTTTTCAAATACAATGACCTAATTCATCATTTTGAGCTAAGTTTCATGACATTTCATCGCATTTAGCAAAATTTCAAAAATTCAGGCCAATATACCAAAGTGGGAAAAGTTCAAACACAGTGGTCAACACTAGCAGAGTGTCCCAAGTACATCTCTAGCGCCCCAAACTTAGCTAAAATCCGAGCGTGAGCTGATCCGGTAATGCATGAAGAATTTTACATCATTTCCATGTAATATGGGAAAATGCCGAATGGAAACACTTACCACATCCAAGGCCAGTGTTCAGCCAAAATACATGAAATGAGTCAAATTCTAAAACAGCAATAACATAAGTTGTTCTGGTTCAAAACTAAGTTTTTTCATATACAATGACCTAATTCATCATTTTGAGCTAAGTTTCATGACATTTCATCGCATTTAGCAAAATTTCAAAAATTCAGGCCAATATACCAAAGTGGGAAAAGTTCAAACATATTGGTCAACACTAGCAGAGTGTCCCAAGTACATCTCTAGCGCCCCAAACTTAGCTAAAATCCGAGCGTGAGCTGATCCGGTAATGCATGAAGAATTTTACATCATTTCCATGTAATATGGGAAAATGCCGAATGGAAACACTTACCACATCCAAGGCCAGTGTTCAGCCAAAATACATGAAATGAGTCAAATTCTAAAACAGTAATAACATAAGTTGTTCTGGTTCCAAACTAAGTTTTTTCAAATACAATGACCTAATTCATCATTTTGAGCTAAGTTTCATGACATTTCATCGCATTTAGCAAAATTTCAAAAATTCAGGCCAATATACCAAAGTGGGAAAAGTTCAAACATAGTGGTCAACACTAGCAGAGTGTCCCAAGTACATCTCTAGTGCCCCAAACTTACCTAAAATCCGAGCGTGAGCTGATCCGGTAATGCATGAAGAATTTTACATCATTTCCATGTAATATGGGAAAATGCCGAATGGAAACACTTACCACATCCAAGGCCAGTGTTCAGCCAAAATACATGAAATGAGTCAAATTCTAAAACAGCAATAACATAAGTTGTTCTGGTTTCAAACTAAGTTTTTTCATATACAATGACCTAATTCATCATTTTGAGCTATTTTTTATGACATTTCATCGCATTTAGCAAAATTTCAAAAATTCAGGCCAATATACCAAAGTGGGAAAAGTTCAAACATAGTGGTCAACACTAGCAGAATGTCCCAAGTACATCTCTAGTGCCCCAAACTTACCTAAAATCCGAGCGTGAGCTGATCCGGTAATGCATGAAGAATTTTACATCATTTCCATGTAATATGGGAAAATGCCGAATGGAAACACTTACCACATCCAAGGCCAGTGTTCAGCCAAAATACATGAAATGAGTCAAATTCTAAAACAGCAATAAGATAAGTTGTTCTGGTTATAAACTAAGTTTTTTCATATACAATGACCTAATTCATCATTTTGAGCTAAGTTTCATGACATTTCATCGCATTTAGCAAAATTTCAAAAATTCAGGCCAATATACCAAAGTGGGAAAAGTTCAAACATAGTGGTCAACACTAGCAGAGTGTCCCAAGTACATCTCTAGTGCCCCAAACTTACCTAAAATCCGAGCGTGAGCTGATCCGGTAATGCATGAAGAATTTTACATCATTTCCATGTAATATGGGAAAATGCCGAATGGAAACACTTACCACATCCAAGGCCAGTGTTCAGCCAAAATACATGAAATGAGTCAAATTCTAAAACAGCAATAACATAAGTTGTTCTGGTTTCAAACTAAGTTTTTTCATATACAATGACCTAATTCATCATTTTGAGCTATTTTTTATGACATTTCATTGCATTTAGCAAAATTTCAAAAATTCAGGCCAATATACCAAAGTGGGAAAAGTTCAAACATAGTGGTCAACACTAGCAGAGTGTCCCAAGTACATCTCTAGTGCCCCAAACTTACCTAAAATCCGAGCGTGAGCTGATCCGGTAATGCATGAAGAATTTTACATCATTTCCATGTAATATGGGAAAATGCCGAATGGAAACACTTACCACATCCAAGGACAGTGTTCAGCCAAAATACATGAAATGAGTCAAATTCTAAAACAGCAATAACATAAGTTGTTCTGGTTTCAAACTAAGTTTTTTCATATACAATGACCTAATTCATCATTTTGAGCTAAGTTTCATGACATTTCATTGCATTTAGCAAAATTTCAAAAATTCAGGCCAATATACCAAAGTGGGAAAAGTTCAAACATAGTGGTCAACACTAGCAGAGTGTCCCAAGTACATCTCTAGTGCCCCAAACTTACCTAAAATCCGAGCGTGAGCTGATCCGGTAATGCATGAAGAATTTTACATCATTTCCATGTAATATGGGAAAATGCCGAATGGAAACACTTACCACATCCAAGGCCAGTGTTCAGCCAAAATACATGAAATGAGTCAAATTCTAAAACAGCAATAACATAAGTTGTTCTGGTTTCAAACTAAGTTTTTTCATATACAATGACCTAATTCATCATTTTGAGCTATTTTTTATGACATTTCATCGCATTTAGCAAAATTTCAAAAATTCAGGCCAATATACCAAAGTGGGAAAAGTTCAAACACAGTGGTCAACACTAGCAGAGTGTCCCAAGTACATCTCTAGCGCCCCAAACTTAGCTAAAATCCGAGCGTGAGCTGATCCGGTAATGCATGAAGAATTTTACATCATTTCCATGTAATATGGGAAAATGCCGAATGGAAACACTTACCACATCCAAGGCCAGTGTTCAGCCAAAATACATGAAATGAGTCAAATTCTAAAACAGCAATAACATAAGTTGTTCTGGTTCAAAACTAAGTTTTTTCATATACAATGACCTAATTCATCATTTTGAGCTAAGTTTCATGACATTTCATCGCATTTAGCAAAATTTCAAAAATTCAGGCCAATATACCAAAGTGGGAAAAGTTCAAACATATTGGTCAACACTAGCAGAGTGTCCCAAGTACATCTCTAGCGCCCCAAACTTAGCTAAAATCCGAGCGTGAGCTGATCCGGTAATGCATGAAGAATTTTACATCATTTCCATGTAATATGGGAAAATGCCGAATGGAAACACTTACCACATCCAAGGCCAGTGTTCAGCCAAAATACATGAAATGAGTCAAATTCTAAAACAGTAATAACATAAGTTGTTCTGGTTCCAAACTAAGTTTTTTCAAATACAATGACCTAATTCATCATTTTGAGCTAAGTTTCATGACATTTCATCGCATTTAGCAAAATTTCAAAAATTCAGGCCAATATACCAAAGTGGGAAAAGTTCAAACATAGTGGTCAACACTAGCAGAGTGTCCCAAGTACATCTCTAGTGCCCCAAACTTACCTAAAATCCGAGCGTGAGCTGATCCGGTAATGCATGAAGAATTTTACATCATTTCCATGTAATATGGGAAAATGCCGAATGGAAACACTTACCACATCCAAGGCCAGTGTTCAGCCAAAATACATGAAATGAGTCAAATTCTAAAACAGCAATAACATAAGTTGTTCTGGTTTCAAACTAAGTTTTTTCATATACAATGACCTAATTCATCATTTTGAGCTATTTTTTATGACATTTCATCGCATTTAGCAAAATTTCAAAAATTCAGGCCAATATACCAAAGTGGGAAAAGTTCAAACATAGTGGTCAACACTAGCAGAGTGTCCCAAGTACATCTCTAGTGCCCCAAACTTACCTAAAATCCGAGCGTGAGCTGATCCGGTAATGCATGAAGAATTTTACATCATTTCCATGTAATATGGGAAAATGCCGAATGGAAACACTTACCACATCCAAGGCCAGTGTTCAGCCAAAATACATGAAATGAGTCAAATTCTAAAACAGCAATAAGATAAGTTGTTCTGGTTATAAACTAAGTTTTTTCATATACAATGACCTAATTCATCATTTTGAGCTAAGTTTCATGACATTTCATCGCATTTAGCAAAATTTCAAAAATTCAGGCCAATATACCAAAGTGGGAAAAGTTCAAACATAGTGGTCAACACTAGCAGAGTGTCCCAAGTACATCTCTAGTGCCCCAAACTTACCTAAAATCCGAGCGTGAGCTGATCCGGTAATGCATGAAGAATTTTACATCATTTCCATGTAATATGGGAAAATGCCGAATGGAAACACTTACCACATCCAAGGCCAGTGTTCAGCCAAAATACATGAAATGAGTCAAATTCTAAAACAGCAATAACATAAGTTGTTCTGGTTTCAAACTAAGTTTTTTCATATACAATGACCTAATTCATCATTTTGAGCTATTTTTTATGACATTTCATCGCATTTAGCAAAATTTCAAAAATTCAGGCCAATATACCAAAGTGGGAAAAGTTCAAACATAGTGGTCAACACTAGCAGAGTGTCCCAAGTACATCTCTAGTGCCCCAAACTTACCTAAAATCCGAGCGTGAGCTGATCCGGTAATGCATGAAGAATTTTACATCATTTCCATGTAATATGGGAAAATGCCGAATGGAAACACTTACCACATCCAAGGCCAGTGTTCAGCCAAAATACATGAAATGAGTCAAATTCTAAAACAGCAATAAGATAAGTTGTTCTGGTTATAAACTAAGTTTTTTCATATACAATGACCTAATTCATCATTTTGAGCTAAGTTTCATGACATTTCATCGCATTTAGCAAAATTTCAAAAATTCAGGCCAATATACCAAAGTGGGAAAAGTTCAAACATAGTGGTCAACACTAGCAGAGTGTCCCAAGTACATCTCTAGTGCCCCAAACTTACCTAAAATCCGAGCGTGAGCTGATCCGGTAATGCATGAAGAATTTTACATCATTTCCATGTAATATGGGAAAATGCCGAATGGAAACACTTACCACATCCAAGGCCAGTGTTCAGCCAAAATACATGAAATGAGTCAAATTCTAAAACAGCAATAACATAAGTTGTTCTGGTTTCAAACTAAGTTTTTTCATATACAATGACCTAATTCATCATTTTGAGCTATTTTTTATGACATTTCATCGCATTTAGCAAAATTTCAAAAATTCAGGCCAATATACCAAAGTGGGAAAAGTTCAAACATAGTGGTCAACACTAGCAGAGTGTCCCAAGTACATCTCTAGTGCCCCAAACTTACCTAAAATCCGAGCGTGAGCTGATCCGGTAATGCATGAAGAATTTTACATCATTTCCATGTAATATGGGAAAATGCCGAATGGAAACACTTACCACATCCAAGGACAGTGTTCAGCCAAAATACATGAAATGAGTCAAATTCTAAAACAGCAATAACATAAGTTGTTCTGGTTTCAAACTAAGTTTTTTCATATACAATGACCTAATTCATCATTTTGAGCTAAGTTTCATGACATTTCATTGCATTTATAAAATTTCAAAAATTCAGGCCAATATACCAAAGTGGGAAAAGTTCAAACATAGTGGTCAACACTAGCAGAGTGTCCCAAGTACATCTCTAGTGCCCCAAACTTACCTAAAATCCGAGCGTGAGCTGATCCGGTAATGCATGAAGAATTTTACATCATTTCCATGTAATATGGGAAAATGCCGAATGGAAACACTTACCACATCCAAGGCCAGTGTTCAGCCAAAATACATGAAATGAGTCAAATTCTAAAACAGCAATAACATAAGTTGTTCTGGTTTCAAACTAAGTTTTTTCATATACAATGACCTAATTCATCATTTTGAGCTATTTTTTATGACATTTCATCGCATTTAGCAAAATTTTAAAAATTCAGGCCAATATACCAAAGTGGGAAAAGTTCAAACATAGTGGTCAACACTAGCAGAGTATCCCAAGTACATCTCTAGCGCCCCAAACTTAGCTAAAATCCGAGCGTGAGCTGATCCGGTAATGCATGAAGAATTTTACATCATTTCCATGTAATATGGGAAAATGCCGAATGGAAACACTTACCACATCCAAGGCCAGTGTTCAGCCAAAATACATGAAATGAGTCAAATTCTAAAACAGCAATAACATAAGTTGTTCTGGTTTCAAACTAAGTTTTTTCATATACAATGACCTAATTCATCATTTTGAGCTAAGTTTCATGACATTTCATCGCATTTAGCAAAATTTCAAAAATTCAGGCCAATATACCAAAGTGGGAAAAGTTCAAACATAGTGGTCAACACTAGCAGGGTGTCCCAAGTACATCTCTAGCGCCCCAAACTTAGCTAAAATCCGAGCGTGAGCTGATCCGGTAATGCATGAAGAATTTTACATCATTTCCATGTAACATGGGAAAATGCCGAATGGAAACACTTACCACATCCAAGGCCAGTGTTCAGCCAAAATACATGAAATGAGTCAAATTCTAAAACAGTAATAACATAAGTTGTTCTGGTTCCAAACTAAGTTTTTTCAAATACAATGACCTAATTCATCATTTTGAGCTAAGTTTCATGACATTTCATCGCATTTAGCAAAATTTCAAAAATTCAGGCCAATATACCAAAGTGGGAAAAGTTCAAACATAGTGGTCAACACTAGCAGAGTGTCCCAAGTACATCTCTAGCGCCCCAAACTAAGCTAAAATCCGAGCGTGAGCTGATCCGGTAATGCATGAAGAATTTTACATCATTTCCATGTAATATGGGAAAATGCCGAATGGAAACACTTACCACATCCAAGGCCAATGTTCAGCCAAAATACATGAAATGAGTCAAATTCTAAAACAGCAATAACATAAGTTGTTCTGGTTTCAAACTAAGTTTTTTCATATACAATGACCTAATTAATCATTTTGAGCTAAGTTTCATGACATTTCATCGCATTTAGCAAAATTTCAAAAATTCAGGCCAATATACCAAAGTGGGAAAAGTTCAAACAGAGTGGTCAACACTAGCAGAGTGTCCCAAGTACATCTCTAGCGCCCCAAACTTAGCTAAAATCCGAGCGTGAGCTGATCCGGTAATGCATGAAGAATTTTACATCATTTCCATGTAATATGGGAAAATGCCGAATGGAAACACTTACCACATCCAAGGCCAGTGTTCAGCCAAAATACATGAAATGAGTCAAATTCTAAAACAGTAATAACATAAGTTGTTCTGGTTCCAAACTAAGTTTTTTCAAATACAATGACCTAATTCATCATTTTGAGCTAAGTTTCATGACATTTCATCGCATTTAGCAAAATTTCAAAAATTCAGGCCAATATACCAAAGTGGGAAAAGTTCAAACATAGTGGTCAACACTAGCAGAGTATCCCAAGTACATCTCTAGCGCCCCAAACTTAGCTAAAATCCGAGCGTGAGCTGATCCGGTAATGCATGAAGAATTTTACATCATTTCCATGTAATATGGGAAAATGCCGAATGGAAACACTTACCACATCCAAGGCCAGTGTTCAGCCAAAATACATGAAATGAGTCAAATTCTAAAACAGCAATAACATAAGTTGTTCTGGTTCCAAACTAAGTTTTTTCAAATACAATGACCTAATTCATCATTTTGAGCTAAGTTTCATGACATTTCATCGCATTTAGCAAAATTTCAAAAATTCAGGCCAATATACCAAAGTGGGAAAAGTTCAAACATATTGGTCAACACTAGCAGAGTGTCCCAAGTACATCTCTAGCGCCCCAAACTTAGCTAAAATCCGAGCGTGAGCTGATCCGGTAATGCATGAAGAATTTTACATCATTTCCATGTAATATGGGAAAATGCCGAATGGAAACACTTACCACATCCAAGGCCAGTGTTCAGCCAAAATACATGAAATGAGTCAAATTCTAAAACAGTAATAACATAAGTTGTTCTGGCTCCAAACTAAGTTTTTTCAAATACAATGACCTAATTCATCATTTTGAGCTAAGTTTCATGACATTTCATCGCATTTAGCAAAATTTCAAAAATTCAGGCCAATATACCAAAGTGGGAAAAGTTCAAACATAGTGGTCAACACTAGCAGAGTGTCCCAAGTACATCTCTAGTGCCCCAAACTTACCTAAAATCCGAGCGTGAGCTGATCCGGTAATGCATGAAGAATTTTACATCATTTCCATGTAATATGGGAAAATGCCGAATGGAAACACTTACCACATCCAAGGCCAGTGTTCAGCCAAAATACATGAAATGAGTCAAATTCTAAAACAGCAATAACATAAGTTGTTCTGGTTTCAAACTAAGTTTTTTCATATACAATGACCTAATTCATCATTTTGAGCTAAGTTTCATGACATTTCATCGCATTTAGCAAAATTTCAAAAATTCAGGCCAATATACCAAAGTGGGAAAAGTTCAAACATAGTGGTCAACACTAGCAGAGTGTCCCAAGTACATCTCTAGTGCCCCAAACTTACCTAAAATCCGAGCGTGAGCTGATCCGGTAATGCATGAAGAATTTTACATCATTTCCATGTAATATGGGAAAATGCCGAATGGAAACACTTACCACATCCAAGGCCAGTGTTCAGCCAAAATACATGAAATGAGTCAAATTCTAAAACAGCAATAACATAAGTTGTTCTGGTTTCAAACTAAGTTTTTTCATATACAATGACCTAATTCATCATTTTGAGCTATTTTTTATGACATTTCATCGCATTTAGCAAAATTTCAAAAATTCAGGCCAATATACCAAAGTGGGAAAAGTTCAAACATATTGGTCAACACTAGCAGAGTGTCCCAAGTACATCTCTAGTGCCCCAAACTTACCTAAAATCCGAGCGTGAGCTGATCCGGTAATGCATGAAGAATTTTACATCATTTCCATGTAATATGGGAAAATGCCGAATGGAAACACTTACCACATCCAAGGCCAGTGTTCAGCCAAAATACATGAAATGAGTCAAATTCTAAAACAGCAATAACATAAGTTGTTCTGGTTTCAAACTAAGTTTTTTCATATACAATGACCTAATTCATCATTTTGAGCTAAGTTTCATGACATTTCATCGCATTTAGAAAAATTTCAAAAATTCAGGCCAATATACCAAAGTGGGAAAAGTTCAAACATATTGGTCAACACTAGCAGTGTCCCAAGTACATCTCTAGCACCCCAAACTTAGCTAAAATCCGAGCGTGAGCTGATCCGGTAATGCATGAAGAATTTTACATCATTTCCATGTAATATGGGAAAATGCCGAATGGAAACACTTACCACATCCAAGGCCAGTGTTCAGCCAAAATACATGAAATGAGTCAAATTCTAAAACAGCAATAACATAAGTTGTTCTGGTTTCAAACTAAGTTTTCTCATATACAATGACCTAATTCATCATTTTGAGCTAAGTTTCATGACATTTCATCGCATTTAGCAAAATTTCAAAAATTCAGGCCAATATACCAAAGTGGGAAAAGTTCAAACATAGTGGTCAACACTAGCAGAGTGTCCCAAGTACATCTCTAGCGCCCCAAACTTAGCTAAAATCCGAGCGTGAGCTGATCCGGTAATGCATGAAGAATTTTACATCATTTCCATGTAATATGGGAAAATGCCGAATGGAAACACTTACCACATCCAAGGCCAGTGTTCAGCCAAAATACATGAAATGAGTCAAATTCTAAAACAGTAATAACATAAGTTGTTCTGGTTCCAAACTAAGTTTTTTCAAATACAATGACCTAATTCATCATTTTGAGCTAAGTTTCATGACATTTCATCGCATTTAGCAAAATTTCAAAAATTCAGGCCAATATACCAAAGTGGGAAAAGTTCAAACATAGTGGTCAACACTAGCAGAGTGTCCCAAGTACATCTCTAGTGCCCCAAACTTACCTAAAATCCGAGCGTGAGCTGATCCGGTAATGCATGAAGAATTTTACATCATTTCCATGTAATATGGGAAAATGCCGAATGGAAACACTTACCACATCCAAGGCCAGTGTTCAGCCAAAATACATGAAATGAGTCAAATTCTAAAACAGCAATTACATAAGTTGTTCTGGTTTCAAACTAAGTTTTTTCATATACAATGACCTAATTCATCATTTTGAGCTAAGTTTCATGACATTTCATCGCATTTAGCAAAATTTCAAAAATTCAGGCCAATATACCAAAGTGGGAAAAGTTCAAACATACTGGTCAACACTAGCAGAGTGTCCCAAGTACATCTCTAGTGCCCCAAACTTAGCTAAAATCCAAGCGTGAGCTGATCCGGTAATGCATGAAGAATTTTACATCATTTCCATGTAATATGGGAAAATGCCGAATGGAAACACTTACCACATCCAAGGCCAGTGTTCAGCCAAAATACATGAAATGAGTCAAATTCTAAAACAGTAATAACATAAGTTGTTCTGGTTCCAAACTAAGTTTTTTCAAATACAATGACCTAATTCATCATTTTGAGCTAAGTTTCATGACATTTCATCGCATTTAGCAAAATTTCAAAAATTCAGGCCAATATACCAAAGTAAGAAAAGTTCAAACATAGTGGTCAACACTAGCAGAGTGTCCCAAGTACATCTCTAGTGCCGCAAACTTACCTAAAATCCGAGCGTGAGCTGATCTGGTAATGCATGAAGAATTTTACATCATTTCCATCTAATATGGGAAAATGCCGAATGGAAACACTTACCACATCCAAGGCCAGTGTTCAGCCCAAATACATGAAATGAGTCAAATTCTAAAACAGCAATAACATAAGTTGTTCTGGTTTCAAACTAAGTTTTTTCATATACAATGACCTAATTCATCATTTTGAGCTAAGTTTCATGACATTTCATCGCATTTAGCAAAATTTAAAAAATTCAGGCCAATATACCAAAGTGGGAAAAGTTCAAACATAGTGGTCAACACTAGCAGAGTGTCCCAAGTACATCTCTAGTGCCGCAAACTTACCTAAAATCCGAGCGTGAGCTGATCTGGTAATGCATGAAGAATTTTACATAATTTCCATCTAATATGGGAAAATGCCGAATGGAAACACTTACCACATCCAAGGCCAGTGTTCAGCCCAAATACATGAAATGAGTCAAATTCTAAAACAGCAATAACATAAGTTGTTCTGGTTTCAAACTAAGTTTTTTCATATACAATGACCTAATTCATCATTTTGAGCTAAGTTTCATGACATTTCATCGCATTTAGCAAAATTTCAAAAATTCAGGCCAATATACCAAAGTGGGAAAAGTTCAAACATAGTGGTCAACACTAGCAGAATGTCCCAAGTACATCTCTAGCGCCCCAAACTTAGCTAAAATCCTAGCGTGAGCTGATCCGGTAATGCATGAAGAATTTTACATCATTTCCATGTAATATGGGAAAATGCCGAATGGAAACACTTACCACATCCAAGGCCAGTGTTCAGCCAAAATACATGAAATGAGTCAAATTCTAAAACAGCAATAACATAAGTTGTTCTGGTTCCAAACTAAGTTTTTTCATATACAATGACCTAATTCATCATTTTGAGCTAAGTTTCATGACATTTCATCGCATTTAGCAAAATTTCAAAAATTCAGGCCAATATACCAAAGTGGGAAAAGTTCAAACATAGTGGTCAACACTAGCAGAGTGTCCCAAGTACATCTCTAGTGCCCCAAACTTAGCTAAAATCCGAGCGTGAGCTGATCCGGTAATGCATGAAGAATTTTACATAATTTCCATGTAATATGGGAAAATGCCGAATGGAAACACTTACCACATCCAAGGCCAGTGTTCAGCCAAAATACATGAAATGAGTCAAATTCTAAAACAGTAATAACATAAGTTGTTCTGGTTCCAAACTAAGTTTTTTCAAATACAATGACCTAATTCATCATTTTGAGCTAAGTTTCATGACATTTCATCGCATTTGGCAAAATTTCAAAAATTCAGCCCAATATACCAAAGTGGGAAAAGTTTAAACATAGTGGTAAACACTAGCAGAGTGTCCCAAGTACATCTCTAGCGCCCCAAACTTAGCTAAAATCCGAGCGTGAGCTGATCCGGTAATGCATGAAGAATTTTACATCATTTCCATGTAATATGGGAAAATGCCGAATGGAAACACTTACCACATCCAAGGCCAGTGTTCAGCCAAAATACATGAAATGAGTCAAATTCTAAAACAGCAATAAGATTAGTTGTTCAGGTTCCAAACTAAGTTTTTTCATATACAATGACCTAATTCATCATGTTGAGCTAAGTTTCATGACATTTCATCGCATTTAGCAAAATTTCAAAAATTCAGGCCAATATACCAAAGTGGGAAAAGTTCAAACATAGTGGTCAACACTAGCAGAGTGTCCCAAGTACATCTCTAGCACCCCAAACTTAGCTAAAATCCGAGCGTGAGCTGATCCGGTAATGCATGAAGAATTTTACATCATTTCCATGTAATATGGGAAAATGCCGAATGGAAACACTTACCACATCCAAGGCCAGTGTTCAGCCAAAATACATGAAATGAGTCAAATTCTAAAACAGCAATAACATAAGTTGTTCTGGTTTCAAACTAAGTTTTTTCATATACAATGACCTAATTCATCATTTTGAGCTAAGTTTCATGACATTTCATCGCATTTAGCAAAATTTCAAAAATTCAGGCCAATATACCAAAGTGGGAAAAGTTCAAACATAGTGGTCAACACTAGCAGAGTGTCCCAAGTACATCTCTAGCGCCCCAAACTTAGCTAAAATCCGAGCGTGAGCTGATCCGGTAATGCATGAAAAATTTTACATCATTTCCATGTAATATGGGAAAATGCCGAATGGAAACACTTACCACATCCAAGGCCAGTGTTCAGCCAAAATACATGAAATGAGTCAAATTCTAAAACAGCAATAACATAAGTTGTTCTGGTTCCAAACTAAGTTTTTTCAAATACAATGACCTAATTCATCATTTTGAGCTAAGTTTCATGACATTTCATCGCATTTAGCAAAATTTCAAAAATTCAGGCCAATATACCAAAGTGGGAAAAGTTCAAACATAGTGGTCAACACTAGCAGAGTGTCCCAAGTACATCTCTAGTGCCGCAAACTTACCTAAAATCCGAGCGTGAGCTGATCCGGTAATGCATGAAGAATTTTACATCATTTCCATGTAATATGGGAAAATGCCGAATGGAAACACTTACCACATCCAAAACCAGTGTTCAGCCAAAATACATGAAATGAGTCAAATTCTAAAACAGCAATAACCTAAGTTGTTCTGGTTTCAAACTAAGTTTTTTCATATACAATGACCTAATTCATCATTTTGAGCTAAGTTTCATGACATTTCATCGCATTTAGCAAAATTTCAAAAATTCAGGCCAATATACCAAAGTGGGAAAAGTTCAAACATAGTGGTCAACACTAGCAGAGTGTCCCAAGTACATCTCTAGCGCCCCAAACTTAGCTAAAATCCGAGCGTGAGCTGATCCGGTAATGCATGAAGAATTTTACATCATTTCCATGTAATATGGGAAAATGCCGAATGGAAACACTTACCACATCCAAGGCCAGTGTTCAGCCAAAATACATGAAATGAGTCAAATTCTAAAACAGCAATAACATAAGTTGTTCTGGTTTCAAACTAAGTTTTTTCATATACAATGACCTAATTCATCATTTTGAGCTAAGTTTCATGACATTTCATCGCATTTAGCAAAATTTCAAAAATTCAGGCCAATATACCAAAGTGGGAAAAGTTCAAACATAGTGGTCAACACTAGCAGAGTGTCCCAAGTACATCTCTAGTGCCGCAAACTTACCTAAAATCCGAGCGTGAGCTGATCCGGTAATGCATGAAGAATTTTACATCATTTCCATGTAATATGGGAAAATGCCGAATGGAAACACTTACCACATCCAAGGCCAGTGTTCAGCCAAAATACATGAAATGAGTCAAATTCTAAAACAGCAATAACATAAGTTGTTCTGGTTTCAAACTAAGTTTTTTCATATACAATGACCTAATTCATCATTTTGAGCTAAGTTTCATGACATTTCATCGCATTTAGAAAAATTTCAAAAATTCAGGCCAATATACCAAAGTGGGAAAAGTTCAAACATAGTGGTCAACACTAGCAGAGTGTCCCAAGTACATCTCTAGTGCCGCAAACTTACCTAAAATCCGAGCGTGAGCTGATCCGGTAATGCATGAAGAATTTTACATCATTTCCATGTAATATGGGAAAATGCCGAATGGAAACACTTACCACATCCAAGGCCAGTGTTCAGCCAAAATACATGAAATGAGTCAAATTCTAAAACAGCAATAACATAAGTTGTTCTGGTTTCAAACTAAGTTTTTTCATATACAATGACCTAATTCATCATTTTGAGCTAAGTTTCATGACATTTCATCGCATTTAGCAAAATTTCAAAAATTCAGGCCAATATACCAAAGTGGGAAAAGTTCAAACATAGTGGTCAACACTAGCAGAGTGTCCCAAGTACATCTCTAGCGCCCCAAACTTAGCTAAAATCCGAGCGTGAGCTGATCCGGTAATGCATGAAGAATTTTACATCATTTCCATGTAATATGGGAAAATGCCGAATGGAAACACTTACCACATCCAAGGCCAGTGTTCAGCCAAAATACATGAAATGAGTCAAATTCTAAAACAGTAATAACATAAGTTGTTCTGGTTTCAAACTAAGTTTTTTCATATACAATGACCTAATTCATCATTTTGAGCTAAGTTTCATGACATTTCATCGCATTTAGAAAAATTTCAAAAATTCAGGCCAATATACCAAAGTGGGAAAAGTTCAAACATAGTGGTCAACACTAGCAGAGTGTCCCAAGTACATCTCTAGTGCCGCAAACTTACCTAAAATCCGAGCGTGAGCTGATCCGGTAATGCATGAAGAATTTTACATCATTTCCATGTAATATGGGAAAATGCCGAATGGAAACACTTACCACATCCAAGGCCAGTGTTCAGCCAAAATACATGAAATGAGTCAAATTCTAAAACAGCAATAACATAAGTTGTTCTGGTTTCAAACTAAGTTTTTTCATATACAATGACCTAATTCATCATTTTGAGCTAAGTTTCATGACATTTCATCGCATTTAGCAAAATTTCAAAAATTCAGGCCAATATACCAAAGTGGGAAAAGTTCAAACATAGTGGTCAACACTAGCAGAGTGTCCCAAGTACATCTCTAGCGCCCCAAACTTAGCTAAAATCCGAGCGTGAGCTGATCCGGTAATGCATGAAGAATTTTACATCATTTCCATGTAATATGGGAAAATGCCGAATGGAAACACTTACCACATCCAAGGCCAGTGTTCAGCCAAAATACATGAAATGAGTCAAATTCTAAAACAGTAATAACATAAGTTGTTCTGGTTTCAAACTAAGTTTTTTCATATACAATGACCTAATTCATCATTTTGAGCTAAGTTTCATGACATTTCATCGCATTTAGCAAAATTTCAAAAATTCAGGCCAATATACCAAAGTGGGAAAAGTTCAAACATAGTGGTCAACACTAGCAGAGTGTCCCAAGTACATCTCTAGCGCCCCAAACTTAGCTAAAATCCGAGCGTGAGCTGATCCGGTAATGCATGAAGAATTTTACATCATTTCCATGTAATATGGGAAAATGCCGAATGGAAACACTTACCACATCCAAGGCCAGTGTTCAGCCAAAATACATGAAATGAGTCAAATTCTAAAACAGCAATAACATAAGTTGTTCTGGTTCCAAACTAAGTTTTTTCAAATACAATGACCTAATTCATCATTTTGAGCTAAGTTTCATGACATTTCATCGCATTTAGCAAAATTTCAAAAATTCAGGCCAATATACCAAAGTGGGAAAAGTTCAAACACAGTGGTCAACACTAGCAGAGTGTCCCAAGTACATCTCTAGCGCCCCAAACTTAGCTAAAATCCGAGCGTGAGCTGATCCGGTAATGCATGAAGAATTTTACATCATTTCCATGTAATATGGGAAAATGCCGAATGGAAACACTTACCACATCCAAGGCCAGTGTTCAGCCAAAATACATGAAATGAGTCAAATTCTAAAACAGCAATAACATAAGTTGTTCTGGTTCAAAACTAAGTTTTTTCATATACAATGACCTAATTCATCATTTTGAGCTAAGTTTCATGACATTTCATCGCATTTAGCAAAATTTCAAAAATTCAGGCCAATATACCAAAGTGGGAAAAGTTCAAACATATTGGTCAACACTAGCAGAGTGTCCCAAGTACATCTCTAGCGCCCCAAACTTAGCTAAAATCCGAGCGTGAGCTGATCCGGTAATGCATGAAGAATTTTACATCATTTCCATGTAATATGGGAAAATGCCGAATGGAAACACTTACCACATCCAAGGCCAGTGTTCAGCCAAAATACATGAAATGAGTCAAATTCTAAAACAGTAATAACATAAGTTGTTCTGGTTCCAAACTAAGTTTTTTCAAATACAATGACCTAATTCATCATTTTGAGCTAAGTTTCATGACATTTCATCGCATTTAGCAAAATTTCAAAAATTCAGGCCAATATACCAAAGTGGGAAAAGTTCAAACATAGTGGTCAACACTAGCAGAGTGTCCCAAGTACATCTCTAGTGCCCCAAACTTACCTAAAATCCGAGCGTGAGCTGATCCGGTAATGCATGAAGAATTTTACATCATTTCCATGTAATATGGGAAAATGCCGAATGGAAACACTTACCACATCCAAGGCCAGTGTTCAGCCAAAATACATGAAATGAGTCAAATTCTAAAACAGCAATAACATAAGTTGTTCTGGTTTCAAACTAAGTTTTTTCATATACAATGACCTAATTCATCATTTTGAGCTATTTTTTATGACATTTCATCGCATTTAGCAAAATTTCAAAAATTCAGGCCAATATACCAAAGTGGGAAAAGTTCAAACATAGTGGTCAACACTAGCAGAGTGTCCCAAGTACATCTCTAGTGCCGCAAACTTACCTAAAATCCCAGCGTGAGCTGATCCGGTAATGCATGAAGAATTTTACATCATTTCCATGTAATATGGGAAAATGCCGAATGGAAACACTTACCACATCCAAGGCCAATGTTCAGCCAAAATACATGAAATGAGTCAAATTCTAAAACAGCAATAACATAAGTTGTTCTGGTTTCAAACTAAGTTTTTTCATATACAATGACCTAATTCATCATTTTGAGCTAAGTTTCATGACATTTCATCGCATTTAGCAAAATTTCAAAAATTCAGGCCAATATACCAAAGTGGGAAAAGTTCAAACAGAGTGGTCAACACTAGCAGAGTGTCCCAAGTACATCTCTAGCGCCCCAAACTTAGCTAAAATCCGAGCGTGAGCTGATCCGGTAATGCATGAAGAATTTTACATCATTTCCATGTAATATGGGAAAATGCCGAATGGAAACACTTACCACATCCAAGGCCAGTGTTCAGCCAAAATACATGAAATGAGTCAAATTCTAAAACAGTAATAACATAAGTTGTTCTGGTTCCAAACTAAGTTTTTTCAAATACAATGACCTAATTCATCATTTTGAGCTAAGTTTCATGACATTTCATCGCATTTAGCAAAATTTCAAAAATTCAGGCCAATATACCAAAGTGGGAAAAGTTCAAACATAGTGGTCAACACTAGCAGAGTATCCCAAGTACATCTCTAGCGCCCCAAACTTAGCTAAAATCCGAGCGTGAGCTGATCCGGTAATGCATGAAGAATTTTACATCATTTCCATGTAATATGGGAAAATGCCGAATGGAAACACTTACCACATCCAAGGCCAGTGTTCAGCCAAAATACATGAAATGAGTCAAATTCTAAAACAGCAATAACATAAGTTGTTCTGGTTCCAAACTAAGTTTTTTCAAATACAATGACCTAATTCATCATTTTGAGCTAAGTTTCATGACATTTCATCGCATTTAGCAAAATTTCAAAAATTCAGGCCAATATACCAAAGTGGGAAAAGTTCAAACATATTGGTCAACACTAGCAGAGTGTCCCAAGTACATCTCTAGCGCCCCAAACTTAGCTAAAATCCGAGCGTGAGCTGATCCGGTAATGCATGAAGAATTTTACATCATTTCCATGTAATATGGGAAAATGCCGAATGGAAACACTTACCACATCCAAGGCCAGTGTTCAGCCAAAATACATGAAATGAGTCAAATTCTAAAACAGTAATAACATAAGTTGTTCTGGCTCCAAACTAAGTTTTTTCAAATACAATGACCTAATTCATCATTTTGAGCTAAGTTTCATGACATTTCATCGCATTTAGCAAAATTTCAAAAATTCAGGCCAATATACCAAAGTGGGAAAAGTTCAAACATAGTGGTCAACACTAGCAGAGTGTCCCAAGTACATCTCTAGTGCCCCAAACTTACCTAAAATCCGAGCGTGAGCTGATCCGGTAATGCATGAAGAATTTTACATCATTTCCATGTAATATGGGAAAATGCCGAATGGAAACACTTACCACATCCAAGGCCAGTGTTCAGCCAAAATACATGAAATGAGTCAAATTCTAAAACAGCAATAACATAAGTTGTTCTGGTTTCAAACTAAGTTTTTTCATATACAATGACCTAATTCATCATTTTGAGCTAAGTTTCATGACATTTCATCGCATTTAGCAAAATTTCAAAAATTCAGGCCAATATACCAAAGTGGGAAAAGTTCAAACATAGTGGTCAACACTAGCAGAGTGTCCCAAGTACATCTCTAGTGCCCCAAACTTACCTAAAATCCGAGCGTGAGCTGATCCGGTAATGCATGAAGAATTTTACATCATTTCCATGTAATATGGGAAAATGCCGAATGGAAACACTTACCACATCCAAGGCCAGTGTTCAGCCAAAATACATGAAATGAGTCAAATTCTAAAACAGCAATAACATAAGTTGTTCTGGTTTCAAACTAAGTTTTTTCATATACAATGACCTAATTCATCATTTTGAGCTAAGTTTCATGACATTTCATCGCATTTAGCAAAATTTCAAAAATTCAGGCCAATATACCAAAGTGGGAAAAGTTCAAACATATTGGTCAACACTAGCAGTGTCCCAAGTACATCTCTAGCACCCCAAACTTAGCTAAAATCCGAGCGTGAGCTGATCCGGTAATGCATGAAGAATTTTACATCATTTCCATGTAATATGGGAAAATGCCGAATGGAAACACTTACCACATCCAAGGCCAGTGTTCAGCCAAAATACATGAAATGAGTCAAATTCTAAAACAGCAATAACATAAGTTGTTCTGGTTTCAAACTAAGTTTTTTCATATACAATGACCTAATTCATCATTTTGAGCTAAGTTTCATGACATTTCATCGCATTTAGCAAAATTTCAAAAATTCAGGCCAATATACCAAAGTGGGAAAAGTTCAAACATAGTGGTCAACACTAGCAGAGTGTCCCAAGTACATCTCTAGCGCCCCAAACTTAGCTAAAATCCGAGCGTGAGCTGATCCGGTAATGCATGAAGAATTTTACATCATTTCCATGTAATATGGGAAAATGCCGAATGGAAACACTTACCACATCCAAGGCCAGTGTTCAGCCAAAATACATGAAATGAGTCAAATTCTAAAACAGTAATAACATAAGTTGTTCTGGTTCCAAACTAAGTTTTTTCAAATACAATGACCTAATTCATCATTTTGAGCTAAGTTTCATGACATTTCATCGCATTTAGCAAAATTTCAAAAATTCAGGCCAATATACCAAAGTGGGAAAAGTTCAAACATAGTGGTCAACACTAGCAGAGTGTCCCAAGTACATCTCTAGTGCCCCAAACTTACCTAAAATCCGAGCGTGAGCTGATCCGGTAATGCATGAAGAATTTTACATCATTTCCATGTAATATGGGAAAATGCCGAATGGAAACACTTACCACATCCAAGGCCAGTGTTCAGCCAAAATACATGAAATGAGTCAAATTCTAAAACAGCAATAACATAAGTTGTTCTGGTTTCAAACTAAGTTTTTTCATATACAATGACCTAATTCATCATTTTGAGCTATTTTTTATCACATTTCATTGCATTTAGCAAAATTTCAAAAATTCAGGCCAATATACCAAAGTGGGAAAAGTTCAAACATAGTGGTCAACACTAGCAGAGTGTCCCAAGTACATCTCTAGTGCCCCAAACTTACCTAAAATCCGAGCGTGAGCTGATCCGGTAATGCATGAAGAATTTTACATCATTTCCATGTAATATGGGAAAATGCCGAATGGAAACACTTACCACATCCAAGGCCAGTGTTCAGCCAAAATACATGAAATGAGTCAAATTCTAAAACAGCAATAAGATAAGTTGTTCTGGTTTCAAACTAAGTTTTTTCATATACAATCACCTAATTCATCATTTTGAGCTAAGTTTCATGACATTTCATCACATTTAGCAAAATTTCAAAAATTCAGGCCAATATACCAAAGTGGGAAAAGTTCAAACATAGTGGTCAACACTAGCAGAGTGTCCCAAGTACATCTCTAGTGCCCCAAACTTACCTAAAATCCGAGCGTGAGCTGATCCGGTAATGCATGAAGAATTTTACATCATTTCCATGTAATATGGGAAAATGCCGAATGGAAACACTTACCACATCCAAGGCCAGTGTTCAGCCAAAATACATGAAATGAGTCAAATTCTAAAACAGCAATAACATAAGTTGTTCTGGTTTCAAACTAAGTTTTTTCATATACAATGACCTAATTCATCATTTTGAGCTAAGTTTCATGACATTTCATCGCATTTAGCAAAATTTCAAAAATTCAGGCCAATATACCAAAGTGGGAAAAGTTCAAACATAGTGGTCAACACTAGCAGAGTGTCCCAAGTACATCTCTAGTGCCCCAAACTTACCCAAAATCCGAGCGTGAGCTTATCCGGTAATGCATGAAGAATTTTACATCATTTCCATGTAATATGGGAAAATGCCGAATGGAAACACTTACCACATCCAAGGCCAGTGTTCAGCCAAAATACATGAAATGAGTCAAATTCTAAAACAGCAATAACATAAGTTGTTCTGGTTTCAAACTAAGTTTTTTCATATACAATGACCTAATTCATCATTTTGAGCTATTTTTTATGACATTTCATCGCATTTAGCAAAATTTCAAAAATTCAGGCCAATATACCAAAGTGGGAAAAGTTCAAACATATTGGTCAACACTAGCAGAGTGTCCCAAGTACATCTCTAGTGCCCCAAACTTACCTAAAATCCGAGCGTGAGCTGATCCGGTAATGCATGAAGAATTTTACATCATTTCCATGTAATATGGGAAAATGCCGAATGGAAACACTTACCACATCCAAGGCCAGTGTTCAGCCAAAATACATGAAATGAGTCAAATTCTAAAACAGCAATAACATAAGTTGTTCTGGTTTCAAACTAAGTTTTTTCATATACAATGACCTAATTCATCATTTTGAGCTAAGTTTCATGACATTTCATCGCATTTAGCAAAATTTCAAAAATTAAGGCCAATATACCAAAGTGGGAAAAGTTCAAACATAGTGGTCAACACTAGCAGAGTGTCCCAAGTACATCTCTAGCGCCCCAAACTTAGCTAAAATCCGAGCGTGAGCTGATCCGGTAATGCATGAAGAATTTTACATCATTTCCATGTAATATGGGAAAATGCCGAATGGAAACACTTACCACATCCAAGGCCAGTGTTCAGCCAAAATACATGAAATGAGTCAAATTCTAAAACAGTAATAACATAAGTTGTTCTGGTTCCAAACTAAGTTTTTTCAAATACAATGACCTAATTCATCATTTTGAGCTAAGTTTCATGACATTTCATCGCATTTAGCAAAATTTCAAAAATTCAGGCCAATATACCAAAGTGGGAAAAGTTCAAACATAGTGGTCAACACTAGCAGAGTGTCCCAAGTACATCTCTAGTGCCCCAAACTTACCTAAAATCCGAGCGTGAGCTGATCCGGTAATGCATGAAGAATTTTACATCATTTCCATGTAATATGGGAAAATGCCGAATGGAAACACTTACCACATCCAAGGCCAGTGTTCAGCCAAAATACATGAAATGAGTCAAATTCTAAAACAGCAATAACATAAGTTGTTCTGGTTTCAAACTAAGTTTTTTCATATACAATGACCTAATTCATCATTTTGAGCTATTTTTTATCACATTTCATCGCATTTAGCAAAATTTCAAAAATTCAGGCCAATATACCAAAGTGGGAAAAGTTCAAACATAGTGGTCAACACTAGCAGAGTGTCCCAAGTACATCTCTAGTGCCCCAAACTTACCTAAAATCCGAGCGTGAGCTGATCCGGTAATGCATGAAGAATTTTACATCATTTCCATGTAATATGGGAAAATGCCGAATGGAAACACTTACCACATCCAAGGCCAGTGTTCAGCCAAAATACATGAAATGAGTCAAATTCTAAAACAGCAATAAGATAAGTTGTTCTGGTTTCAAACTAAGTTTTTTCATATACAATGACCTAATTCATCATTTTGAGCTAAGTTTCATGACATTTCATCACATTTAGCAAAATTTCAAAAATTCAGGCCAATATACCAAAGTGGGAAAAGTTCAAACATAGTGGTCAACACTAGCAGAGTGTCCCAAGTACATCTCTAGTGCCCCAAACTTACCTAAAATCCGAGCGTGAGCTGATCCGGTAATGCATGAAGAATTTTACATCATTTCCATGTAATATGGGAAAATGCCGAATGGAAACACTTACCACATCCAAGGCCAGTGTTCAGCCAAAATACATGAAATGAGTCAAATTCTAAAACAGCAATAACATAAGTTGTTCTGGTTTCAAACTAAGTTTTTTCATATACAATGACCTAATTCATCATTTTGAGCTAAGTTTCATGACATTTCATCGCATTTAGCAAAATTTCAAAAATTCAGGCCAATATACCAAAGTGGGAAAAGTTCAAACATAGTGGTCAACACTAGCAGAGTGTCCCAAGTACATCTCTAGTGCCCCAAACTTACCTAAAATCCGAGCGTGAGCTGATCCGGTAATGCATGAAGAATTTTACATCATTTCCATGTAATATGGGAAAATGCCGAATGGAAACACTTACCACATCCAAGGCCAGTGTTCAGCCAAAATACATGAAATGAGTCAAATTCTAAAACAGCAATAACATAAGTTGTTCTGGTTTCAAACTAAGTTTTTTCATATACAATGACCTAATTCATCATTTTGAGCTAAGTTTCATGACATTTCATCGCATTTAGCAAAATTTCAAAAATTCAGGCCAATATACCAAAGTGGGAAAAGTTCAAACATAGTGGTCAACACTAGCAGAGTGTCCCAAGTACATCTCTAGTGCCCCAAACTTACCTAAAATCCGAGCGTGAGCTGATCCGGTAATGCATGAAGAATTTTACATCATTTCCATGTAATATGGGAAAATGCCGAATGGAAACACTTACCACATCCAAGGCCAGTGTTCAGCCAAAATACATGAAATGAGTCAAATTCTAAAACAGTAATAACATAAGTTGTTCTGGTTCCAAACTAAGTTTTTTCAAATACAATGACCTAATTCATCATTTTGAGCTAAGTTTCATGACATTTCATCGCATTTAGCAAAATTTCAAAAATTCAGGCCAATATACCAAAGTGGGAAAAGTTCAAACATAGTGGTCAACACTAGCAGAGTGTCCCAAGTACACCTCTAGTGCCCCAAACTTACCTAAAATCCGAGCGTGAGCTGATCCGGTAATGCATGAAGAATTTTACATCATTTCCATGTAATATGGGAAAATGCCGAATGGAAACACTTACCACATCCAAGGCCAGTGTTCAGCCAAAATACATGAAATGAGTCAAATTCTAAAACAGCAATAACATAAGTTGTTCTGGTTTCAAACTAAGTTTTTTAATATACAATGACCTAATTCATCATTTTGAGCTATTTTTTATGACATTTCATCGCATTTAGCAAAATTTCAAAAATTCAGGCCAATATACCAAAGTGGGAAAAGTTCAAACATAGTGGTCAACACTAGCAGAGTATCCCAAGTACATCTCTAGCGCCCCAAACTTAGCTAAAATCCGAGCGTGAGCTGATCCGGTAATGCATGAAGAATTTTACATCATTTCCATGTAATATGGGAAAATGCCGAATGGAAACACTTACCACATCCAAGGCCAGTGTTCAGCCAAAATACATGAAATGAGTCAAATTCTAAAACAGTAATAACATAAGTTGTTCTGGTTCCAAACTAAGTTTTTTCAAATACAATGACCTAATTCATCATTTTGAGCTAAGTTTCATGACATTTCATCGCATTTAGCAAAATTTCAAAAATTCAGGCCAATATACCAAAGTGGGAAAAGTTCAAACATAGTGGTCAACACTAGCAGAGTGTCCCAAGTACATCTCTAGTGCCCCAAACTTACCTAAAATCCGAGCGTGAGCTGATCCGGTAATGCATGAAGAATTTTACATCATTTCCATGTAATATGGGAAAATGCCGAATGGAAACACTTACCACATCCAAGGCCAGTGTTCAGCCAAAATACATGAAATGAGTCAAATTCTAAAACAGTAATAACATAAGTTGTTCTGGTTCCAAACTAAGTTTTTTCAAATACAATGACCTAATTCATCATTTTGAGCTAAGTTTCATGACATTTCATCGCATTTAGCAAAATTTCAAAAATTCAGGCCAATATACCAAAGTGGGAAAAGTTCAAACATAGTGGTCAACACTAGCAGAGTGTCCCAAGTACATCTCTAGTGCCCCAAACTTACCTAAAATCCAAGCGTGAGCTGATCCGGTAATGCATGAAGAATTTTACATCATTTCCATGTAATATGGGAAAATGCCGAATGGAAACACTTACCACATCCAAGGCCAGTGTTCAGCCAAAATACATGAAATGAGTCAAATTCTAAAACAGCAATAACATAAGTTGTTCTGGTTTCAAACTAAGTTTTTTCATATACAATGACCTAATTCATCATTTTGAGCTATTTTTTATGACATTTCATCGCATTTAGCAAAATTTCAAAAATTCAGGCCAATATACCAAAGTGGGAAAAGTTCAAACATAGTGGTCAACACTAGCAGAGTATCCCAAGTACATCTCTAGCGCCCCAAACTTAGCTAAAATCCGAGCGTGAGCTGATCCGGTAATGCATGAAGAATTTTACATCATTTCCATGTAATATGGGAAAATGCCGAATGGAAACACTTACCACATCCAAGGCCAGTGTTCAGCCAAAATACATGAAATGAGTCAAATTCTAAAACAGTAATAACATAAGTTGTTCTGGTTCCAAACTAAGTTTTTTCAAATACAATGACCTAATTCATCATTTTGAGCTAAGTTTCATGACATTTCATCGCATTTAGCAAAATTTCAAAAATTCAGGCCAATATACCAAAGTGGGAAAAGTTCAAACATAGTGGTCAACACTAGCAGAGTGTCCCAAGTACATCTCTAGTGCCCCAAACTTACCTAAAATCCGAGCGTGAGCTGATCCGGTAATGCATGAAGAATTTTACATCATTTCCATGTAATATGGGAAAATGCCGAATGGAAACACTTACCACATCCAAGGCCAGTGTTCAGCCAAAATACATGAAATGAGTCAAATTCTAAAACAGTAATAACATAAGTTGTTCTGGTTCCAAACTAAGTTTTTTCAAATACAATGACCTAATTCATCATTTTGAGCTAAGTTTCATGACATTTCATCGCATTTAGCAAAATTTCAAAAATTCAGGCCAATATACCAAAGTGGGAAAAGTTCAAACATAGTGGTCAACACTAGCAGAGTGTCCCAAGTACATCTCTAGTGCCCCAAACTTACCTAAAATCCGAGCGTGAGCTGATCCGGTAATGCATGAAGAATTTTACATCATTTCCATGTAATATGGGAAAATGCCGAATGGAAACACTTACCACATCCAAGGCCAGTGTTCAGCCAAAATACATGAAATGAGTCAAATTCTAAAACAGCAATAACATAAGTTGTTCTGGTTTCAAACTAAGTTTTTTCATATACAATGACCTAATTCATCATTTTGAGCTATTTTTTATCACATTTCATCGCATTTAGCAAAATTTCAAAAATTCAGGCCAATATACCAAAGTGGGAAAAGTTCAAACATAGTGGTCAACACTAGCAGAGTGTCCCAAGTACATCTCTAGTGCCCCAAACTTACCTAAAATCCGAGCGTGAGCTGATCCGGTAATGCATGAAGAATTTTACATCATTTCCATGTAATATGGGAAAATGCCGAATGGAAACACTTACCACATCCAAGGCCAGTGTTCAGCCAAAATACATGAAATGAGTCAAATTCTAAAACAGCAATAAGATAAGTTGTTCTGGTTTCAAACTAAGTTTTTTCATATACAATGACCTAATTCATCATTTTGAGCTAAGTTTCATGACATTTCATCACATTTAGCAAAATTTCAAAAATTCAGGCCAATATACCAAAGTGGGAAAAGTTCAAACATAGTGGTCAACACTAGCAGAGTGTCCCAAGTACATCTCTAGTGCCCCAAACTTACCTAAAATCCGAGCGTGAGCTGATCCGGTAATGCATGAAGAATTTTACATCATTTCCATGTAATATGGGAAAATGCCGAATGGAAACACTTACCACATCCAAGGCCAGTGTTCAGCCAAAATACATGAAATGAGTCAAATTCTAAAACAGCAATAACATAAGTTGTTCTGGTTTCAAACTAAGTTTTTTCATATACAATGACCTAATTCATCATTTTGAGCTAAGTTTCATGACATTTCATCGCATTTAGCAAAATTTCAAAAATTCAGGCCAATATACCAAAGTGGGAAAAGTTCAAACATAGTGGTCAACACTAGCAGAGTGTCCCAAGTACATCTCTAGTGCCCCAAACTTACCTAAAATCCGAGCGTGAGCTGATCCGGTAATGCATGAAGAATTTTACATCATTTCCATGTAATATGGGAAAATGCCGAATGGAAACACTTACCACATCCAAGGCCAGTGTTCAGCCAAAATACATGAAATGAGTCAAATTCTAAAACAGCAATAACATAAGTTGTTCTGGTTTCAAACTAAGTTTTTTCATATACAATGACCTAATTCATCATTTTGAGCTAAGTTTCATGACATTTCATCGCATTTAGCAAAATTTCAAAAATTCAGGCCAATATACCAAAGTGGGAAAAGTTCAAACATAGTGGTCAACACTAGCAGAGTGTCCCAAGTACATCTCTAGTGCCCCAAACTTACCTAAAATCCGAGCGTGAGCTGATCCGGTAATGCATGAAGAATTTTACATCATTTCCATGTAATATGGGAAAATGCCGAATGGAAACACTTACCACATCCAAGGCCAGTGTTCAGCCAAAATACATGAAATGAGTCAAATTCTAAAACAGTAATAACATAAGTTGTTCTGGTTCCAAACTAAGTTTTTTCAAATACAATGACCTAATTCATCATTTTGAGCTAAGTTTCATGACATTTCATCGCATTTAGCAAAATTTCAAAAATTCAGGCCAATATACCAAAGTGGGAAAAGTTCAAACATAGTGGTCAACACTAGCAGAGTGTCCCAAGTACACCTCTAGTGCCCCAAACTTACCTAAAATCCGAGCGTGAGCTGATCCGGTAATGCATGAAGAATTTTACATCATTTCCATGTAATATGGGAAAATGCCGAATGGAAACACTTACCACATCCAAGGCCAGTGTTCAGCCAAAATACATGAAATGAGTCAAATTCTAAAACAGCAATAACATAAGTTGTTCTGGTTTCAAACTAAGTTTTTTAATATACAATGACCTAATTCATCATTTTGAGCTATTTTTTATGACATTTCATCGCATTTAGCAAAATTTCAAAAATTCAGGCCAATATACCAAAGTGGGAAAAGTTCAAACATAGTGGTCAACACTAGCAGAGTATCCCAAGTACATCTCTAGCGCCCCAAACTTAGCTAAAATCCGAGCGTGAGCTGATCCGGTAATGCATGAAGAATTTTACATCATTTCCATGTAATATGGGAAAATGCCGAATGGAAACACTTACCACATCCAAGGCCAGTGTTCAGCCAAAATACATGAAATGAGTCAAATTCTAAAACAGTAATAACATAAGTTGTTCTGGTTCCAAACTAAGTTTTTTCAAATACAATGACCTAATTCATCATTTTGAGCTAAGTTTCATGACATTTCATCGCATTTAGCAAAATTTCAAAAATTCAGGCCAATATACCAAAGTGGGAAAAGTTCAAACATAGTGGTCAACACTAGCAGAGTGTCCCAAGTACATCTCTAGTGCCCCAAACTTACCTAAAATCCGAGCGTGAGCTGATCCGGTAATGCATGAAGAATTTTACATCATTTCCATGTAATATGGGAAAATGCCGAATGGAAACACTTACCACATCCAAGGCCAGTGTTCAGCCAAAATACATGAAATGAGTCAAATTCTAAAACAGTAATAACATAAGTTGTTCTGGTTCCAAACTAAGTTTTTTCAAATACAATGACCTAATTCATCATTTTGAGCTAAGTTTCATGACATTTCATCGCATTTAGCAAAATTTCAAAAATTCAGGCCAATATACCAAAGTGGGAAAAGTTCAAACATAGTGGTCAACACTAGCAGAGTGTCCCAAGTACATCTCTAGTGCCCCAAACTTACCTAAAATCCAAGCGTGAGCTGATCCGGTAATGCATGAAGAATTTTACATCATTTCCATGTAATATGGGAAAATGCCGAATGGAAACACTTACCACATCCAAGGCCAGTGTTCAGCCAAAATACATGAAATGAGTCAAATTCTAAAACAGCAATAACATAAGTTGTTCTGGTTTCAAACTAAGTTTTTTCATATACAATGACCTAATTCATCATTTTGAGCTATTTTTTATGACATTTCATCGCATTTAGCAAAATTTCAAAAATTCAGGCCAATATACCAAAGTGGGAAAAGTTCAAACATAGTGGTCAACACTAGCAGAGTATCCCAAGTACATCTCTAGCGCCCCAAACTTAGCTAAAATCCGAGCGTGAGCTGATCCGGTAATGCATGAAGAATTTTACATCATTTCCATGTAATATGGGAAAATGCCGAATGGAAACACTTACCACATCCAAGGCCAGTGTTCAGCCAAAATACATGAAATGAGTCAAATTCTAAAACAGTAATAACATAAGTTGTTCTGGTTCCAAACTAAGTTTTTTCAAATACAATGACCTAATTCATCATTTTGAGCTAAGTTTCATGACATTTCATCGCATTTAGCAAAATTTCAAAAATTCAGGCCAATATACCAAAGTGGGAAAAGTTCAAACATAGTGGTCAACACTAGCAGAGTGTCCCAAGTACATCTCTAGTGCCCCAAACTTACCTAAAATCCGAGCGTGAGCTGATCCGGTAATGCATGAAGAATTTTACATCATTTCCATGTAATATGGGAAAATGCCGAATGGAAACACTTACCACATCCAAGGCCAGTGTTCAGCCAAAATACATGAAATGAGTCAAATTCTAAAACAGTAATAACATAAGTTGTTCTGGTTCCAAACTAAGTTTTTTCAAATACAATGACCTAATTCATCATTTTGAGCTAAGTTTCATGACATTTCATCGCATTTAGCAAAATTTCAAAAATTCAGGCCAATATACCAAAGTGGGAAAAGTTCAAACATAGTGGTCAACACTAGCAGAGTGTCCCAAGTACATCTCTAGTGCCCCAAACTTACCTAAAATCCGAGCGTGAGCTGATCCGGTAATGCATGAAGAATTTTACATCATTTCCATGTAATATGGGAAAATGCCGAATGGAAACACTTACCACATCCAAGGCCAGTGTTCAGCCAAAATACATGAAATGAGTCAAATTCTAAAACAGCAATAACATAAGTTGTTCTGGTTTCAAACTAAGTTTTTTCATATACAATGACCTAATTCATCATTTTGAGCTAAGTTTCATGACATTTCATCGCATTTAGCAAAATTTCAAAAATTCAGGCCAATATACCAAAGTGGGAAAAGTTCAAACATAGTGGTCAACACTAGCAGAGTTTCCCAAGTACATCTCTAGTGCCCCAAACTTACCTAAAATCCGAGCGTGAGCTGATCCGGTAATGCATGAAGAATTTTACATCATTTCCATGTAATATGGGAAAATGCCGAATGGAAACACTTACCACATCCAAGGCCAGTGTTCAGCCAAAATACATGAAATGAGTCAAATTCTAAAACAGCAATAACATAAGTTGTTCTGGTTTCAAACTAAGTTTTTTCATATACAATGACCTAATTCATCATTTTGAGCTATTTTTTATGACATTTCATCGCATTTAGCAAAATTTCAAAAATTCAGGCCAATATACCAAAGTGGGAAAAGTTCAAACATAGTGGTCAACACTAGCAGAGTATCCCAAGTACATCTCTAGTGCCCCAAACTTAGCTAAAATCCGAGCGTGAGCTGATCCGGTAATGCATGAAGAATTTTACATCATTTCCATGTAATATGGGAAAATGCCGAATGGAAACACTTACCACATCCAAGGCCAGTGTTCAGCCAAAATACATGAAATGAGTCAAATTCTAAAACAGTAATAACATAAGTTGTTCTGGTTCCAAACTAAGTTTTTTCAAATACAATGACCTAATTCATCATTTTGAGCTAAGTTTCATGACATTTCATCGCATTTAGCAAAATTTCAAAAATTCAGGCCAATATACCAAAGTGGGAAAAGTTCAAACATAGTGGTCAACACTAGCAGAGTGTCCCAAGTACATCTCTAGTGCCCCAAACTTACCTAAAATCCGAGCGTGAGCTGATCCGGTAATGCATGAAGAATTTTACATCATTTCCATGTAATATGGGAAAATGCCGAATGGAAACACTTACCACATCCAAGGCCAGTGTTCAGCCAAAATACATGAAATGAGTCAAATTCTAAAACAGCAATAACATAAGTTGTTCTGGTTTCAAACTAAGTTTTTTCATATACAATGACCTAATTCATCATTTTGAGCTAAGTTTCATGACATTTCATCGCATTTAGCAAAATTTCAAAAATTCAGGCCAATATACCAAAGTGGGAAAAGTTCAAACATAGTGGTCAACACTAGCAGAGTTTCCCAAGTACATCTCTAGTGCCCCAAACTTACCTAAAATCCGAGCGTGAGCTGATCCGGTAATGCATGAAGAATTTTACATCATTTCCATGTAATATGGGAAAATGCCGAATGGAAACACTTACCACATCCAAGGCCAGTGTTCAGCCAAAATACATGAAATGAGTCAAATTCTAAAACAGCAATAACATAAGTTGTTCTGGTTTCAAACTAAGTTTTTTCATATACAATGACCTAATTCATCATTTTGAGCTATTTTTTATGACATTTCATCGCATTTAGCAGAATTTCAAAAATTCAGGCCAATATACCAAAATGGGAAAAGTTCAAACATAGTGGTCAACACTAGCAGAGTATCCCAAGTACATCTCTAGCGCCCCAAACTTAGCTAAAATCCGAGCGTGAGCTGATCCGGTAATGCATGAAGAATTTTACATCATTTCCATGTAATATGGGAAAATGCCGAATGGAAACACTTACCACATCCAAGGCCAGTGTTCAGCCAAAATACATGAAATGAGTCAAATTCTAAAACAGTAATAACATAAGTTGTTCTGGTTCCAAACTAAGTTTTTTCAAATACAATGACCTAATTCATCATTTTGAGCTAAGTTTCATGACATTTCATCGCATTTAGCAAAATTTCAAAAATTCAGGCCAATATACCAAAGTGGGAAAAGTTCAAACATAGTGGTCAACACTAGCAGAGTGTCCCAAGTACATCTCTAGTGCCCCAAACTTACCTAAAATCCGAGCGTGAGCTGATCCGGTAATGCATGAAGAATTTTACATCATTTCCATGTAATATGGGAAAATGCCGAATGGAAACACTTACCACATCCAAGGCCAGTGTTCAGCCAAAATACATGAAATGAGTCAAATTCTAAAACAGTAATAACATAAGTTGTTCTGGTTCCAAACTAAGTTTTTTCAAATACAATGACCTAATTCATCATTTTGAGCTAAGTTTCATGACATTTCATCGCATTTAGCAAAATTTCAAAAATTCAGGCCAATATACCAAAGTGGGAAAAGTTCAAACATAGTGGTCAACACTAGCAGAGTGTCCCAAGTACATCTCTAGTGCCCCAAACTTACCTAAAATCCGAGCGTGAGCTGATCCGGTAATGCATGAAGAATTTTACATCATTTCCATGTAATATGGGAAAATGCCGAATGGAAACACTTACCACATCCAAGGCCAGTGTTCAGCCAAAATACATGAAATGAGTCAAATTCTAAAACAGCAATAACATAAGTTGTTCTGGTTTCAAACTAAGTTTTTTCATATACAATGACCTAATTCATCATTTTGAGCTAAGTTTCATGACATTTCATCGCATTTAGCAAAATTTCAAAAATTCAGGCCAATATACCAAAGTGGGAAAAGTTCAAACATAGTGGTCAACACTAGCAGAGTTTCCCAAGTACATCTCTAGTGCCCCAAACTTACCTAAAATCCGAGCGTGAGCTGATCCGGTAATGCATGAAGAATTTTACATCATTTCCATGTAATATGGGAAAATGCCGAATGGAAACACTTACCACATCCAAGGCCAGTGTTCAGCCAAAATACATGAAATGAGTCAAATTCTAAAACAGCAATAACATAAGTTGTTCTGGTTTCAAACTAAGTTTTTTCATATACAATGACCTAATTCATCATTTTGAGCTATTTTTTATGACATTTCATCGCATTTAGCAAAATTTCAAAAATTCAGGCCAATATACCAAAGTGGGAAAAGTTCAAACATAGTGGTCAACACTAGCAGAGTATCCCAAGTACATCTCTAGCGCCCCAAACTTAGCTAAAATCCGAGCGTGAGCTGATCCGGTAATGCATGAAGAATTTTACATCATTTCCATGTAATATGGGAAAATGCCGAATGGAAACACTTACCACATCCAAGGCCAGTGTTCAGCCAAAATACATGAAATGAGTCAAATTCTAAAACAGTAATAACATAAGTTGTTCTGGTTCCAAACTAAGTTTTTTCAAATACAATGACCTAATTCATCATTTTGAGCTAAGTTTCATGACATTTCATCGCATTTAGCAAAATTTCAAAAATTCAGGCCAATATACCAAAGTGGGAAACGTTCAAACATAGTGGTCAACACTAGCAGAGTGTCCCAAGTACATCTCTAGTGCCCCAAACTTACCTAAAATCCGAGCGTGAGCTGATCCGGTAATGCATGAAGAATTTTACATCATTTCCATGTAATATGGGAAAATGCCGAATGGAAACACTTACCACATCCAAGGCCAGTGTTCAGCCAAAATACATGAAATGAGTCAAATTCTAAAACAGTAATAACATAAGTTGTTCTGGTTCCAAACTAAGTTTTTTCAAATACAATGACCTAATTCATCATTTTGAGCTAAGTTTCATGACATTTCATCGCATTTAGCAAAATTTCAAAAATTCAGGCCAATATACCAAAGTGGGAAAAGTTCAAACATAGTGGTCAACACTAGCAGAGTGTCCCAAGTACATCTCTAGTGCCCCAAACTTACCTAAAATCCGAGCGTGAGCTGATCCGGTAATGCATGAAGAATTTTACATCATTTCCATGTAATATGGGAAAATGCCGAATGGAAACACTTACCACATCCAAGGCCAGTGTTCAGCCAAAATACATGAAATGAGTCAAATTCTAAAACAGCAATAACATAAGTTGTTCTGGTTTCAAACTAAGTTTTTTCATATACAATGACCTAATTCATCATTTTGAGCTAAGTTTCATGACATTTCATCGCATTTAGCAAAATTTCAAAAATTCAGGCCAATATACCAAAGTGGGAAAAGTTCAAACATAGTGGTCAACACTAGCAGAGTTTCCCAAGTACATCTCTAGTGCCCCAAACTTACCTAAAATCCGAGCGTGAGCTGATCCGGTAATGCATGAAGAATTTTACATCATTTCCATGTAATATGGGAAAATGCCGAATGGAAACACTTACCACATCCAAGGCCAGTGTTCAGCCAAAATACATGAAATGAGTCAAATTCTAAAACAGCAATAACATAAGTTGTTCTGGTTTCAAACTAAGTTTTTTCATATACAATGACCTAATTCATCATTTTGAGCTATTTTTTATGACATTTCATCGCATTTAGCAAAATTTCAAAAATTCAGGCCAATATACCAAAGTGGGAAAAGTTCAAACATAGTGGTCAACACTAGCAGAGTGTCCCAAGTACATCTCTAGTGCCCCAAACTTACCTAAAATCCGAGCGTGAGCTGATCCGGTAATGCATGAAGAATTTTACATCATTTCCATGTAATATGGGAAAATGCCGAATGGAAACACTTACCACATCCAAGGCCAGTGTTCAGCCAAAATACATGAAATGAGTCAAATTCTAAAACAGTAATAACATAAGTTGTTCTGGTTCCAAACTAAGTTTTTTCAAATACAATGACCTAATTCATCATTTTGAGCTAAGTTTCATGACATTTCATCGCATTTAGCAAAATTTCAAAAATTCAGGCCAATATACCAAAGTGGGAAAAGTTCAAACATAGTGGTCAACACTAGCAGAGTGTCCCAAGTACATCTCTAGTGCCCCAAACTTACCTAAAATCCGAGCGTGAGCTGATCCGGTAATGCATGAAGAATTTTACATCATTTCCATGTAATATGGGAAAATGCCGAATGGAAACACTTACCACATCCAAGGCCAGTGTTCAGCCAAAATACATGAAATGAGTCAAATTCTAAAACAGCAATAACATAAGTTGTTCTGGTTTCAAACTAAGTTTTTTCATATACAATGACCTAATTCATCATTTTGAGCTAAGTTTCATGACATTTCATCGCATTTAGCAAAATTTCAAAAATTCAGGCCAATATACCAAAGTGGGAAAAGATCAAACATAGTGGTCAACACTAGCAGAGTGTCCCAAGTACATCTCTAGCGCCCTAAACTTAGCTAAAATCCGAGCGTGAGCTGATCCGGTAATGCATGAAGAATTTTACATCATTTCCATGTAATATGGGAAAATGCCGAATGGAAACACTTACCACATCCAAGGCCAGTGTTCAGCCAAAATACATGAAATGAGTCAAATTCTAAAACAGTAATAACATAAGTTGTTCTGGTTCCAAACTAAGGTTTTTCAAATACAATGACCTAATTCATCATTTTGAGCTAAGTTTCATGACATTTCATTGCATTTAGCAAAATTTCAAAAATTCAGGCCAATATACCAAAGTGGGAAAAGTTCAAACATATTGGTCAACACTAGCAGAGTGTCCCAAGTACATCTCTAGCGCCCCAAACTTAGCTAAAATCCGAGCGTGAGCTGATCCGGTAATGCATGAAGAATTTTACATCATTTCCATGTAATATGGGAAAATGCCGAATGGAAACACTTACCACGTCCAAGGCCAGTGTTCAGCCAAAATACATGAAATGAGTCAAATTCTAAAACAGCAATAACATAAGTTGTTCTGGTTTCAAACTAAGTTTTTTCATATACAATGACCTAATTCATCATTTTGAGCTAAGTTTCATGACATTTCATCGCATTTAGCAAAATTTCAAAAATTCAGGCCAATATACCAAAGTGGGAAAAGTTCAAACATAGTGGTCAACACTAGCAGAGTGTCCCAAGTACATCTCTAGCGCCCCAAACTTAACTAAAATCCGAGCGTGAGCTGATCCGGTAATGCATGAAGAATTTTACATCATTTCCATGTAATATGGGAAAATGCCGAATGGAAACACTTACCACGTCCAAGGCCAGTGTTCAGCCAAAATACATGAAATGAGTCAAATTCTAAAACAGCAATAACATAAGTTGTTCTGGTTTCAAACTAAGTTTTTTCATATACAATGACCTAATTCATCATTTTGAGCTAAGTTTCATGACATTTCATCGCATTTAGCAAAATTTCAAAAATTCAGGCCAATATACCAAAGTGGGAAAAGTTCAAACATAGTGGTCAACACTAGCAGAGTGTCCCAAGTACATCTCTAGTGCCCCAAACTTACCTAAAATCCGAGCGTGAGCTGATCCGGTAATGCATGAAGAATTTTACATCATTTCCATGTAATATGGGAAAATGCCGAATGGAAACACTTACCACATCCAAGGCCAGTGTTCAGCCAAAATACATGAAATGAGTCAAATTCTAAAACAGCAATAACATAAGTTGTTCTGGTTTCAAACTAAGTTTTTTCATATACAATGACCTAATTCATCATTTTGAGCTATTTTTTTTGACATTTCATCGCATTTAGCAAAATTTCAAAAATTCAGGCCAATATACCAAAGTGGGAAAAGTTCAAACATAGTGGTCAACACTAGCAGAGTGTCCCAAGTACATCTCTAGTGCCCCAAACTTACCTAAAATCCGAGCGTGAGCTGATCCGGTAATGCATGAAGAATTTTACATCATTTCCATGTAATATGGGAAAATGCCGAATGGAAACACTTACCACATCCAAGGCCAGTGTTCAGCCAAAATACATGAAATGAGTCAAATTCTAAAACAGCAATAACATAAGTTGTTCTGGTTTCAAACTAAGTTTTTTCATATACAATGACCTAATTCATCATTTTGAGCTAAGTTTCATGACATTTCATCGCATTTAGCAAAATTTCAAAAATTCAGGCCAATATACCAAAGTAGGAAAAGTTCAAACATAGTGGTCAACACTAGCAGAGTGTCCCAAGTACATCTCTAGTGCCCCAAACTTACCTAAAATCCGAGCGTGAGCTGATCCGGTAATGCATGAAGAATTTTACATCATTTCCATGTAATATGGGAAAATGCCGAATGGAAACACTTACCACATCCAAGGCCAGTGTTCAGCCAAAATACATGAAATGAGTCAAATTCTAAAACAGCAATAACATAAGTTGTTCTGGTTTCAAACTAAGGTTTTTCATATACAATGACCTAATTCATCATTTTGAGCTAAGTTTCATGACATTTCATCGCATTTAGCAAAATTTCAAAAATTCAGACCAATATACCAAAGTGGGAAAAGTTCAAACATAGTGGTCAACACTAGCAGAGTGTCCCAAGTACATCTCTAGCGCCCCAAACTTACCTAAAATCCGAGCGTGAGCTGATCCGGTAATGCATGAAGAATTTTACATCATTTCCATGTAATATGGGAAAATGCCGAATGGAAACACTTACCACATCCAAGGCCAGTGTTCAGCCAAAATACATGAAATGAGTCAAATTCTAAAACAGTAACAACATAAGTTGTTCTGGTTCCAAACTAAGTTTTTTCAAATACAATGACCTAATTCATCATTTTGAGCTAAGTTTTATGACATTTCATCGCATTTAGCAAAATTTCAAAAATTCAGGCCAATATACCAAAGTGGGAAAAGTTCAAACATAGTGGTCAACACTAGCAGAGTGTCCCAAGTACATCTCTAGTGCCCCAAACTTACCTAAAATCCGAGCGTGAGCTGATCCGGTAATGCATGAAGAATCTTACATCATTTCCATGTAATATGGGAAAATGCCGAGTGGAAACACTTACCACATCCAAGGCCAGTGTTCAGCCAAAATACATGAAATGAGTCAAATTCTAAAACAGCAATAACATAAGTTGTTCTGGTTTCAAACTAAGTTTTTTCATATACAATGACCTAATTCATCATTTTGAGCTATTTTTTATGACATTTCATCGCATTTAGCAAAATTTAAAAAATTCAGGCCAATATACCAAAGTGGGAAAAGTTCAAACATAGTGGTCAACACTAGCAGAGTGTCCCAAGTACATCTCTAGTGCCCCAAACTTACCTAAAATTCGAGCGTGAGCTGATCCGGTAATGCATGAAGAATTTTACATCATTTCCATGTAATATGGGAAAATGCCGAATGGAAACACTTACCACATCCAAGGCCAGTGTTCAGCCAAAATACATGAAATGAGTCAAATTCTAAAACAGCAATAACATAAGTTGTTCTGGTTTCAAACTAAGTTTTTTCATATACAATGACCTAATTCATCATTTTGAGCTATTTTTTATGACATTTCATCGCATTTAGCAAAATTTCAAAAATTCAGGCCAATATACCAAAGTGGGAAAAGTTCAAACATAGTGGTCAACACTAGCAGAGTGTCCCAACTACATCTCTAGTGCCCCAAACTTACCTAAAATCCGAGCGTGAGCTGATCCGGTAATGCATGAAGAATTTTACATCATTTCCATGTAATATGGGAAAATGCCGAATGGAAACACTTACCACATCCAAGGCCAGTGTTCAGCCAAAATACATGAAATGAGTCAAATTTTAAAACAGCAATAACATAAGTTGTTCTGGTTTCAAACTAAGTTTTTTCATATACAATGACCTAATTCATCATTTTGAGCTAAGTTTCATGACATTTCATCGCATTTAGCAAAATTTCAAAAATTCAGGCCAATATACCAAAGTGGGAAAAGTTCAAACATATTGGTCAACACTAGCAGAGTGTCCCAAGTACATCTCTAGCGCCCCAAACTTAGCTAAAATCCGAGCGTGAGCTGATCCGGTAATGCATGAAGAATTTTACATCATTTCCATGTAATATGGGAAAATGCCGAATGGAAACACTTACCACATCCAAGGCCAGTGTTCAGCCAAAATACATGAAATGAGTCAAATTCTAAAACAGCAATAACATAAGTTGTTCTGGTTTCAAACTAAGTTTTTTCATATACAATGACCTAATTCATCATTTTGAGCTAAGTTTCATGACATTTCATCGCATTTAGCAAAATTTCAAAAATTCAGGCCAATATACCAAAGTGGGAAAAGTTCAAACATAGTGGTCAACACTAGCAGAGTGTCCCAAGTACATCTCTAGCGCCCCAAACTTAGCTAAAATCCGAGCGTGAGCTGATCCGGTAATGCATGAAGAATTTTACATCATTTCCATGTAATATGGGAAAATGCCGAATGGAAACACTTACCACATCCAAGGCCAGTGTTCAGCCAAAATACATGAAATGAGTCAAATTCTAAAACAGTAATAACATAAGTTGTTCTGGTTCCAAACTAAGTTTTTTCAAATACAATGACCTAATTCATCATTTTGAGCTAAGTTTCATGACATTTCATCGCATTTAGAAAAATTTCAAAAATTCAGGCCAATATACCAAAGTGGGAAAAGTTCAAACATAGTGGTCAACACTAGCAGAGTGTCCCAAGTACATCTCTAGTGCCCCAAACTTACCTAAAATCCGAGCGTGAGCTGATCCGGTAATGCATGAAGAATTTTACATCATTTCCATGTAATATGGGAAAATGCCGAATGGAAACACTTACCACATCCAAGACCAGTGTTCAGCCAAAATACATGAAATGAGTCAAATTCTAAAACAGCAATAACATAAGTTGTTCTGGTTTCAAACTAAGTTTTTTCATATACAATGACCTAATTCATCATTTTGAGCTATTTTTTTTGACATTTCATCGCATTTAGCAAAATTTCAAAAATTCAGGCCAATATACCAAAGTGGGAAAAGTTCAAACATAGTGGTCAACACTAGCAGAGTGTCCCAAGTACATCTCTAGTGCCCCAAACTTACCTAAAATCCGAGCGTGAGCTGATCCGGTAATGCATGAAGAATTTTACATCATTTCCATGTAATATGGGAAAATGCCGAATGGAAACACTTACCACATCCAAGGCCAGTGTTCAGCCAAAATACATGAAATGAGTCAAATTCTAAAACAGCAATAACATAAGTTGTTCTGGTTTCAAACTAAGTTTTTTCATATACAATGACCTAATTCATCATTTTGAGCTAAGTTTCATGACATTTCATCGCATTTAGCAAAATTTCAAAAATTCAGGCCAATATACCAAAGTAGGAAAAGTTCAAACATAGTGGTCAACACTAGCAGAGTGTCCCAAGTACATCTCTAGTGCCCCAAACTTACCTAAAATCCGAGCGTGAGCTGATCCGGTAATGCATGAAGAATTTTACATCATTTCCATGTAATATGGGAAAATGCCGAATGGAAACACTTACCACATCCAAGGCCAGTGTTCAGCCAAAATACATGAAATGAGTCAAATTCTAAAACAGCAATAACATAAGTTGTTCTGGTTTCAAACTAAGTTTTTTCATATACAATGACCTAATTCATCATTTTGAGCTATTTTTTATGACATTTCATCGCATTTAGCAAAATTTCAAAAATTCAGGCCAATATACCAAAGTGGGAAAAGTTCAAACATAGTGGTCAACACTAGCAGAGTGTCCCAAGTACATCTCTAGTGCCCCAAACTTACCTAAAATCCGAGCGTGAGCTGATCCGGTAATGCATGAAGAATTTTACATCATTTCCATGTAATATGGGAAAATGCCGAATGGAAACACTTACCACATCCAAGGCCAGTGTTCAGCCAAAATACATGAAATGAGTCAAATTCTAAAACAGCAATAACATAAGTTGTTCTGGTTTCAAACTAAGTTTTTTCATATACAATGACCTAATTCATCATTTTGAGCTAAGTTTCATGACATTTCATCGCATTTAGCAAAATTTCAAAAATTCAGGCCGATATACCAAAGTGGGAAAAGTTCAAACATAGTGGTCAACACTAGCAGAGTGTCCCAAGTACATCTCTAGCGCCCCAAACTTACCTAAAATCCGAGCGTGAGCTGATCCGGTAATGCATGAAGAATTTTACATCATTTCCATGTAATATGGGAAAATGCCGAATGGAAACACTTACCACATCCAAGGCCAGTGTTCAGCCAAAATACATGAAATGAGTCAAATTCTAAAACAGTAATAACATAAGTTGTTCTGGTTCCAAACTAAGTTTTTTCAAATACAATGACCTAATTCATCATTTTGAGCTAAGTTTTATGACATTTCATCGCATTTAGCAAAATTTCAAAAATTCAGGCCAATATACCAAAGTGGGAAAAGTTCAAACATAGTGGTCAACACTAGCAGAGTGTCCCAAGTACATCTCTAGTGCCCCAAACTTACCTAAAATCCGAGCGTGAGCTGATCCGGTAATGCATGAAGAATTTTACATCATTTCCATGTAATATGGGAAAATGCCGAGTGGAAACACTTACCACATCCAAGGCCAGTGTTCAGCCAAAATACATGAAATGAGTCAAATTCTAAAACAGCAATAACATAAGTTGTTCTGGTTTCAAACTAAGTTTTTTCATATACAATGACCTAATTCATCATTTTGAGCTATTTTTTATGACATTTCATCGCATTTAGCAAAATTTCAAAAATTCAGGCCAATATACCAAAGTGGGAAAAGTTCAAACATAGTGGTCAACACTAGCAGAGTGTCCCAAGTACATCTCTAGTGCCCCAAACTTACCTAAAATCCGAGCGTGAGCTGATCCGGTAATGCATGAAGAATTTTACATCATTTCCATGTAATATGGGAAAATGCCGAATGGAAACACTTACCACATCCAAGGCCAGTGTTCAGCCAAAATACATGAAATGAGTCAAATTCTAAAACAGCAATAACATAAGTTGTTCTGGTTTCAAACTAAGTTTTTTCATATACAATGACCTAATTCATCATTTTGAGCTAAGTTTCATGACATTTCATCGCATTTAGCAAAATTTCAAAAATTCAGGCCAATATACCAAAGTAGGAAAAGTTCAAACATAGTGGTCAACACTAGCAGAGTGTCCCAAGTACATCTCTAGTGCCCCAAACTTACCTAAAATCCGAGCGTGAGCTGATCCGGTAATGCATGAAGAATTTTACATCATTTCCATGTAATATGGGAAAATGCCGAATGGAAACACTTACCACATCCAAGGCCAGTGTTCAGCCAAAATACATGAAATGAGTCAAATTCTAAAACAGCAATAACATAAGTTGTTCTGGTTTCAAACTAAGTTTTTTCATATACAATGACCTAATTCATCATTTTGAGCTATTTTTTATGACATTTCATCGCATTTAGCAAAATTTCAAAAATTCAGGCCAATATACCAAAGTGGGAAAAGTTCAAACATAGTGGTCAACACTAGCAGAGTGTCCCAAGTACATCTCTAGTGCCCCAAACTTACCTAAAATCCGAGCATGAGCTGATCCGGTAATGCATGAAGAATTTTACATCATTTCCATGTAATATGGGAAAATGCCGAATGGAAACACTTACCACATCCAAGGCCAGTGTTCAGCCAAAATACATGAAATGAGTCAAATTCTAAAACAGCAATAACATAAGTTGTTCTGGTTTCAAACTAAGTTTTTTCATATACAATGACCTAATTCATCATTTTGAGCTAAGTTTCATGACATTTCATCGCATTTAGCAAAATTTCAAAAATTCAGGCCAATATACCAAAGTGGGAAAAGTTCAAACATAGTGGTCAACACTAGCAGAGTGTCCCAAGTACATCTCTAGCGCCCCAAACTTACCTAAAATCTGAGCGTGAGCTGATCCGGTAATGCATGAAGAATTTTACATCATTTCCATGTAATATGGGAAAATGCCGAATGGAAACACTTACCACATCCAAGGCCAGTGTTCAGCCAAAATACATGAAATGAGTCAAATTCTAAAACAGTAATAACATAAGTTGTTCTGGTTCCAAACTAAGTTTTTTCAAATACAATGACCTAATTCATCATTTTGAGCTAAGTTTTATGACATTTCATCGCATTTAGCAAAATTTCAAAAATTCAGGCCAATATACCAAAGTGGGAAAAGTTCAAACATAGTGGTCAACACTAGCAGAGTGTCCCAAGTACATCTCTAGTGCCCCAAACTTACCTAAAATCCGAGCGTGAGCTGATCCGGTAATGCATGAAGAATTTTACATCATTTCCATGTAATATGGGAAAATGCCGAGTGGAAACACTTACCACATCCAAGGCCAGTGTTCAGCCAAAATACATGAAATGAGTCAAATTCTAAAACAGCAATAACATAAGTTGTTCTGGTTTCAAACTAAGTTTTTTCATATACAATGACCTAATTCATCATTTTGAGCTATTTTTTATGACATTTCATCGCATTTAGCAAAATTTCAAAAATTCAGGCCAATATACCAAAGTGGGAAAAGTTCAAACATAGTGGTCAACACTAGCAGAGTGTCCCAAGTACATCTCTAGTGCCCCAAACTTACCTAAAATTCGAGCGTGAGCTGATCCGGTAATGCATGAAGAATTTTACATCATTTCCATGTAATATGAGAAAATGCCGAATGGAAACACTTACCACATCCAAGGCCAGTGTTCAGCCAAAATACATGAAATGAGTCAAATTTTAAAACAGCAATAACATAAGTTGTTCTGGTTTCAAACTAAGTTTTTTCATATACAATGACCTAATTCATCATTTTGAGCTATTTTTTATGACATTTCATCGCATTTAGCAAAATTTCAAAAATTCAGGCCAATATACCAAAGTGGGAAAAGTTCAAACATAGTGGTCAACACTAGCAGAGTGTCCCAAGTACATCTCTAGTGCCCCAAACTTACCTAAAATCCGAGCGTGAGCTGATCCGGTAATGCATGAAGAATTTTACATCATTTCCATGTAATATGGGAAAATGCCGAATGGAAACACTTACCACATCCAAGGCCAGTGTTCAGCCAAAATACATGAAATGAGTCAAATTCTAAAACAGCAATAACATAAGTTGTTCTGGTTTCAAACTAAGTTTTTTCATATACAATGACCTAATTCATCATTTTGAGCTAAGTTTCATGACATTTCATCGCATTTAGCAAAATTTCAAAAATTCAGGCCAATATACCAAAGTGGGAAAAGTTCAAACATAGTGGTCAACACTAGCAGAGTGTCCCAAGTACATCTCTAGCGCCCCAAACTTAGCTAAAATCCGAGCGTGAGCTGATCCGGTAATGCATGAAGAATTTTACATCATTTCCATGTAATATGGGAAAATGCCGAATGGAAACACTTACCACATCCAAGGCCAGTGTTCAGCCAAAATACATGAAATGAGTCAAATTCTAAAACAGTAATAACATAAGTTGTTCTGGTTCAAAACTAAGTTTTTTCAAATACAATGACCTAATTCATCATTTTGAGCTAAGTTTCATGACATTTCATCGCATTTAGCAAAATTTCAAAAATTCAGGCCAATATACCAAAGTGGGAAAAGTTCAAACATAGTGGTCAACACTAGCAGAGTGTCCCAAGTACATCTCTAGTGCCCCAAACTTACCTAAAATCCGAGCGTGAGCTGATCCGGTAATGCATGAAGAATTTTACATCATTTCCATGTAATATGGGAAAATGCCGAATGGAAACACTTACCACATCCAAGGCCAGTGTTCAGCCAAAATACATGAAATGAGTCAAATTCTAAAACAGCAATAACATAAGTTGTTCTGGTTTCAAACTAAGTTTTTTCATATACAATGACCTAATTCATCATTTTGAGCTATTTTTTATGACATTTCATCGCATTTAGCAAAATTTCAAAAATTCAGGCCAATATACCAAAGTGGGAAAAGTTCAAACATAGTGGTCAACACTAGCAGAGTGTCCCAAGTACATCTCTAGTGCCCCAAACTTACCTAAAATCCGAGCGTGAGCTGATCCGGTAATGCATGAAGAATTTTACATCATTTCCATGTAATATGGGAAAATGCCGAATGGAAACACTTACCACATCCAAGGCCAGTGTTCAGCCAAAATACATGAAATGAGTCAAATTCTAAAACAGCAATAACATAAGTTGTTCTGGTTTCAAACTAAGTTTTTTCATATACAATGACCTAATTCATCATTTTGAGCTAAGTTTCATGACATTTCATCGCATTTAGCAAAATTTCAAAAATTCAGGCCAATATACCAAAGTGGGAAAAGTTCAAACATAGTGGTCAACACTAGCAGAGTGTCCCAAGTACATCTCTAGTGTCCCAAACTTACCTAAAATCCGAGCGTGAGCTGATCCGGTAATGCATGAAGAATTTTACATCATTTCCATGTAATATGGGAAAATGCCGAGTGGAAACACTTACCACATCCAAGGCCAGTGTTCAGCCAAAATACATGAAATGAGTCAAATTCTAAAACAGCAATAACATAAGTTGTTCTGGTTTCAAACTAAGTTTTTTCATATACAATGACCTAATTCATCATTTTGAGCTATTTTTTATGACATTTCATCGCATTTAGCAAAATTTCAAAAATTCAGGCCAATATACCAAAGTGGGAAAAGTTCAAACATAGTGGTCAACACTAGCAGAGTGTCCCAAGTACATCTCTAGTGCCCCAAACTTACCTAAAATTCGAGCGTGAGCTGATCCGGTAATGCATGAAGAATTTTACATCATTTCCATGTAATATGGGAAAATGCCGAATGGAAACACTTACCACATCCAAGGCCAGTGTTCAGCCAAAATACATGAAATGAGTCAAATTTTAAAACAGCAATAACATAAGTTGTTCTGGTTTCAAACTAAGTTTTTTCATATACAATGACCTAATTCATCATTTTGAGCTAAGTTTCATGACATTTCATCGCATTTAGCAAAATTTCAAAAATTCAGGCCAATATACCAAAGTGGGAAAAGTTCAAACATAGTGGTCAACACTAGCAGAGTGTCCCAAGTACATCTGTAGCGCCCCAAACTTACCTAAAATCCGAGCGTGAGCTGATCCGGTAATGCATGAAGAATTTTACATCATTTCCATGTAATATGGGAAAATGCCGAATGGAAACACTTACCACATCCAAGGCCAGTGTTCAGCCAAAATACATGAAATGAGTCAAATTCTAAAACAGTAATAACATAAGTTGTTCTGGTTCCAAACTAAGTTTTTTCAAATACAATGACCTAATTCATCATTTTGAGCTAAGTTTTATGACATTTCATCGCATTTAGCAAAATTTCAAAAATTCAGGCCAATATACCAAAGTGGGAAAAGTTCAAACATAGTGGTCAACACTAGCAGAGTGTCCCAAGTACATCTCTAGTGCCCCAAACTTACCTAAAATCCGAGCGTGAGCTGATCCGGTAATGCATGAAGAATTTTACATCATTTCCATGTAATATGGGAAAATGCCGAATGGAAACACTTACCACATCCAAGGCCAGTGTTCAGCCAAAATACATGAAATGAGTCAAATTCTAAAACAGCAATAACATAAGTTGTTCTGGTTTCAAACTAAGTTTTTTCATATACAATGACCTAATTCATCATTTTGAGCTATTTTTTATGACATTTCATCGCATTTAGCAAAATTTCAAAAATTCAGGCCAATATACCAAAGTGGGAAAAGTTCAAACATAGTGGTCAACACTAGCAGAGTGTCCCAAGTACATCTCTAGTGCCCCAAACTTACCTAAAATCCGAGCGTGAGCTGATCCGGTAATGCATGAAGAATTTTACATCATTTCCATGTAATATGGGAAAATGCCGAATGGAAACACTTACCACATCCAAGGCCAGTGTTCAGCCAAAATACATGAAATGAGTCAAATTCTAAAACAGCAATAACATAAGTTGTTCTGGTTTCAAACTAAGTTTTTTCATATACAATGACCTAATTCATCATTTTGAGCTAAGTTTCATGACATTTCATCGCATTTAGCAAAATTTCAAAAATTCAGGCCAATATACCAAAGTGGGAAAAGTTCAAACATAGTGGTCAACACTAGCAGAGTGTCCCAAGTACATCTCTAGTGTCCCAAACTTACCTAAAATCCGAGCGTGAGCTGATCCGGTAATGCATGAAGAATTTTACATCATTTCCATGTAATATGGGAAAATGCCGAGTGGAAACACTTACCACATCCAAGGCCAGTGTTCAGCCAAAATACATGAAATGAGTCAAATTCTAAAACAGCAATAACATAAGTTGTTCTGGTTTCAAACTAAGTTTTTTCATATACAATGACCTAATTCATCATTTTGAGCTATTTTTTATGACATTTCATCGCATTTAGCAAAATTTCAAAAATTCAGGCCAATATACCAAAGTGGGAAAAGTTCAAACATAGTGGTCAACACTAGCAGAGTGTCCCAAGTACATCTCTAGTGCCCCAAACTTACCTAAAATTCGAGCGTGAGCTGATCCGGTAATGCATGAAGAATTTTACATCATTTCCATGTAATATGGGAAAATGCCGAATGGAAACACTTACCACATCCAAGGCCAGTGTTCAGCCAAAATACATGAAATGAGTCAAATTTTAAAACAGCAATAACATAAGTTGTTCTGGTTTCAAACTAAGTTTTTTCATATACAATGACCTAATTCATCATTTTGAGCTAAGTTTCATGACATTTCATCGCATTTAGCAAAATTTCAAAAATTCAGGCCAATATACCAAAGTGGGAAAAGTTCAAACATAGTGGTCAACACTAGCAGAGTGTCCCAAGTACATCTGTAGCGCCCCAAACTTACCTAAAATCCGAGCGTGAGCTGATCCGGTAATGCATGAAGAATTTTACATCATTTCCATGTAATATGGGAAAATGCCGAATGGAAACACTTACCACATCCAAGGCCAGTGTTCAGCCAAAATACATGAAATGAGTCAAATTCTAAAACAGTAATAACATAAGTTGTTCTGGTTCCAAACTAAGTTTTTTCAAATACAATGACCTAATTCATCATTTTGAGCTAAGTTTTATGACATTTCATCGCATTTAGCAAAATTTCAAAAATTCAGGCCAATATACCAAAGTGGGAAAAGTTCAAACATAGTGGTCAACACTAGCAGAGTGTCCCAAGTACATCTCTAGTGCCCCAAACTTACCTAAAATCCGAGCGTGAGCTGATCCGGTAATGCATGAAGAATTTTACATCATTTCCATGTAATATGGGAAAATGCCGAATGGAAACACTTACCACATCCAAGGCCAGTGTTCAGCCAAAATACATGAAATGAGTCAAATTCTAAAACAGCAATAACATAAGTTGTTCTGGTTTCAAACTAAGTTTTTTCATATACAATGACCTAATTCATCATTTTGAGCTATTTTTTATGACATTTCATCGCATTTAGCAAAATTTCAAAAATTCAGGCCAATATACCAAAGTGGGAAAAGTTCAAACATAGTGGTCAACACTAGCAGAGTGTCCCAAGTACATCTCTAGTGCCCCAAACTTACCTAAAATCCGAGCGTGAGCTGATCCGGTAATGCATGAAGAATTTTACATCATTTCCATGTAATATGGGAAAATGCCGAATGGAAACACTTACCACATCCAAGGCCAGTGTTCAGCCAAAATACATGAAATGAGTCAAATTCTAAAACAGCAATAACATAAGTTGTTCTGGTTTCAAACTAAGTTTTTTCATATACAATGACCTAATTCATCATTTTGAGCTAAGTTTCATGACATTTCATCGCATTTAGCAAAATTTCAAAAATTCAGGCCAATATACCAAAGTAGGAAAAGTTCAAACATAGTGGTCAACACTAGCAGAGTGTCCCAAGTACATCTCTAGTGCCCCAAACTTACCTAAAATCCGAGCGTGAGCTGATCCGGTAATGCATGAAGAATTTTACATCATTTCCATGTAATATGGGAAAATGCCGAATGGAAACACTTACCACATCCAAGGCCAGTGTTCAGCCAAAATACATGAAATGAGTCAAATTCTAAAACAGCAATAACATAAGTTGTTCTGGTTTCAAACTAAGTTTTTTCATATACAATGACCTAATTCATCATTTTGAGCTATTTTTTATGACATTTCATCGCATTTAGCAAAATTTCAAAAATTCAGGCCAATATACCAAAGTGGGAAAAGTTCAAACATAGTGGTCAACACTAGCAGAGTGTCCCAAGTACATCTCTAGTGCCCCAAACTTACCTAAAATCCGAGCGTGAGCTGATCCGGTAATGCATGAAGAATTTTACATCATTTCCATGTAATATGGGAAAATGCCGAATGGAAACACTTACCACATCCAAGGCCAGTGTTCAGCCAAAATACATGAAATGAGTCAAATTCTAAAACAGCAATAACATAAGTTGTTCTGGTTTCAAACTAAGTTTTTTCATATACAATGACCTAATTCATCATTTTGAGCTAAGTTTCATGACATTTCATCGCATTTAGCAAAATTTCAAAAATTCAGGCCAATATACCAAAGTGGGAAAAGTTCAAACATAGTGGTCAACACTAGCAGAGTGTCCCAAGTACATCTCTAGCGCCCCAAACTTACCTAAAATCCGAGCGTGAGCTGATCCGGTAATGCATGAAGAATTTTACATCATTTCCATGTAATATGGGAAAATGCCGAATGGAAACACTTACCACATCCAAGGCCAGTGTTCAGCCAAAATACATGAAATGAGTCAAATTCTAAAACAGTAATAACATAAGTTGTTCTGGTTCCAAACTAAGTTTTTTCAAATACAATGACCTAATTCATCATTTTGAGCTAAGTTTTATGACATTTCATCGCATTTAGCAAAATTTCAAAAATTCAGGCCAATATACCAAAGTGGGAAAAGTTCAAACATAGTGGTCAACACTAGCAGAGTGTCCCAAGTACATCTCTAGTGCCCCAAACTTACCTAAAATCCGAGCGTGAGCTGATCCGGTAATGCATGAAGAATTTTACATCATTTCCATGTAATATGGGAAAATGCCGAGTGGAAACACTTACCACATCCAAGGCCAGTGTTCAGCCAAAATACATGAAATGAGTCAAATTCTAAAACAGCAATAACATAAGTTGTTCTGGTTTCAAACTAAGTTTTTTCATATACAATGACCTAATTCATCATTTTGAGCTATTTTTTATGACATTTCATCGCATTTAGCAAAATTTCAAAAATTCAGGCCAATATACCAAAGTGGGAAAAGTTCAAACATAGTGGTCAACACTAGCAGAGTGTCCCAAGTACATCTCTAGTGCCCCAAACTTACCTAAAATTCGAGCGTGAGCTGATCCGGTAATGCATGAAGAATTTTACATCATTTCCATGTAATATGGGAAAATGCCGAATGGAAACACTTACCACATCCAAGGCCAGTGTTCAGCCAAAATACATGAAATGAGTCAAATTTTAAAACAGCAATAACATAAGTTGTTCTGGTTTCAAACTAAGTTTTTTCATATACAATGACCTAATTCATCATTTTGAGCTATTTTTTATGACATTTCATCGCATTTAGCAAAATTTCAAAAATTCAGGCCAATATACCAAAGTGGGAAAAGTTCAAACATAGTGGTCAACACTAGCAGAGTGTCCCAAGTACATCTCTAGTGCCCCAAACTTACCTAAAATCCGAGCGTGAGCTGATCCGGTAATGCATGAAGAATTTTACATCATTTCCATGTAATATGGGAAAATGCCGAATGGAAACACTTACCACATCCAAGGCCAGTGTTCAGCCAAAATACATGAAATGAGTCAAATTCTAAAACAGCAATAACATAAGTTGTTCTGGTTTCAAACTAAGTTTTTTCATATACAATGACCTAATTCATCATTTTGAGCTAAGTTTCATGACATTTCATCGCATTTAGCAAAATTTCAAAAATTCAGGCCAATATACCAAAGTGGGAAAAGTTCAAACATAGTGGTCAACACTAGCAGAGTGTCCCAAGTACATCTCTAGCGCCCCAAACTTAGCTAAAATCCGAGCGTGAGCTGATCCGGTAATGCATGAAGAATTTTACATCATTTCCATGTAATATGGGAAAATGCCGAATGGAAACACTTACCACATCCAAGGCCAGTGTTCAGCCAAAATACATGAAATGAGTCAAATTCTAAAACAGTAATAACATAAGTTGTTCTGGTTCCAAACTAAGTTTTTTCAAATACAATGACCTAATTCATCATTTTGAGCTAAGTTTTATGACATTTCATCGCATTTAGCAAAATTTCAAAAATTCAGGCCAATATACCAAAGTGGGAAAAGTTCAAACATAGTGGTCAACACTAGCAGAGTGTCCCAAGTACATCTCTAGTGCCCCAAACTTACCTAAAATCCGAGCGTGAGCTGATCCGGTAATGCATGAAGAATTTTACATCATTTCCATGTAATATGGGAAAATGCCGAATGGAAACACTTACCACATCCAAGGCCAGTGTTCAGCCAAAATACATGAAATGAGTCAAATTCTAAAACAGCAATAACATAAGTTGTTCTGGTTTCAAACTAAGTTTTTTCATATACAATGACCTAATTCATCATTTTGAGCTATTTTTTATGACATTTCATCGCATTTAGCAAAATTTCAAAAATTCAGGCCAATATACCAAAGTGGGAAAAGTTCAAACATAGTGGTCAACACTAGCAGAGTGTCCCAAGTACATCTCTAGTGCCCCAAACTTACCTAAAATCCGAGCGTGAGCTGATCCGGTAATGCATGAAGAATTTTACATCATTTCCATGTAATATGGGAAAATGCCGAATGGAAACACTTACCACATCCAAGGCCAGTGTTCAGCCAAAATACATGAAATGAGTCAAATTTTAAAACAGCAATAACATAAGTTGTTCTGGTTTCAAACTAAGTTTTTTCATATACAATGACCTAATTTATCATTTTGAGCTAAGTTTCATGACATTTCATCGCATTTAGCAAAATTTCAAAAATTCAGGCCAATATACCAAAGTGGGAAAAGTTCAAACATATTGGTCAACACTAGCAGAGTGTCTCAAGTACATCTCTAGGGCCCCAAACTTAGCTAAAATCCGAGCGTGAGCTGATCCGGTAATGCATGAAGAATTTTACATCATTTCCATGTAATATGGGAAAATGCCGAATGGAAACACTTACCACATCCAAGGCCAGTGTTCAGCCAAAATACATGAAATGAGTCAAATTCTAAAACAGCAATAACATAAGTTGTTCTGGTTTCAAACTAAGTTTTTTCATATACAATGACCTAATTCATCATTTTGAGCTAAGTTTCATGACATTTCATCGCATTTAGCAAAATTTCAAAAATTCAGGCCAATATACCAAAGTGGGAAAAGTTCAAACATAGTGGTCAACACTAGCAGAGTGTCCCAAGTACATCTCTAGCGCCCCAAACTTAGCTAAAATCCGAGCGTGAGCTGATCCGGTAATGCATGAAGAATTTTACATCATTTCCATGTAATATGGGAAAATGCCGAATGGAAACACTTACCACATCCAAGGCCAGTGTTCAGCCAAAATACATGAAATGAGTCAAATTCTAAAACAGTAATAACATAAGTTGTTCTGGTTCCAAACTAAGTTTTTTCAAATACAATGACCTAATTCATCATTTTGAGCTAAGTTTCATGACATTTCATCGCATTTAGCAAAATTTCAAAAATTCAGGCCAATATACCAAAGTGGGAAAAGTTCAAACATAGTGGTCAACACTAGCAGAGTGTCCCAAGTACATCTCTAGTGCCCCAAACTTACCTAAAATCCGAGCGTGAGCTGATCCGGTAATGCATGAAGAATTTTACATCATTTCCATGTAATATGGGAAAATGCCGAATGGAAACACTTACCACATCCAAGGCCAGTGTTCAGCCAAAATACATGAAATGAGTCAAATTCTAAAACAGCAATAACATAAGTTGTTCTGGTTTCAAACTAAGTTTTTTCATATACAATGACCTAATTCATCATTTTGAGCTATTTTTTATGACATTTCATCGCATTTAGCAAAATTTCAAAAATTCAGGCCAATATACCAAAGTGGGAAAAGTTCAAACATAGTGGTCAACACTAGCAGAGTGTCCCAAGTACATCTCTAGTGCCCCAAACTTACCTAAAATCCGAGCGTGAGCTGATCCGGTAATGCATGAAGAATTTTACATCATTTCCATGTAATATGGGAAAATGCCGAATGGAAACACTTACCACATCCAAGGCCAGTGTTCAGCCAAAATACATGAAATGAGTCAAATTCTAAAACAGCAATAAGATAAGTTGTTCTGGTTTCAAACTAAGTTTTTTCATATACAACGACCTAATTCATCATTTTGAGCTAAGTTTCATGACATTTCATCGCATTTAGCAAAATTTCAAAAATTCAGGCCAATATACCAAAGTGGGAAAAGTTCAAACATAGTGGTCAACACTAGCAGAGTGTCCCAAGTACATCTCTAGTGTCCCAAACTTACCTAAAATCCGAGCGTGAGCTGATCCGGTAATGCATGAAGAATTTTACATCATTTCCATGTAATATGGGAAAATGCCGAATGGAAACACTTACCACATCCAAGGCCAGTGTTCAGCCAAAATACATGAAATGAGTCAAATTCTAAAACAGCAATAACATAAGTTGTTCTGGTTTCAAACTAAGTTTTTTCATATACAATGACCTAATTCATCATTTTGAGCTATTTTTTATGACATTTCATCGCATTTAGCAAAATTTCAAAAATTCAGGCCAATATACCAAAGTGGGAAAAGTTCAAACATAGTGGTCAACACTAGCAGAGTGTCCCAAGTACATCTCTAGTGCCCCAAACTTACCTAAAATCCGAGCGTGAGCTGATCCGGTAATGCATGAAGAATTTTACATCATTTCCATGTAATATGGGAAAATGCCGAATGGAAACACTTACCACATCCAAGGCCAGTGTTCAGCCAAAATACATGAAATGAGTCAAATTCTAAAACAGCAATAACATAAGTTGTTCTGGTTTCAAACTAAGTTTTTTCATATACAATGACCTAATTCATCATTTTGAGCTAAGTTTCATGACATTTCATCGCATTTAGCAAAATTTCAAAAATTCAGGCCAATATACCAAAGTGGGAAAAGTTCAAACATAGTGGTCAACACTAGCAGAGTGTCCCAAGTACATCTCTAGTGCCCCAAACTTACCTAAAATCCGAGCGTGAGCTGATCCGGTAATGCATGAAGAATTTTACATCATTTCCATGTAATATGGGAAAATGCCGAATGGAAACACTTACCACATCCAAGGCCAGTGTTCAGCCAAAATACATGAAATGAGTCAAATTCTAAAACAGCAATAACATAAGTTGTTCTGGTTTCAAACTAAGTTTTTTCATATACAATGACCTAATTCATCATTTTGAGCTATTTTTTATGACATTTCATCGCATTTAGCAAAATTTCAAAAATTCAGGCCAATATACCAAAGTGGGAAAAGTTCAAACATAGTGGTCAACACTAGCAGAGTATCCCAAGTACATCTCTAGCGCCCCAAACTTAGCTAAAATCCGAGCGTGAGCTGATCCGGTAATGCATGAAGAATTTTACATCATTTCCATGTAATATGGGAAAATGCCGAATGGAAACACTTACCACATCCAAGGCCAGTGTTCAGCCAAAATACATGAAATGAGTCAAATTCTAAAACAGAAATAACATAAGTTGTTCTGGTTCCAAACTAAGTTTTTTCAAATACAATGACCTAATTCATCATTTTGAGCTAAGTTTCATGACATTTCATCGCATTTAGCAAAATTTCAAAAATTCAGGCCAATATACCAAAGTGGGAAAAGTTCAAACATAGTGGTCAACACTAGCAGAGTGTCCCAAGTACATCTCTAGTGCCCCAAACTTACCTAAAATCCGAGCGTGAGCTGATCCGGTAATGCATGAAGAATTTTACATCATTTCCATGTAATATGGGAAAATGCCGAATGGAAACACTTACCACATCCAAGGCCAGTGTTCAGCCAAAATACATGAAATGAGTCAAATTTTAAAACAGCAATAACATAAGTTGTTCTGGTTTCAAACTAAGTTTTTTCATATACAATGACCTAATTCATCATTTTGAGCTAAGTTTCATGACATTTCATCGCATTTAGCAAAATTTCAAAAATTCAGGCCAATATACCAAAGTGGGAAAAGTTCAAACATATTGGTCAACACTAGCAGAGTGTCCCAAGTACATCTCTAGGGCCCCAAACTTAGCTAAAATCCGAGCGTGAGCTGATCCGGTAATGCATGAAGAATTTTACATCATTTCCATGTAATATGGGAAAATGCCGAATGGAAACACTTACCACATCCAAGGCCAGTGTTCAGCCAAAATACATGAAATGAGTCAAATTCTAAAACAGCAATAACATAAGTTGTTCTGGTTTCAAACTAAGTTTTTTCATATACAATGACCTAATTCATCATTTTGAGCTAAGTTTCATGACATTTCATCGCATTTAGCAAAATTTCAAAAATTCAGGCCAATATACCAAAGTGGGAAAAGTTCAAACATAGTGGTCAACACTAGCAGAGTGTCCCAAGTACATCTCTAGCGCCCCAAACTTAGCTAAAATCCGAGCGTGAGCTGATCCGGTAATGCATGAAGAATTTTACATCATTTCCATGTAATATGGGAAAATGCCGAATGGAAACACTTACCACATCCAAGGCCAGTGTTCAGCCAAAATACATGAAATGAGTCAAATTCTAAAACAGTAATAACATAAGTTGTTCTGGTTCCAAACTAAGTTTTTTCAAATACAATGACCTAATTCATCATTTTGAGCTAAGTTTCATGACATTTCATCGCATTTAGCAAAATTTCAAAAATTCAGGCCAATATACCAAAGTGGGAAAAGTTCAAACATAGTGGTCAACACTAGCAGAGTGTCCCAAGTACATCTCTAGTGCCCCAAACTTACCTAAAATCCGAGCGTGAGCTGATCCGGTAATGCATGAAGAATTTTACATCATTTCCATGTAATATGGGAAAATGCCGAATGGAAACACTTACCACATCCAAGGCCAGTGTTCAGCCAAAATACATGAAATGAGTCAAATTCTAAAACAGCAATAACATAAGTTGTTCTGGTTTCAAACTAAGTTTTTTCATATACAATGACCTAATTCATCATTTTGAGCTATTTTTTATGACATTTCATCGCATTTAGCAAAATTTCAAAAATTCAGGCCAATATACCAAAGTGGGAAAAGTTCAAACATAGTGGTCAACACTAGCAGAGTGTCCCAAGTACATCTCTAGTGCCCCAAACTTACCTAAAATCCGAGCGTGAGCTGATCCGGTAATGCATGAAGAATTTTACATCATTTCCATGTAATATGGGAAAATGCCGAATGGAAACACTTACCACATCCAAGGCCAGTGTTCAGCCAAAATACATGAAATGAGTCAAATTCTAAAACAGCAATAAGATAAGTTGTTCTGGTTTCAAACTAAGTTTTTTCATATACAACGACCTAATTCATCATTTTGAGCTAAGTTTCATGACATTTCATCGCATTTAGCAAAATTTCAAAAATTCAGGCCAATATACCAAAGTGGGAAAAGTTCAAACATAGTGGTCAACACTAGCAGAGTGTCCCAAGTACATCTCTAGTGTCCCAAACTTACCTAAAATCCGAGCGTGAGCTGATCCGGTAATGCATGAAGAATTTTACATCATTTCCATGTAATATGGGAAAATGCCGAATGGAAACACTTACCACATCCAAGGCCAGTGTTCAGCCAAAATACATGAAATGAGTCAAATTCTAAAACAGCAATAACATAAGTTGTTCTGGTTTCAAACTAAGTTTTTTCATATACAATGACCTAATTCATCATTTTGAGCTATTTTTTATGACATTTCATCGCATTTAGCAAAATTTCAAAAATTCAGGCCAATATACCAAAGTGGGAAAAGTTCAAACATAGTGGTCAACACTAGCAGAGTGTCCCAAGTACATCTCTAGTGCCCCAAACTTACCTAAAATCCGAGCGTGAGCTGATCCGGTAATGCATGAAGAATTTTACATCATTTCCATGTAATATGGGAAAATGCCGAATGGAAACACTTACCACATCCAAGGCCAGTGTTCAGCCAAAATACATGAAATGAGTCAAATTCTAAAACAGCAATAACATAAGTTGTTCTGGTTTCAAACTAAGTTTTTTCATATACAATGACCTAATTCATCATTTTGAGCTAAGTTTCATGACATTTCATCGCATTTAGCAAAATTTCAAAAATTCAGGCCAATATACCAAAGTGGGAAAAGTTCAAACATAGTGGTCAACACTAGCAGAGTGTCCCAAGTACATCTCTAGTGCCCCAAACTTACCTAAAATCCGAGCGTGAGCTGATCCGGTAATGCATGAAGAATTTTACATCATTTCCATGTAATATGGGAAAATGCCGAATGGAAACACTTACCACATCCAAGGCCAGTGTTCAGCCAAAATACATGAAATGAGTCAAATTCTAAAACAGCAATAACATAAGTTGTTCTGGTTTCAAACTAAGTTTTTTCATATACAATGACCTAATTCATCATTTTGAGCTATTTTTTATGACATTTCATCGCATTTAGCAAAATTTCAAAAATTCAGGCCAATATACCAAAGTGGGAAAAGTTCAAACATAGTGGTCAACACTAGCAGAGTATCCCAAGTACATCTCTAGCGCCCCAAACTTAGCTAAAATCCGAGCGTGAGCTGATCCGGTAATGCATGAAGAATTTTACATCATTTCCATGTAATATGGGAAAATGCCGAATGGAAACACTTACCACATCCAAGGCCAGTGTTCAGCCAAAATACATGAAATGAGTCAAATTCTAAAACAGCAATAACATAAGTTGTTCTGGTTCCAAACTAAGTTTTTTCAAATACAATGACCTAATTCATCATTTTGAGCTAAGTTTCATGACATTTCATCGCATTTAGCAAAATTTCAAAAATTCAGGCCAATATACCAAAGTGGGAAAAGTTCAAACATATTGGTCAACACTAGCAGAGTGTCCCAAGTACATCTCTAGCGCCCCAAACTTAGCTAAAATCCGAGCGTAAGCTGATCCGGTAATGCATGAAGAATTTTACATCATTTCCATGTAATATGGGAAAATGCCGAATGGAAACACTTACCACATCCAAGGCCAGTGTTCAGCCAAAATACATGAAATGAGTCAAATTCTAAAACAGCAATAACATAAGTTGTTCTGGTTTCAAACTAAGTTTTTTCATATACAATGACCTAATTCATCATTTTGAGCTAAGTTTCATGACATTTCATCGCATTTAGCAAAATTTCAAAAATTCAGGCCAATATACCAAAGTGGGAAAAGTTCAAACATAGTGGTCAACACTAGCAGAGTGTCCCAAGTACATCTCTAGTGCCCCAAACTTACCTAAAATCCGAGCGTGAGCTGATCCGGTAATGCATGAAGAATTTTACATCATTTCCATGTAATATGGGAAAATGCCGAATGGAAACACTTACCACATCCAAGGCCAGTGTTCAGCCAAAATACATGAAATGAGTCAAATTCTAAAACAGCAATAACATAAGTTGTTCTGGTTTCAAACTAAGTTTTTTCATATACAATGACCTAATTCATCATTTTGAGCTATTTTTTTTGACATTTCATCGCATTTAGCAAAATTTCAAAAATTCAGGCCAATATACCAAAGTGGGAAAAGTTCAAACATAGTGGTCAACACTAGCAGAGTGTCCCAAGTACATCTCTAGTGCCCCAAACTTACCTAAAATCCGAGCGTGAGCTGATCCGGTAATGCATGAAGAATTTTACATCATTTCCATGTAATATGGGAAAATGCCGAATGGAAACACTTACCACATCCAAGGCCAGTGTTCAGCCAAAATACATGAAATGAGTCAAATTCTAAAACAGCAATAACATAAGTTGTTCTGGTTTCAAACTAAGTTTTTTCATATACAATGACCTAATTCATCATTTTGAGCTAAGTTTCATGACATTTCATCGCATTTAGCAAAATTTCAAAAATTCAGGCCAATATACCAAAGTAGGAAAAGTTCAAACATAGTGGTCAACACTAGCAGAGTGTCCCAAGTACATCTCTAGTGCCCCAAACTTACCTAAAATCCGAGCGTGAGCTGATCCGGTAATGCATGAAGAATTTTACATCATTTCCATGTAATATGGGAAAATGCCGAATGGAAACACTTACCACATCCAAGGCCAGTGTTCAGCCAAAATACATGAAATGAGTCAAATTCTAAAACAGCAATAACATAAGTTGTTCTGGTTTCAAACTAAGTTTTTTCATATACAATGACCTAATTCATCATTTTGAGCTATTTTTTATGACATTTCATCGCATTTAGCAAAATTTCAAAAATTCAGGCCAATATACCAAAGTGGGAAAAGTTCAAACATAGTGGTCAACACTAGCAGAGTGTCCCAAGTACATCTCTAGTGCCCCAAACTTACCTAAAATCCGAGCGTGAGCTGATCCGGTAATGCATGAAGAATTTTACATCATTTCCATGTAATATGGGAAAATGCTGAATGGAAACACTTACCACATCCAAGGCCAGTGTTCAGCCAAAATACATGAAATGAGTCAAATTCTAAAACAGCAATAACATAAGTTGTTCTGGTTTCAAACTAAGTTTTTTCATATACAATGACCTAATTCATCATTTTGAGCTATTTTTTATGACATTTCATCGCATTTAGCAAAATTTCAAAAATTCAGGCCAATATACCAAAGTGGGAAAAGTTCAAACATAGTGGTCAACATTAGCAGAGTGTCCCAAGTACATCTCTAGTGCCCCAAACTTACCTAAAATCCGAGCGTGAGCTGATCCGGTAATGCATGAAGAATTTTACATCATTTCCATGTAATATGGGAAAATGCCGAATGGAAACACTTACCACATCCAAGGCCAGTGTTCAGCCAAAATACATGAAATGAGTCAAATTCTAAAACAGCAATAACATAAGTTGTTCTGGTTTCAAACTAAGTTTTTTCATATACAATGACCTAATTCATCATTTTGAGCTAAGTTTCATGACATTTCATCGCATTTAGCAAAATTTCAAAAATTCAGGCCAATATACCAAAGTGGGAAAAGTTCAAACATAGTGGTCAACACTAGCAGAGTGTCCCAAGTACATCTCTAGTGCCGCAAACTTACCTAAAATCCCAGCGTGAGCTGATCCGGTAATGCATGAAGAATTTTACATCATTTCCATGTAATATGGGAAAATGCCGAATGGAAACACTTACCACATCCAAGGCCAATGTTCAGCCAAAATACATGAAATGAGTCAAATTCTAAAACAGCAATAACATAAGTTGTTCTGGTTTCAAACTAAGTTTTTTCATATACAATGGCCTAATTCATCATTTTGAGCTAAGTTTCATGACATTTCATCGCATTTAGCAAAATTTCAAAAATTCAGGCCAATATACCAAAGTGGGAAAAGTTCAAACATAGTGGTCAACACTAGCAGAGTGTCCCAAGTACATCTCTAGCGCCCCAAACTTAGCTAAAATCCGAGCGTGAGCTGATCCGGTAATGCATGAAGAATTTTACATCATTTCCATGTAATATGGGAAAATGCCGAATGGAAACACTTACCACATCCAAGGCCAGTGTTCAGCCAAAATACATGAAATGAGTCAAATTCTAAAACAGTAATAACATAAGTTGTTCTGGTTCCAAACTAAGTTTTTTCAAATACAATGACCTAATTCATCATTTTGAGCTAAGTTTCATGACATTTCATTGCATTTAGCAAAATTTCAAAAATTCAGGCCAATATACCAAAGTGGGAAAAGTTCAAACATAGTGGTCAACACTAGCAGAGTGTCCCAAGTACATCTCTAGCGCCCCAAACTTAGCTAAAATCCGAGCGTGAGCTGATCCGGTAATGCATGAAGAATTTTACATCATTTCCATGTAATATGGGAAAATGCCGAATGGAAACACTTACCACATCCAAGGCCAGTGTTCAGCCAAAATACATGAAATGAGTCAAATTTTAAAACAGCAATAACATAAGTTGTTCTGGTTTCAAACTAAGTTTTTTCATATACAATGACCTAATTCATCATTTTGAGCTATTTTTTATGACATTTCATCGCATTTAGCAAAATTTCAAAAATTCAGGCCAATATACCAAAGTGGGAAAAGTTCAAACATAGTGGTCAACACTAGCAGAGTGTCCCAAGTACATCTCTAGTGCCCCAAACTTACCTAAAATCCGAGCGTGAGCTGATCCGGTAATGCATGAAGAATTTTACATCATTTCCATGTAATATGGGAAAATGCCGAATGGAAACACTTACCACATCCAAGGCCAGTGTTCAGCCAAAATACATGAAATGAGTCAAATTCTAAAACAGCAATAACATAAGTTGTTCTGGTTTCAAACTAAGTTTTTTCATATACAATGACCTAATTCATCATTTTGAGCTAAGTTTCATGACATTTCATCGCATTTAGCAAAATTTCAAAAATTCAGGCCAATATACCAAAGTGGGAAAAGTTCAAACATAGTGGTCAACACTAGCAGAGTGTCCCAAGTACATCTCTAGTGCCGCAAACTTACCTAAAATCCCAGCGTGAGCTGATCCGGTAATGCATGAAGAATTTTACATCATTTCTATGTAATATGGGAAAATGCCGAATGGAAACACTTACCACATCCAAGGCCAATGTTCAGCCAAAATACATGAAATGAGTCAAATTCTAAAACAGCAATAACATAAGTTGTTCTGGTTTCAAACTAAGTTTTTTCATATACAATGGCCTAATTCATCATTTTGAGCTAAGTTTCATGACATTTCATCGCATTTAGCAAAATTTCAAAAATTCAGGCCAATATACCAAAGTGGGAAAAGTTCAAACATAGTGGTCAACACTAGCAGAGTGTCCCAAGTACATCTCTAGCGCCCCAAACTTAGCTAAAATCCGAGCGTGAGCTGATCCGGTAATGCATGAAGAATTTTACATCATTTCCATGTAACATGGGAAAATGCCGAATGGAAACACTTACCACATCCAAGGCCAGTGTTCAGCCAAAATACATGAAATGAGTCAAATTCTAAAACAGTAATAACATAAGTTGTTCTGGTTCCAAACTAAGTTTTTTCAAATACAATGACCTAATTCATCATTTTGAGCTAAGTTTCATGACATTTCATCGCATTTAGCAAAATTTCAAAAATTCAGGCCAATATACCAAAGTGGGAAAAGTTCAAACATAGTGGTCAACACTAGCAGAGTGTCCCAAGTACATCTCTAGTGCCGCAAACTTACCTAAAATCCCAGCGTGAGCTGATCCGGTAATGCATGAAGAATTTTTCATCATTTCCATGTAATATGGGAAAATGCCGAATGGAAACACTTACCACATCCAAGGCCAATGTTCAGCCAAAATACATGAAATGAGTCAAATTCTAAAACAGCAATAACATAAGTTGTTCTGGTTCCAAACTAAGTTTTTTCATATACAATGACCTAATTCATCATTTTGAGCTAAGTTTCATGACATTTCATCGCATTTAGCAAAATTTCAAAAATTCAGGCCAATATACCAAAGTGGGAAAAGTTCAAACATAGTGGTCAACACTAGCAGAGTGTCCCAAGTACATCTCTAGCGCCCCAAACTTAGCTAAAATCCGAGCGTGAGCTGATCCGGTAATGCATGAAGAATTTTACATCATTTCCATGTAATATGGGAAAATGCCGAATGGAAACACTTACCACATCCAAGGCCAGTGTTCAGCCAAAATACATGAAATGAGTCAAATTCTAAAACAGTAATAACATAAGTTGTTCTGGTTCCAAACTAAGTTTTTTCAAATACAATGACCTAATTCATCATTTTGAGCTAAGTTTCATGACATTTCATCGCATTTAGCAAAATTTCAAAAATTCAGGCCAATATACCAAAGTGGGAAAAGTTCAAACATAGTGGTCAACACTAGCAGAGTATCCCAAGTACATCTCTAGCGCCCCAAACTTAGCTAAAATCCGAGCGTGAGCTGATCCGGTAATGCATGAAGAATTTTACATCATTTCCATGTAATATGGGAAAATGCCGAATGGAAACACTTACCACATCCAAGGCCAGTGTTCAGCCAAAATACATGAAATGAGTCAAATTCTAAAACAGCAATAACATAAGTTGTTCTGGTTCCAAACTAAGTTTTTTCAAATACAATGACCTAATTCATCATTTTGAGCTAAGTTTCATGACATTTCATCGCATTTAGCAAAATTTCAAAAATTCAGGCCAATATACCAAAGTGGGAAAAGTTCAAACATATTGGTCAACACTAGCAGAGTGTCCCAAGTACATCTCTAGCGCCCCAAACTTAGCTAAAATCCGAGCGTGAGCTGATCCGGTAATGCATGAAGAATTTTACATCATTTCCATGTAATATGGGAAAATGCCGAATGGAAACACCACATCCAAGGCCAGTGTTCAGCCAAAATACATGAAATGAGTCAAATTCTAAAACAGCAATAACATAAGTTGTTCTGGTTTCAAACTAAGTTTTTTCATATACAATGACCTAATTCATCATTTTGAGCTAAGTTTCATGACATTTCATCGCATTTAGCAAAATTTCAAAAATTCAGGCCAATATACCAAAGTGGGAAAAGTTCAAACATAGTGGTCAACACTAGCAGAGTGTCCCAAGTACATCTCTAGCGCCCCAAACTTAGCTAAAATCCGAGCGTGAGCTGATCCGGTAATGCATGAAGAATTTTACATCATTTCCATGTAACATGGGAAAATGCCGAATGGAAACACTTACCACATCAAAGGCCAGTGTTCAGCCAAAATACATGAAATGAGTCAAATTCTAAAACAGTAATAACATAAGTTGTTCTGGTTCCAAACTAAGTTTTTTCAAATACAATGACCTAATTCATCATTTTGAGCTAAGTTTCATGACATTTCATCGCATTTAGCAAAATTTCAAAAATTCAGGCCAATATACCAAAGTGGGAAAAGTTCAAACATAGTGGTCAACACTAGCAGAGTGTCCCAAGTACATCTCTAGTGCCGCAAACTTACCTAAAATCCCAGCGTGAGCTGATCCGGTAATGCATGAAGAATTTTACATCATTTCCATGTAATATGGGAAAATGCCGAATGGAAACACTTACCACATCCAAGGCCAATGTTCAGCCAAAATACATGAAATGAGTCAAATTCTAAAACAGCAATAACATAAGTTGTTCTGGTTTCAAACTAAGTTTTTTCATATACAATGACCTAATTCATCATTTTGAGCTATTTTTTATGACATTTCATCGCATTTAGCAAAATTTCAAAAATTCAGGCCAATATACCAAAGTGGGAAAAGTTCAAACATAGTGGTCAACACTAGCAGAGTGTCCCAAGTACATCTCTAGTGCCCCAAACTTACCTAAAATTCGAGCGTGAGCTGATCCGGTAATGCATGAAGAATTTTACATCATTTCCATGTAATATGGGAAAATGCCGAATGGAAACACTTACCACATCCAAGGCCAGTGTTCAGCCAAAATACATGAAATGAGTCAAATTTTAAAACAGCAATAACATAAGTTGTTCTGGTTTCAAACTAAGTTTTTTCATATACAATGACCTAATTCATCATTTTGAGCTATTTTTTATGACATTTCATCGCATTTAGCAAAATTTCAAAAATTCAGGCCAATATACCAAAGTGGGAAAAGTTCAAACATAGTGGTCAACACTAGCAGAGTGTCCCAAGTACATCTCTAGTGCCCCAAACTTACCTAAAATCCGAGCGTGAGCTGATCCGGTAATGCATGAAGAATTTTACATCATTTCCATGTAATATGGGAAAATGCCGAATGGAAACACTTACCACATCCAAGGCCAGTGTTCAGCCAAAATACATGAAATGAGTCAAATTCTAAAACAGCAATAACATAAGTTGTTCTGGTTTCAAACTAAGTTTTTTCATATACAATGACCTAATTCATCATTTTGAGCTAAGTTTCATGACATTTCATCGCATTTAGCAAAATTTCAAAAATTCAGGCCAATATACCAAAGTGGGAAAAGTTCAAACATAGTGGTCAACACTAGCAGAGTGTCCCAAGCACATCTCTAGCGCCCCAAACTTAGCTAAAATCCGAGCGTGAGCTGATCCGGTAATGCATGAAGAATTTTACATCATTTCCATGTAATATGGGAAAATGCCGAATGGAAACACTTACCACATCCAAGGCCAGTGTTCAGCCAAAATACATGAAATGAGTCAAATTCTAAAACAGTAATAACATAAGTTGTTCTGGTTCCAAACTAAGTTTTTTCAAATACAATGACCTAATTCATCATTTTGAGCTAAGTTTCATGACATTTCATTGCATTTAGCAAAATTTCAAAAATTCAGGCCAATATACCAAAGTGGGAAAAGTTCAAACATAGTGGTCAACACTAGCAGAGTGTCCCAAGTACATCTCTAGCGCCCCAAACTTAGCTAAAATCCGAGCGTGAGCTGATCCGGTAATGCATGAAGAATTTTACATCATTTCCATGTAATATGGGAAAATGCCGAATGGAAACACTTACCACATCCAAGGCCAGTGTTCAGCCAAAATACATGAAATGAGTCAAATTTTAAAACAGCAATAACATAAGTTGTTCTGGTTTCAAACTAAGTTTTTTCATATACAATGACCTAATTCATCATTTTGAGCTATTTTTTATGACATTTCATCGCATTTAGCAAAATTTCAAAAATTCAGGCCAATATACCAAAGTGGGAAAAGTTCAAACATAGTGGTCAACACTAGCAGAGTGTCCCAAGTACATCTCTAGTGCCCAAAACTTACCTAAAATCCGAGCGTGAGCTGATCCGGTAATGCATGAAGAATTTTACATCATTTCCATGTAATATGGGAAAATGCCGAATGGAAACACTTACCACATCCAAGGCCAGTGTTCAGCCAAAATACATGAAATGAGTCAAATTCTAAAACAGCAATAACATAAGTTGTTCTGGTTTCAAACTAAGTTTTTTCATATACAATGACCTAATTCATCATTTTGAGCTAAGTTTCATGACATTTCATCGCATTTAGCAAAATTTCAAAAATTCAGGCCAATATACCAAAGTGGGAAAAGTTCAAACATAGTGGTCAACACTAGCAGAGTGTCCCAAGTACATCTCTAGTGCCGCAAACTTACCTAAAATCCCAGCGTGAGCTGATCCGGTAATGCATGAAGAATTTTACATCATTTCCATGTAATATGGGAAAATGCCGAATGGAAACACTTACCACATCCAAGGCCAATGTTCAGCCAAAATACATGAAATGAGTCAAATTCTAAAACAGCAATAACATAAGTTGTTCTGGTTTCAAACTAAGTTTTTTCATATACAATGGCCTAATTCATCATTTTGAGCTAAGTTTCATGACATTTCATCGCATTTAGCAAAATTTCAAAAATTCAGGCCAATATACCAAAGTGGGAAAAGTTCAAACATAGTGGTCAACACTAGCAGAGTGTCCCAAGTACATCTCTAGCGCCCCAAACTTAGCTAAAATCCGAGCGTGAGCTGATCCGGTAATGCATGAAGAATTTTACATCATTTCCATGTAATATGGGAAAATGCCGAATGGAAACACTTACCACATCCAAGGCCAGTGTTCAGCCAAAATACATGAAATGAGTCAAATTCTAAAACAGTAATAACATAAGTTGTTCTGGTTCCAAACTAAGTTTTTTCAAATACAATGACCTAATTCATCATTTTGAGCTAAGTTTCATGACATTTCATTGCATTTAGCAAAATTTAAAAAATTCAGGCCAATATACCAAAGTGGGAAAAGTTCAAACATAGTGGTCAACACTAGCAGAGTGTCCCAAGTACATCTCTAGCGCCCCAAACTTAGCTAAAATCCGAGCGTGAGCTGATCCGGTAATGCATGAAGAATTTTACATCATTTCCATGTAATATGGGAAAATGCCGAATGGAAACACTTACCACATCCAAGGCCAGTGTTCAGCCAAAATACATGAAATGAGTCAAATTTTAAAACAGCAATAACATAAGTTGTTCTGGTTTCAAACTAAGTTTTTTCATATACAATGACCTAATTCATCATTTTGAGCTATTTTTTATGACATTTCATCGCATTTAGCAAAATTTCAAAAATTCAGGCCAATATACCAAAGTGGGAAAAGTTCAAACATAGTGGTCAACACTAGCAGAGTGTCCCAAGTACATCTCTAGTGCCCAAAACTTACCTAAAATCCGAGCGTGAGCTGATCCGGTAATGCATGAAGAATTTTACATCATTTCCATGTAATATGGGAAAATGCCGAATGGAAACACTTACCACATCCAAGGCCAGTGTTCAGCCAAAATACATGAAATGAGTCAAATTCTAAAACAGCAATAACATAAGTTGTTCTGGTTTCAAACTAAGTTTTTTCATATACAATGACCTAATTCATCATTTTGAGCTAAGTTTCATGACATTTCATCGCATTTAGCAAAATTTCAAAAATTCAGGCCAATATACCAAAGTGGGAAAAGTTCAAACATAGTGGTCAACACTAGCAGAGTGTCCCAAGTACATCTCTAGTGCCGCAAACTTACCTAAAATCCCAGCGTGAGCTGATCCGGTAATGCATGAAGAATTTTACATCATTTCCATGTAATATGGGAAAATGCCGAATGGAAACACTTACCACATCCAAGGCCAGTGTTCAGCCAAAATACATGAAATGAGTCAAATTCTAAAACAGCAATAACATAAGTTGTTCTGGTTTCAAACTAAGTTTTTTCATATACAATGACCTAATTCATCATTTTGAGCTAAGTTTCATGACATTTCATCGCATTTAGCAAAATTTCAAAAATTCAGGCCAATATACCAAAGTGGGAAAAGTTCAAACATAGTGGTCAACACTAGCAGAGTGTCCCAAGTACATCTCTAGTGCCCCAAACTTACCTAAAATCCGAGCGTGAGCTGATCCGGTAATGCATGAAGAATTTTACATCATTTCCATGTAATATGGGAAAATGCCGAGTGGAAACACTTACCACATCCAAGGCCAGTGTTCAGCCAAAATACATGAAATGAGTCAAATTCTAAAACAGCAATAACATAAGTTGTTCTGGTTTCAAACTAAGTTTTTTCATATACAATGACCTAATTCATCATTTTGAGCTAAGTTTCATGACATTTCATCGCATTTAGCAAAATTTCAAAAATTCAGGCCAATATACCAAAGTGGGAAAAGTTCAAACATAGTGGTCAACACTAGCAGAGTGTCCCAAGTACATCTCTAGTGCCCCAAACTTACCTAAAATTCGAGCGTGAGCTGATCCGGTAATGCATGAAGAATTTTACATCATTTCCATGTAATATGGGAAAATGCCGAATGGAAACACTTACCACATCCAAGGCCAGTGTTCAGCCAAAATACATGAAATGAGTCAAATTTTAAAACAGCAATAACATAAGTTGTTCTGGTTTCAAACTAAGTTTTTTCATATACAATGACCTAATTCATCATTTTGAGCTATTTTTTATGACATTTCATCGCATTTAGCAAAATTTCAAAAATTCAGGCCAATATACCAAAGTGGGAAAAGTTCAAACATAGTGGTCAACACTAGCAGAGTGTCCCAAGTACATCTCTAGTGCCCCAAACTTACCTAAAATCCGAGCGTGAGCTGATCCGGTAATGCATGAAGAATTTTACATCATTTCCATGTAATATGGGAAAATGCCGAATGGAAACACTTACCACATCCAAGGCCAGTGTTCAGCCAAAATACATGAAATGAGTCAAATTCTAAAACAGCAATAACATAAGTTGTTCTGGTTTCAAACTAAGTTTTTTCATATACAATGACCTAATTCATCATTTTGAGCTAAGTTTCATGACATTTCATCGCATTTAGCAAAATTTCAAAAATTCAGGCCAATATACCAAAGTGGGAAAAGTTCAAACATAGTGGTCAACACTAGCAGAGTGTCCCAAGTACATCTCTAGCGCCCCAAACTTAGCTAAAATCCGAGCGTGAGCTGATCCGGTAATGCATGAAGAATTTTACATCATTTCCATGTAATATGGGAAAATGCCGAATGGAAACACTTACCACATCCAAGGCCAGTGTTCAGCCAAAATACATGAAATGAGTCAAATTCTAAAACAGTAATAACATAAGTTGTTCTGGTTCCAAACTAAGTTTTTTCAAATACAATGACCTAATTCATCATTTTGAGCTAAGTTTTATGACATTTCATCGCATTTAGCAAAATTTCAAAAATTCAGGCCAATATACCAAAGTGGGAAAAGTTCAAACATAGTGGTCAACACTAGCAGAGTGTCCCAAGTACATCTCTAGTGCCGCAAACTTACCTAAAATCCGAGCGTGAGCTGATCCGGTAATGCATGAAGAATTTTACATCATTTCCATGTAATATGGGAAAATGCCGAATGGAAACACTTACCACATCCAAGGCCAGTGTTCAGCCAAAAGACATGAAATGAGTCAAATTCTAAAACAGCAATAACATAAGTTGTTCTGGTTTCAAACTAAGTTTTTTCATATACAATGACCTAATTCATCATTTTGAGCTAAGTTTCATGACATTTCATCGCATTTAGCAAAATTTCAAAAATTCAGGCCAATATACCAAAGTGGGAAAAGTTCAAACATAGTGGTCAACACTAGCAGAGTGTCCCAAGTACATCTCTAGTGCCCCAAACTTACCTAAAATCCGAGCGTGAGCTGATCCGGTAATGCATGAAGAATTTTACATCATTTCCATGTAATATGGGAAAATGCCGAGTGGAAACACTTACCACATCCAAGGCCAGTGTTCAGCCAAAATACATGAAATGAGTCAAATTCTAAAACAGCAATAACATAAGTTGTTCTGGTTTCAAACTAAGTTTTTTCATATACAATGACCTAATTCATCATTTTGAGCTAAGTTTCATGACATTTCATCGCATTTAGCAAAATTTCAAAAATTCAGGCCAATATACCAAAGTGGGAAAAGTTCAAACATAGTGGTCAACACTAGCAGAGTGTCCCAAGTACATCTCTAGTGCCCCAAACTTACCTAAAATTCGAGCGTGAGCTGATCCGGTAATGCATGAAGAATTTTACATCATTTCCATGTAATATGGGAAAATGCCGAATGGAAACACTTACCACATCCAAGGCCAGTGTTCAGCCAAAATACATGAAATGAGTCAAATTTTAAAACAGCAATAACATAAGTTGTTCTGGTTTCAAACTAAGTTTTTTCATATACAATGACCTAATTCATCATTTTGAGCTATTTTTTATGACATTTCATCGCATTTAGCAAAATTTCAAAAATTCAGGCCAATATACCAAAGTGGGAAAAGTTCAAACATAGTGGTCAACACTAGCAGAGTGTCCCAAGTACATCTCTAGTGCCCCAAACTTACCTAAAATCCGAGCGTGAGCTGATCCGGTAATGCATGAAGAATTTTACATCATTTCCATGTAATATGGGAAAATGCCGAATGGAAACACTTACCACATCCAAGGCCAGTGTTCAGCCAAAATACATGAAATGAGTCAAATTCTAAAACAGCAATAACATAAGTTGTTCTGGTTTCAAACTAAGTTTTTTCATATACAATGACCTAATTCATCATTTTGAGCTAAGTTTCATGACATTTCATCGCATTTAGCAAAATTTCAAAAATTCAGGCCAATATACCAAAGTGGGAAAAGTTCAAACATAGTGGTCAACACTAGCAGAGTGTCCCAAGTACATCTCTAGCGCCCCAAACTTAGCTAAAATCCGAGCGTGAGCTGATCCGGTAATGCATGAAGAATTTTACATCATTTCCATGTAATATGGGAAAATGCCGAATGGAAACACTTACCACATCCAAGGCCAGTGTTCAGCCAAAATACATGAAATGAGTCAAATTCTAAAACAGTAATAACATAAGTTGTTCTGGTTCCAAACTAAGTTTTTTCAAATACAATGACCTAATTCATCATTTTGAGCTAAGTTTTATGACATTTCATCGCATTTAGCAAAATTTCAAAAATTCAGGCCAATATACCAAAGTGGGAAAAGTTCAAACATAGTGGTCAACACTAGCAGAGTGTCCCAAGTACATCTCTAGTGCCCCAAACTTACCTAAAATCCGAGCGTGAGCTGATCCGGTAATGCATGAAGAATTTTACATCATTTCCATGTAATATGGGAAAATGCCGAATGGAAACACTTACCACATCCAAGGCCAGTGTTCAGCCAAAAGACATGAAATGAGTCAAATTCTAAAACAGCAATAACATAAGTTGTTCTGGTTTCAAACTAAGTTTTTTCATATACAATGACCTAATTCATCATTTTGAGCTATTTTTTATGACATTTCATCGCATTTAGCAAAATTTCAAAAATTCAGGCCAATATACCAAAGTGGGAAAAGTTCAAACATAGTGGTCAACACTAGCAGAGTGTCCCAAGTACATCTCTAGTGCCCCAAACTTACCTAAAATCCGAGCGTGAGCTGATCCGGTAATGCATGAAGAATTTTACATCATTTCCATGTAATATGGGAAAATGCCGAATGGAAACACTTACCACATCCAAGGCCAGTGTTCAGCCAAAATACATGAAATGAGTCAAATTTTAAAACAGCAATAACATAAGTTGTTCTGGTTTCAAACTAAGTTTTTTCATATACAATGACCTAATTCATCATTTTGAGCTAAGTTTCATGACATTTCATCGCATTTAGCAAAATTTCAAAAATTCAGGCCAATATACCAAAGTGGGAAAAGTTCAAACATAGTGGTCAACACTAGCAGAGTGTCCCAAGTACATCTCTAGCGCCCCAAACTTAGCTAAAATCCGAGCGTGAGCTGATCCGGTAATGCATGAAGAATTTTACATCATTTCCATGTAATATGGGAAAATGCCGAATGGAAACACTTACCACATCCAAGGCCAGTGTTCAGCCAAAATACATGAAATGAGTCAAATTCTAAAACAGTAATAACATAAGTTGTTCTGGTTCCAAACTAAGTTTTTTCAAATACAATGACCTAATTCATCATTTTGAGCTAAGTTTTATGACATTTCATCGCATTTAGCAAAATTTCAAAAATTCAGGCCAATATACCAAAGTGGGAAAAGTTCAAACATAGTGGTCAACACTAGCAGAGTGTCCCAAGTACATCTCTAGTGCCCCAAACTTACCTAAAATCCGAGCGTGAGCTGATCCGGTAATGCATGAAGAATTTTACATCATTTCCATGTAATATGGGAAAATGCCGAATGGAAACACTTACCACATCCAAGGCCAGTGTTCAGCCAAAATACATGAAATGAGTCAAATTTTAAAACAGCAATAACATAAGTTGTTCTGGTTTCAAACTAAGTTTTTTCATATACAATGACCTAATTCATCATTTTGAGCTAAGTTTCATGACATTTCATCGCATTTAGCAAAATTTCAAAAATTCAGGCCAATATACCAAAGTGGGAAAAGTTCAAACATAGTGGTCAACACTAGCAGAGTGTCCCAAGTACATCTCTAGCGCCCCAAACTTAGCTAAAATCCGAGCGTGAGCTGATCCGGTAATGCATGAAGAATTTTACATCATTTCCATGTAATATGGGAAAATGCCGAATGGAAACACTTACCACATCCAAGGCCAGTGTTCAGCCAAAATACATGAAATGAGTCAAATTCTAAAACAGTAATAACATAAGTTGTTCTGGTTCCAAACTAAGTTTTTTCAAATACAATGACCTAATTCATCATTTTGAGCTAAGTTTTATGACATTTCATCGCATTTAGCAAAATTTCAAAAATTCAGGCCAATATACCAAAGTGGGAAAAGTTCAAACATAGTGGTCAACACTAGCAGAGTGTCCCAAGTACATCTCTAGTGCCCCAAACTTACCTAAAATCCGAGCGTGAGCTGATCCGGTAATGCATGAAGAATTTTACATCATTTCCATGTAATATGGGAAAATGCCGAATGGAAACACTTACCACATCCAAGGCCAGTGTTCAGCCAAAATACATGAAATGAGTCAAATTCTAAAACAGCAATAACATAAGTTGTTCTGGTTTCAAACTAAGTTTTTTCATATACAACGACCTAATTCATCATTTTGAGCTATTTTTTATGACATTTCATCGCATTTAGCAAAATTTCAAAAATTCAGGCCAATATACCAAAGTGGGAAAAGTTCAAACATAGTGGTCAACACTAGCAGAGTGTCCCAAGTACATCTCTAGTGCCCCAAACTTACCTAAAATCCGAGCGTGAGCTGATCCGGTAATGCATGAAGAATTTTACATCATTTCCATGTAATATGGGAAAATGCCGAATGGAAACACTTACCACATCCAAGGCCAGTGTTCAGCCAAAATACATGAAATGAGTCAAATTCTAAAACAGCAATAACATAAGTTGTTCTGGTTTCAAACTAAGTTTTTTCATATACAATGACCTAATTCATCATTTTGAGCTAAGTTTCATGACATTTCATCGCATTTAGCAAAATTTCAAAAATTCAGGCCAATATACCAAAGTGGGAAAAGTTCAAACATAGTGGTCAACACTAGCAGAGTGTCCCAAGTACATCTCTAGTGCCCCAAACTTACCTAAAATCCGAGCGTGAGCTGATCCGGTAATGCATGAAGAATTTTACATCATTTCCATGTAATATGGGAAAATGCCGAATGGAAACACTTACCACATCCAAGGCCAGTGTTCAGCCAAAATACATGAAATGAGTCAAATTCTAAAACAGCAATAACATAAGTTGTTCTGGTTCCAAACTAAGTTTTTTCAAATACAATGACCTAATTCATCATTTTGAGCTAAGTTTCATGACATTTCATCGCATTTAGCAAAATTTCAAAAATTCAGGCCAATATACCAAAGTGGGAAAAGTTCAAACATAGTGGTCAACACTAGCAGAGTGTCCCAAGTACATCTCTAGTGCCCCAAACTTACCTAAAATCCGAGCGTGAGCTGATCCGGTAATGCATGAAGAATTTTACATCATTTCCATGTAATATGGGAAAATGCCGAATGGAAACACTTACCACATCCAAGGCCAGTGTTCAGCCAAAATACATGAAATGAGTCAAATTCTAAAACAGCAATAACATAAGTTGTTCTGGTTCCAAACTAAGTTTTTTCAAATACAATGACCTAATTCATCATTTTGAGCTAAGTTTCATGACATTTCATCGCATTTAGCAAAATTTCAAAAATTCAGGCCAATATACCAAAGTGGGAAAAGTTCAAACATAGTGGTCAACACTAGCAGAGTGTCCCAAGTACATCTCTAGTGCCCCAAACTTACCTAAAATCCGAGCGTGAGCTGATCCGGTAATGCATGAAGAATTTTACATCATTTCCATGTAATATGGGAAAATGCCGAATGGAAACACTTACCACATCCAAGGCCAGTGTTCAGCCAAAATACATGAAATGAGTCAAATTCTAAAACAGCAATAAGATAAGTTGTTCTGGTTTCAAACTAAGTTTTTTCATATACAATGACCTAATTCATCATTTTGAGCTAAGTTTCATGACATTTCATCGCATTTAGCAAAATTTCAAAAATTCAGGCCAATATACCAAAGTGGGAAAAGTTCAAACATAGTGGTCAACACTAGCAGAGTGTCCCAAGTACATCTCTAGTGTCCCAAACTTACCTAAAATCCGAGCGTGAGCTGATCCGGTAATGCATGAAGAATTTTACATCATTTCCATGTAATATGGGAAAATGCCGAATGGAAACACTTACCACATCCAAGGCCAGTGTTCAGCCAAAATACATGAAATGAGTCAAATTCTAAAACAGCAATAACATAAGTTGTTCTGGTTTCAAACTAAGTTTTTTCATATACAATGACCTAATTCATCATTTTGAGCTATTTTTTATGACATTTCATCGCATTTAGCAAAATTTCAAAAATTCAGGCCAATATACCAAAGTGGGAAAAGTTCAAACATAGTGGTCAACACTAGCAGAGTGTCCCAAGTACATCTCTAGTGCCCCAAACTTACCTAAAATCCGAGCGTGAGCTGATCCGGTAATGCATGAAGAATTTTACATCATTTCCATGTAATATGGGAAAATGCCGAATGGAAACACTTACCACATCCAAGGCCAGTGTTCAGCCAAAATACATGAAATGAGTCAAATTCTAAAACAGCAATAACATAAGTTGTTCTGGTTTCAAACTAAGTTTTTTCATATACAATGACCTAATTCATCATTTTGAGCTAAGTTTCATGACATTTCATCGCATTTAGCAAAATTTCAAAAATTCAGGCCAATATACCAAAGTGGGAAAAGTTTAAACATAGTGGTCAACACTAGCAGAGTGTCCCAAGTACATCTCTAGTGCCCCAAACTTACCTAAAATCCGAGCGTGAGCTGATCCGGTAATGCATGAAGAATTTTACATCATTTCCATGTAATATGGGAAAATGCCGAATGGAAACACTTACCACATCCAAGGCCAGTGTTCAGCCAAAATACATGAAATGAGTCAAATTCTAAAACAGCAATAACATAAGTTGTTCTGGTTTCAAACTAAGTTTTTTCATATACAATGACCTAATTCATCATTTTGAGCTAAGTTTCATGACATTTCATCGCATTTAGCAAAATTTCAAAAATTCAGGCCAATATACCAAAGTGGGAAAAGTTTAAACATAGTGGTCAACACTAGCAGAGTGTCCCAAGTACATCTCTAGTGCCCCAAACTTACCTAAAATCCGAGCGTGAGCTGATCCGGTAATGCATGAAGAATTTTACATCATTTCCATGTAATATGGGAAAATGCCGAATGGAAACACTTACCACATCCAAGGCCAGTGTTCAGCCAAAATACATGAAATGAGTCAAATTCTAAAACAGCAATAACATAAGTTGTTCTGGTTTCAAACTAAGTTTTTTCATATACAATGACCTAATTCATCATTTTGAGCTATTTTTTATGACATTTCATCGCATTTAGCAAAATTTAAAAAATTCAGGCCAATATACCAAAGTGGGAAAAGTTCAAACATAGTGGTCAACACTAGCAGAGTATCCCAAGTACATCTCTAGCGCCCCAAACTTAGCTAAAATCCGAGCGTGAGCTGATCCGGTAATGCATGAAGAATTTTACATCATTTCCATGTAATATGGGAAAATGCCGAATGGAAACACTTACCACATCCAAGGCCAGTGTTCAGCCAAAATACATGAAATGAGTCAAATTCTAAAACAGCAATAACATAAGTTGTTCTGGTTCCAAACTAAGTTTTTTCAAATACAATGACCTAATTCATCATTTTGAGCTAAGTTTCATGACATTTCATCGCATTTAGCAAAATTTCAAAAATTCAGGCCAATATACCAAAGTGGGAAAAGTTCAAACATATTGGTCAACACTAGCAGAGTGTCCCAAGTACATCTCTAGCGCCCCAAACTTAGCTAAAATCCGAGCGTGAGCTGATTCGGTAATGCATGAAGAATTTTACATCATTTCCATGTAATATGGGAAAATGCCGAATGGAAACACTTACCACATCCAAGGCCAGTGTTCAGCCAAAATACATGAAATGAGTCAAATTCTAAAACAGCAATAACATAAGTTGTTCTGGTTTCAAACTAAGTTTTTTCATATACAATGACCTAATTCATCATTTTGAGCTAAGTTTCATGACATTTCATCGCATTTAGCAAAATTTCAAAAATTCAGGATAATATACCAAAGTGGGAAAAGTTCAAACATAGTGGTCAACACTAGCAGAGTGTCCCAAGTACATCTCTAGCGCCCCAAACTTAGCTAAAATCCGAGCGTGAGCTGATCCGGTAATGCATGAAGAATTTTACATCATTTCCATGTAACATGGGAAAATGCCGAATGGAAACACTTACCACATCCAAGGCCAGTGTTCAGCCAAAATACATGAAATGAGTCAAATTCTAAAACAGTAATAACATAAGTTGTTCTGGTTCCAAACTAAGTTTTTTCAAATACAATGACCTAATTCATCATTTTGAGCTAAGTTTCATGACATTTCATCGCATTTAGCAAAATTTCAAAAATTCAGGCCAATATACCAAAGTGGGAAAAGTTCAAACATAGTGGTCAACACTAGCAGAGTGTCCCAAGTACATCTCTAGTGCCGCAAACTTACCTAAAATCCCAGCGTGAGCTGATCCGGTAATGCATGAAGAATTTTACATCATTTCCATGTAATATGGGAAAATGCCGAATGGAAACACTTACCACATCCAAGGCCAATGTTCAGCCAAAATACATGAAATGAGTCAAATTCTAAAACAGCAATAACATAAGTTGTTCTGGTTCCAAACTAAGTTTTTTCATATACAATGACCTAATTCATCATTTTGAGCTAAGTTTCATGACATTTCATCGCATTTAGCAAAATTTCAAAAATTCAGGCCAATATACCAAAGTGGGAAAAGTTCAAACATAGTGGTCAACACTAGCAGAGTGTCCCAAGTACATCTCTAGCGCCCCAAACTTAGCTAAAATCCGAGCGTGAGCTGATCCGGTAATGCATGAAGAATTTTACATCATTTCCATGTAATATGGGAAAATGCCGAATGGAAACACTTACCACATCCAAGGCCAGTGTTCAGCCAAAATACATGAAATGAGTCAAATTTTAAAACAGCAATAACATAAGTTGTTCTGGTTTCAAACTAAGTTTTTTCATATACAATGACCTAATTCATCATTTTGAGCTAAGTTTCATGACATTTCATCGCATTTAGCAAAATTTCAAAAATTCAGGCCAATATACCAAAGTGGGAAAAGTTCAAACATATTGGTCAACACTAGCAGAGTGTCCCAAGTACATCTCTAGCGCCCCAAACTTAGCTAAAATCCGAGCGTGAGCTGATCCGGTAATGCATGAAGAATTTTACATCATTTCCATGTAATATGGGAAAATGCCGAATGGAAACACTTACCACATCCAAGGCCAGTGTTCAGCCAAAATACATGAAATGAGTCAAATTCTAAAACAGCAATAACATAAGTTGTTCTGGTTTCAAACTAAGTTTTTTCATATACAATGACCTAATTCATCATTTTGAGCTAAGTTTCATGACATTTCATCGCATTTAGCAAAATTTCAAAAATTCAGGCCAATATACCAAAGTGGGAAAAGTTCAAACATAGTGGTCAACACTAGCAGAGTGTCCCAAGTACATCTCTAGCGCCCCAAACTTAGCTAAAATCCGAGCGTGAGCTGATCCGGTAATGCATGAAGAATTTTACATCATTTCCATGTAATATGGGAAAATGCCGAATGGAAACACTTACCACATCCAAGGCCAGTGTTCAGCCAAAATACATGAAATGAGTCAAATTCTAAAACAGTAATAACATAAGTTGTTCTGGTTCCAAACTAAGTTTTTTCAAATACAATGACCTAATTCATCATTTTGAGCTAAGTTTCATGACATTTCATCGCATTTAGCAAAATTTCAAAAATTCAGGCCAATATACCAAAGTGGGAAAAGTTCAAACATAGTGGTCAACACTAGCAGAGTGTCCCAAGTACATCTCTAGTGCCCCAAACTTACCTAAAATCCGAGCGTGAGCTGATCCGGTAATGCATGAAGAATTTTACATCATTTCCATGTAATATGGGAAAATGCCGAATGGAAACACTTACCACATCCAAGGCCAGTGTTCAGCCAAAATACATGAAATGAGTCAAATTCTAAAACAGCAATAACATAAGTTGTTCTGGTTTCAAACTAAGTTTTTTCATATACAATGACCTAATTCATCATTTTGAGCTATTTTTTATGACATTTCATCGCATTTAGCAAAATTTCAAAAATTCAGGCCAATATACCAAAGTGGGAAAAGTTCAAACATAGTGGTCAACACTAGCAGAGTGTCCCAAGTACATCTCTAGCGCCCCAAACTTAGCTAAAATCCGAGCGTGAGCTGATCCGGTAATGCATGAAGAATTTTACATCATTTCCATGTAATATGGGAAAATGCCGAATGGAAACACTTACCACATCCAAGGCCAGTGTTCAGCCAAAATACATGAAATGAGTCAAATTTTAAAACAGCAATAACATAAGTTGTTCTGGTTTCAAACTAAGTTTTTTCATATACAATGACCTAATTCATCATTTTGAGCTAAGTTTCATGACATTTCATCGCATTTAGCAAAATTTCAAAAATTCAGGCCAATATACCAAAGTGGGAAAAGTTCAAACATATTGGTCAACACTAGCAGAGTGTCCCAAGTACATCTCTAGCGCCCCAAACTTAGCTAAAATCCGAGCGTGAGCTGATCCGGTAATGCATGAAGAATTTTACATCATTTCCATGTAATATGGGAAAATGCCGAATGGAAACACTTACCACATCCAAGGCCAGTGTTCAGCCAAAATACATGAAATGAGTCAAATTCTAAAACAGCAATAACATAAGTTGTTCTGGTTTCAAACTAAGTTTTTTCATATACAATGACCTAATTCATCATTTTGAGCTAAGTTTCATGACATTTCATCGCATTTAGCAAAATTTCAAAAATTCAGGCCAATATACCAAAGTGGGAAAAGTTCAAACATAGTGGTCAACACTAGCAGAGTGTCCCAAGTACATCTCTAGTGCCCCAAACTTACCTAAAATCCGAGCGTGAGCTGATCCGGTAATGCATGAAGAATTTTACATCATTTCCATGTAATATGGGAAAATGCCGAATGGAAACACTTACCACATCCAAGGCCAGTGTTCAGCCAAAATACATGAAATGAGTCAAATTCTAAAACAGCAATAACATAAGTTGTTCTGGTTTCAAACTAAGTTTTTTCATATACAATGACCTAATTCATCATTTTGAGCTAAGTTTCATGACATTTCATCGCATTTAGCAAAATTTCAAAAATTCAGGCCAATATACCAAAGTGGGAAAAGTTTAAACATAGTGGTCAACACTAGCAGAGTGTCCCAAGTACATCTCTAGTGCCCCAAACTTACCTAAAATCCGAGCGTGAGCTGATCCGGTAATGCATGAAGAATTTTACATCATTTCCATGTAATATGGGAAAATGCCGAATGGAAACACTTACCACATCCAAGGCCAGTGTTCAGCCAAAATACATGAAATGAGTCAAATTCTAAAACAGCAATAACATAAGTTGTTCTGGTTTCAAACTAAGTTTTTTCATATACAATGACCTAATTCATCATTTTGAGCTAAGTTTCATGACATTTCATCGCATTTAGCAAAATTTCAAAAATTCAGGCCAATATACCAAAGTGGGAAAAGTTTAAACATAGTGGTCAACACTAGCAGAGTGTCCCAAGTACATCTCTAGTGCCCCAAACTTACCTAAAATCCGAGCGTGAGCTGATCCGGTAATGCATGAAGAATTTTACATCATTTCCATGTAATATGGGAAAATGCCGAATGGAAACACTTACCACATCCAAGGCCAGTGTTCAGCCAAAATACATGAAATGAGTCAAATTCTAAAACAGCAATAACATAAGTTGTTCTGGTTTCAAACTAAGTTTTTTCATATACAATGACCTAATTCATCATTTTGAGCTATTTTTTATGACATTTCATCGCATTTAGCAAAATTTAAAAAATTCAGGCCAATATACCAAAGTGGGAAAAGTTCAAACATAGTGGTCAACACTAGCAGAGTATCCCAAGTACATCTCTAGCGCCCCAAACTTAGCTAAAATCCGAGCGTGAGCTGATCCGGTAATGCATGAAGAATTTTACATCATTTCCATGTAATATGGGAAAATGCCGAATGGAAACACTTACCACATCCAAGGCCAGTGTTCAGCCAAAATACATGAAATGAGTCAAATTCTAAAACAGCAATAACATAAGTTGTTCTGGTTCCAAACTAAGTTTTTTCAAATACAATGACCTAATTCATCATTTTGAGCTAAGTTTCATGACATTTCATCGCATTTAGCAAAATTTCAAAAATTCAGGCCAATATACCAAAGTGGGAAAAGTTCAAACATATTGGTCAACACTAGCAGAGTGTCCCAAGTACATCTCTAGCGCCCCAAACTTAGCTAAAATCCGAGCGTGAGCTGATTCGGTAATGCATGAAGAATTTTACATCATTTCCATGTAATATGGGAAAATGCCGAATGGAAACACTTACCACATCCAAGGCCAGTGTTCAGCCAAAATACATGAAATGAGTCAAATTCTAAAACAGCAATAACATAAGTTGTTCTGGTTTCAAACTAAGTTTTTTCATATACAATGACCTAATTCATCATTTTGAGCTAAGTTTCATGACATTTCATCGCATTTAGCAAAATTTCAAAAATTCAGGATAATATACCAAAGTGGGAAAAGTTCAAACATAGTGGTCAACACTAGCAGAGTGTCCCAAGTACATCTCTAGCGCCCCAAACTTAGCTAAAATCCGAGCGTGAGCTGATCCGGTAATGCATGAAGAATTTTACATCATTTCCATGTAACATGGGAAAATGCCGAATGGAAACACTTACCACATCCAAGGCCAGTGTTCAGCCAAAATACATGAAATGAGTCAAATTCTAAAACAGTAATAACATAAGTTGTTCTGGTTCCAAACTAAGTTTTTTCAAATACAATGACCTAATTCATCATTTTGAGCTAAGTTTCATGACATTTCATCGCATTTAGCAAAATTTCAAAAATTCAGGCCAATATACCAAAGTGGGAAAAGTTCAAACATAGTGGTCAACACTAGCAGAGTGTCCCAAGTACATCTCTAGTGCCGCAAACTTACCTAAAATCCCAGCGTGAGCTGATCCGGTAATGCATGAAGAATTTTACATCATTTCCATGTAATATGGGAAAATGCCGAATGGAAACACTTACCACATCCAAGGCCAATGTTCAGCCAAAATACATGAAATGAGTCAAATTCTAAAACAGCAATAACATAAGTTGTTCTGGTTCCAAACTAAGTTTTTTCATATACAATGACCTAATTCATCATTTTGAGCTAAGTTTCATGACATTTCATCGCATTTAGCAAAATTTCAAAAATTCAGGCCAATATACCAAAGTGGGAAAAGTTCAAACATAGTGGTCAACACTAGCAGAGTGTCCCAAGTACATCTCTAGCGCCCCAAACTTAGCTAAAATCCGAGCGTGAGCTGATCCGGTAATGCATGAAGAATTTTACATCATTTCCATGTAATATGGGAAAATGCCGAATGGAAACACTTACCACATCCAAGGCCAGTGTTCAGCCAAAATACATGAAATGAGTCAAATTTTAAAACAGCAATAACATAAGTTGTTCTGGTTTCAAACTAAGTTTTTTCATATACAATGACCTAATTCATCATTTTGAGCTAAGTTTCATGACATTTCATCGCATTTAGCAAAATTTCAAAAATTCAGGCCAATATACCAAAGTGGGAAAAGTTCAAACATATTGGTCAACACTAGCAGAGTGTCCCAAGTACATCTCTAGCGCCCCAAACTTAGCTAAAATCCGAGCGTGAGCTGATCCGGTAATGCATGAAGAATTTTACATCATTTCCATGTAATATGGGAAAATGCCGAATGGAAACACTTACCACATCCAAGGCCAGTGTTCAGCCAAAATACATGAAATGAGTCAAATTCTAAAACAGCAATAACATAAGTTGTTCTGGTTTCAAACTAAGTTTTTTCATATACAATGACCTAATTCATCATTTTGAGCTAAGTTTCATGACATTTCATCGCATTTAGCAAAATTTCAAAAATTCAGGCCAATATACCAAAGTGGGAAAAGTTCAAACATAGTGGTCAACACTAGCAGAGTGTCCCAAGTACATCTCTAGCGCCCCAAACTTAGCTAAAATCCGAGCGTGAGCTGATCCGGTAATGCATGAAGAATTTTACATCATTTCCATGTAATATGGGAAAATGCCGAATGGAAACACTTACCACATCCAAGGCCAGTGTTCAGCCAAAATACATGAAATGAGTCAAATTCTAAAACAGTAATAACATAAGTTGTTCTGGTTCCAAACTAAGTTTTTTCAAATACAATGACCTAATTCATCATTTTGAGCTAAGTTTCATGACATTTCATCGCATTTAGCAAAATTTCAAAAATTCAGGCCAATATACCAAAGTGGGAAAAGTTCAAACATAGTGGTCAACACTAGCAGAGTGTCCCAAGTACATCTCTAGTGCCCCAAACTTACCTAAAATCCGAGCGTGAGCTGATCCGGTAATGCATGAAGAATTTTACATCATTTCCATGTAATATGGGAAAATGCCGAATGGAAACACTTACCACATCCAAGGCCAGTGTTCAGCCAAAATACATGAAATGAGTCAAATTCTAAAACAGCAATAACATAAGTTGTTCTGGTTTCAAACTAAGTTTTTTCATATACAATGACCTAATTCATCATTTTGAGCTATTTTTTATGACATTTCATCGCATTTAGCAAAATTTCAAAAATTCAGGCCAATATACCAAAGTGGGAAAAGTTCAAACATAGTGGTCAACACTAGCAGAGTGTCCCAAGTACATCTCTAGCGCCCCAAACTTAGCTAAAATCCGAGCGTGAGCTGATCCGGTAATGCATGAAGAATTTTACATCATTTCCATGTAATATGGGAAAATGCCGAATGGAAACACTTACCACATCCAAGGCCAGTGTTCAGCCAAAATACATGAAATGAGTCAAATTTTAAAACAGCAATAACATAAGTTGTTCTGGTTTCAAACTAAGTTTTTTCATATACAATGACCTAATTCATCATTTTGAGCTAAGTTTCATGACATTTCATCGCATTTAGCAAAATTTCAAAAATTCAGGCCAATATACCAAAGTGGGAAAAGTTCAAACATATTGGTCAACACTAGCAGAGTGTCCCAAGTACATCTCTAGCGCCCCAAACTTAGCTAAAATCCGAGCGTGAGCTGATCCGGTAATGCATGAAGAATTTTACATCATTTCCATGTAATATGGGAAAATGCCGAATGGAAACACTTACCACATCCAAGGCCAGTGTTCAGCCAAAATACATGAAATGAGTCAAATTCTAAAACAGCAATAACATAAGTTGTTCTGGTTTCAAACTAAGTTTTTTCATATACAATGACCTAATTCATCATTTTGAGCTAAGTTTCATGACATTTCATCGCATTTAGCAAAATTTCAAAAATTCAGGCCAATATACCAAAGTGGGAAAAGTTCAAACATAGTGGTCAACACTAGCAGAGTGTCCCAAGTACATCTCTAGCGCCCCAAACTTAGCTAAAATCCGAGCGTGAGCTGATCCGGTAATGCATGAAGAATTTTACATCATTTCCATGTAATATGGGAAAATGCCGAATGGAAACACTTACCACATCCAAGGCCAGTGTTCAGCCAAAATACATGAAATGAGTCAAATTTTAAAACAGCAATAACATAAGTTGTTCTGGTTTCAAACTAAGTTTTTTCATATACAATGACCTAATTCATCATTTTGAGCTAAGTTTCATGACATTTCATCGCATTTAGCAAAATTTCAAAAATTCAGGCCAATATACCAAAGTGGGAAAAGTTCAAACATATTGGTCAACACTAGCAGAGTGTCCCAAGTACATCTCTAGCGCCCCAAACTTAGCTAAAATCCGAGCGTGAGCTGATCCGGTAATGCATGAAGAATTTTACATCATTTCCATGTAATATGGGAAAATGCCGAATGGAAACACTTACCACATCCAAGGCCAGTGTTCAGCCAAAATACATGAAATGAGTCAAATTTTAAAACAGCAATAACATAAGTTGTTCTGGTTTCAAACTAAGTTTTTTCATATACAATGACCTAATTCATCATTTTGAGCTAAGTTTCATGACATTTCATCGCATTTAGCAAAATTTCAAAAATTCAGGCCAATATACCAAAGTGGGAAAAGTTCAAACATATTGGTCAACACTAGCAGAGTGTCCCAAGTACATCTCTAGCGCCCCAAACTTAGCTAAAATCCGAGCGTGAGCTGATCCGGTAATGCATGAAGAATTTTACATCATTTCCATGTAATATGGGAAAATGCCGAATGGAAACACTTACCACATCCAAGGCCAGTGTTCAGCCAAAATACATGAAATGAGTCAAATTCTAAAACAGCAATAACATAAGTTGTTCTGGTTTCAAACTAAGTTTTTTCATATACAATGACCTAATTCATCATTTTGAGCTAAGTTTCATGACATTTCATCGCATTTAGCAAAATTTCAAAAATTCAGGCCAATATACCAAAGTGGGAAAAGTTCAAACATAGTGGTCAACACTAGCAGAGTGTCCCAAGTACATCTCTAGCGCCCCAAACTTAGCTAAAATCCGAGCGTGAGCTGATCCGGTAATGCATGAAGAATTTTACATCATTTCCATGTAATATGGGAAAATGCCGAATGGAAACACTTACCACATCCAAGGCCAGTGTTCAGCCAAAATACATGAAATGAGTCAAATTCTAAAACAGTAATAACATAAGTTGTTCTGGTTCCAAACTAAGTTTTTTCAAATACAATGACCTAATTCATCATTTTGAGCTAAGTTTCATGACATTTCATCGCATTTAGCAAAATTTCAAAAATTCAGGCCAATATACCAAAGTGGGAAAAGTTCAAACATAGTGGTCAACACTAGCAGAGTGTCCCAAGTACATCTCTAGTGCCCCAAACTTACCTAAAATCCGAGCGTGAGCTGATCCGGTAATGCATGAAGAATTTTACATCATTTCCATGTAATATGGGAAAATGCCGAATGGAAACACTTACCACATCCAAGGCCAGTGTTCAGCCAAAATACATGAAATGAGTCAAATTCTAAAACAGCAATAACATAAGTTGTTCTGGTTTCAAACTAAGTTTTTTCATATACAATGACCTAATTCATCATTTTGAGCTATTTTTTATGACATTTCATCGCATTTAGCAAAATTTCAAAAATTCAGGCCAATATACCAAAGTGGGAAAAGTTCAAACATAGTGGTCAACACTAGCAGAGTGTCCCAAGTACATCTCTAGCGCCCCAAACTTAGCTAAAATCCGAGCGTGAGCTGATCCGGTAATGCATGAAGAATTTTACATCATTTCCATGTAATATGGGAAAATGCCGAATGGAAACACTTACCACATCCAAGGCCAGTGTTCAGCCAAAATACATGAAATGAGTCAAATTTTAAAACAGCAATAACATAAGTTGTTCTGGTTTCAAACTAAGTTTTTTCATATACAATGACCTAATTCATCATTTTGAGCTAAGTTTCATGACATTTCATCGCATTTAGCAAAATTTCAAAAATTCAGGCCAATATACCAAAGTGGGAAAAGTTCAAACATATTGGTCAACACTAGCAGAGTGTCCCAAGTACATCTCTAGCGCCCCAAACTTAGCTAAAATCCGAGCGTGAGCTGATCCGGTAATGCATGAAGAATTTTACATCATTTCCATGTAATATGGGAAAATGCCGAATGGAAACACTTACCACATCCAAGGCCAGTGTTCAGCCAAAATACATGAAATGAGTCAAATTCTAAAACAGCAATAACATAAGTTGTTCTGGTTTCAAACTAAGTTTTTTCATATACAATGACCTAATTCATCATTTTGAGCTAAGTTTCATGACATTTCATCGCATTTAGCAAAATTTCAAAAATTCAGGCCAATATACCAAAGTGGGAAAAGTTCAAACATAGTGGTCAACACTAGCAGAGTGTCCCAAGTACATCTCTAGCGCCCCAAACTTAGCTAAAATCCGAGCGTGAGCTGATCCGGTAATGCATGAAGAATTTTACATCATTTCCATGTAATATGGGAAAATGCCGAATGGAAACACTTACCACATCCAAGGCCAGTGTTCAGCCAAAATACATGAAATGAGTCAAATTTTAAAACAGCAATAACATAAGTTGTTCTGGTTTCAAACTAAGTTTTTTCATATACAATGACCTAATTCATCATTTTGAGCTAAGTTTCATGACATTTCATCGCATTTAGCAAAATTTCAAAAATTCAGGCCAATATACCAAAGTGGGAAAAGTTCAAACATATTGGTCAACACTAGCAGAGTGTCCCAAGTACATCTCTAGCGCCCCAAACTTAGCTAAAATCCGAGCGTGAGCTGATCCGGTAATGCATGAAGAATTTTACATCATTTCCATGTAATATGGGAAAATGCCGAATGGAAACACTTACCACATCCAAGGCCAGTGTTCAGCCAAAATACATGAAATGAGTCAAATTTTAAAACAGCAATAACATAAGTTGTTCTGGTTTCAAACTAAGTTTTTTCATATACAATGACCTAATTCATCATTTTGAGCTAAGTTTCATGACATTTCATCGCATTTAGCAAAATTTCAAAAATTCAGGCCAATATACCAAAGTGGGAAAAGTTCAAACATATTGGTCAACACTAGCAGAGTGTCCCAAGTACATCTCTAGCGCCCCAAACTTAGCTAAAATCCGAGCGTGAGCTGATCCGGTAATGCATGAAGAATTTTACATCATTTCCATGTAATATGGGAAAATGCCGAATGGAAACACTTACCACATCCAAGGCCAGTGTTCAGCCAAAATACATGAAATGAGTCAAATTCTAAAACAGCAATAAGATAAGTTGTTCTGGTTTCAAACTAAGTTTTTTCATATACAATGACCTAATTCATCATTTTGAGCTAAGTTTCATGACATTTCATCGCATTTAGCAAAATTTCAAAAATTCAGGCCAATATACCAAAGTGGGATAAGTTCAAACATAGTGGTCAACACTAGCAGAGTGTCCCAAGTACATCTCTAGCGCCCCAAACTTAGCTAAAATCCGAGCGTGAGCTGATCCGGTAATGCATGAAGAATTTTACATCATTTCCATGTAATATGGGAAAATGCCGAATGGAAACACTTACCACATCCAAGGCCAGTGTTCAGCATAAATACATGAAATGAGTCAAATTTTAAAACAGCAATAACATAAGTTGTTCTGGTTTCAAACTAAGTTTTTTCATATACAATGACCTAATTCATCATTTTGAGCTAAGTTTCATGACATTTCATCGCATTTAGCAAAATTTCAAAAATTCAGGCCAATATACCAAAGTGGGAAAAGTTCAAACATATTGGTCAACACTAGCAGAGTGTCCCAAGTACATCTCTAGCGCCCCAAACTTAGCTAAAATCCGAGCGTGAGCTGATCCGGTAATGCATGAAGAATTTTACATCATTTCCATGTAATATGGGAAAATGCCGAATGGAAACACTTACCACATCCAAGGCCAGTGTTCAGCCAAAATACATGAAATGAGTCAAATTCTAAAAGAGCAATAACATAAGTTGTTCTGGTTTCAAACTAAGTTTTTTCATATACAATGACCTAATTCATCATTTTGAGCTAAGTTTCATGACATTTCATCGCATTTAGCAAAATTTCAAAAATTCAGGCCAATATACCAAAGTGGGAAAAGTTCAAACATAGTGGTCAACACTAGCAGAGTGTCCCAAGTACATCTCTAGCGCCCCAAACTTAGCTAAAATCCGAGCGTGAGCTGATCCGGTAATGCATGAAGAATTTTACATCATTTCCATGTAATATGGGAAAATGCCGAATGGAAACACTTACCACATCCAAGGCCAGTGTTCAGCCAAAATACATGAAATGAGTCAAATTCTAAAACAGTAATAACAAAAGTTGTTCTGGTTCCAAACTAAGTTTTTTCAAATACAATGACCTAATTCATCATTTTGAGCTAAGTTTCATGACATTTCATCGCATTTAGCAAAATTTCAAAAATTCAGGCCAATATACCAAAGTGGGAAAAGTTCAAACATAGTGGTCAACACTAGCAGAGTGTCCCAAGTACATCTCTAGTGCCCCAAACTTACCTAAAATCCGAGCGTGAGCTGATCCGGTAATGCATGAAGAATTTTACATCATTTCCATGTAATATGGGAAAATGCCGAATGGAAACACTTACCACATCCAAGGCCAGTGTTCAGCCAAAATACATGAAATGAGTCAAATTCTAAAACAGCAATAACATAAGTTGTTCTGGTTTCAAACTAAGTTTTTTCATATACAATGACCTAATTCATCATTTTGAGCTATTTTTTATGACATTTCATCGCATTTAGCAAAATTTCAAAAATTCAGGCCAATATACCAAAGTGGGAAAAGTTCAAACATAGTGGTCAACACTAGCAGAGTGTCCCAAGTACATCTCTAGTGCCCCAAACTTACCTAAAATCCGAGCGTGAGCTGATCCGGTAATGCATGAAGAATTTTACATCATTTCCATGTAATATGGGAAAATGCCGAATGGAAACACTTACCACATCCAAGGCCAGTGTTCAGCCAAAATACATGAAATGAGTCAAATTCTAAAACAGCAATAAGATAAGTTGTTCTGGTTTCAAACTAAGTTTTTTCATATACAATGACCTAATTCATCATTTTGAGCTAAGTTTCATGACATTTCATCGCATTTAGCAAAATTTCAAAAATTCAGGCCAATATACCAAAGTGGGAAAAGTTCAAACATAGTGGTCAACACTAGCAGAGTGTCCCAAGTACATCTCTAGTGTCCCAAACTTACCTAAAATCCGAGCGTGAGCTGATCCGGTAATGCATGAAGAATTTTACATCATTTCCATGTAATATGGGAAAATGCCGAATGGAAACACTTACCACATCCAAGGCCAGTGTTCAGCCAAAATACATGAAATGAGTCAAATTCTAAAACAGCAATAACATAAGTTGTTCTGGTTTCAAACTAAGTTTTTTCATATACAATGACCTAATTCATCATTTTGAGCTATTTTTTATGACATTTCATCGCATTTAGCAAAATTTCAAAAATTCAGGCCAATATACCAAAGTGGGAAAATTTCAAACATAGTGGTCAACACTAGCAGAGTGTCCCAAGTACATCTCTAGTGCCCCAAACTTACCTAAAATCCGAGCGTGAGCTGATCCGGTAATGCATGAAGAATTTTACATCATTTCCATGTAATATGGGAAAATGCCGAATGGAAACACTTACCACATCCAAGGCCAGTGTTCAGCCAAAATACATGAAATGAGTCAAATTCTAAAACAGCAATAACATAAGTTGTTCTGGTTTCAAACTAAGTTTTTTCATATACAATGACCTAATTCATCATTTTGAGCTAAGTTTCATGACATTTCATCGCATTTAGCAAAATTTCAAAAATTCAGGCCAATATACCAAAGTGGGAAAAGTTCAAACATAGTGGTCAACACTAGCAGAGTGTCCCAAGTACATCTCTAGTGCCCCAAACTTACCTAAAATCCGAGCGTGAGCTGATCCGGTAATGCATGAAGAATTTTACATCATTTCCATGTAATATGGGAAAATGCCGAATGGAAACACTTACCACATCCAAGGCCAGTGTTCAGCCAAAATACATGAAATGAGTCAAATTCTAAAACAGCAATAACATAAGTTGTTCTGGTTTCAAACTAAGTTTTTTCATATACAATGACCTAATTCATCATTTTGAGCTATTTTTTATGACATTTCATCGCATTTAGCAAAATTTCAAAAATTCAGGCCAATATACCAAAGTGGGAAAAGTTCAAACATAGTGGTCAACACTAGCAGAGTATCCCAAGTACATCTCTAGCGCCCCAAACTTAGCTAAAATCCGAGCGTGAGCTGATCCGGTAATGCATGAAGAATTTTACATCATTTCCATGTAATATGGGAAAATGCCGAATGGAAACACTTACCACATCCAAGGCCAGTGTTCAGCCAAAATACATGAAATGAGTCAAATTCTAAAACAGCAATAACATAAGTTGTTCTGGTTCCAAACTAAGTTTTTTCAAATACAATGACCTAATTCATCATTTTGAGCTAAGTTTCATGACATTTCATCGCATTTAGCAAAATTTCAAAAATTCAGGCCAATATACCAAAGTGGGAAAAGTTCAAACATAGTGGTCAACACTAGCAGAGTGTCCCAAGTACATCTCTAGCGCCCCAAACTTACCTAAAATCCGAGCGTGAGCTGATCCGGTAATGCATGAAGAATTTTACATCATTTCCATGTAATATGGGAAAATGCCGAATGGAAACACTTGCCACATCCAAGGCCAGTGTTCAGCCAAAATACATGAAATGAGTCAAATTCTAAAACAGTAATAACATAAGTTGTTCTGGTTCCAAACTAAGTTTTTTCAAATACAATGACCTAATTCATCATTTTGAGCTAAGTTTTATGACATTTCATCGCATTTAGCAAAATTTCAAAAATTCAGGCCAATATACCAAAGTGGGAAAAGTTCAAACATAGTGGTCAACACTAGCAGAGTGTCCCAAGTACATCTCTAGTGCCCCAAACTTACCTAAAATCCGATCGTGAGCTGATCCGGTAATGCATGAAGAATTTTACATCATTTCCATGTAATATGGGAAAATGCCGAATGGAAACACTTACCACATCCAAGGCCAGTGTTCAGCCAAAATACATGAAATGAGTCAAATTCTAAAACAGCAATAACATAAGTTGTTCTGGTTTCAAACTAAGTTTTTTCATATACAATGACCTAATTCATCATTTTGAGCTAAGTTTCATGACATTTCATCGCATTTAGCAAAATTTCAAAAATTCAGGCCAATATACCAAAGTGGGAAAAGTTCAAACATAGTGGTCAACACTAGCAGAGTGTCCCAAGTACATCTCTAGTGCCCCAAACTTACCTAAAATCCGAGCGTGAGCTGATCCGGTAATGCATGAAGAATTTTACATCATTTCCATGTAATATGGGAAAATGCCGAATGGAAACACTTACCACATCCAAGGCCAGTGTTCAGCCAAAATACATGAAATGAGTCAAATTCTAAAACAGCAATAACATAAGTTGTTCTGGTTTCAAACTAAGTTTTTTCATATACAATGACCTAATTCATCATTTTGAGCTATTTTTTATGACATTTCATCGCATTTAGCAAAATTTCAAAAATTCAGGCCAATATACCAAAGTGGGAAAAGTTCAAACATAGTGGTCAACACTAGCAGAGTATCCCAAGTACATCTCTAGCGCCCCAAACTTAGCTAAAATCCGAGCGTGAGCTGATCCGGTAATGCATGAAGAATTTTACATCATTTCCATGTAATATGGGAAAATGCCGAATGGAAACACTTACCACATCCAAGGCCAGTGTTCAGCCAAAATACATGAAATGAGTCAAATTCTAAAACAGCAATAACATAAGTTGTTCTGGTTCCAAACTAAGTTTTTTCAAATACAATGACCTAATTCATCATTTTGAGCTAAGTTTCATGACATTTCATCGCATTTAGCAAAATTTCAAAAATTCAGGCCAATATACCAAAGTGGGAAAAGTTCAAACATAGTGGTCAACACTAGCAGAGTATCCCAAGTACATCTCTAGCGCCCCAAACTTAGCTAAAATCCGAGCGTGAGCTGATCCGGTAATGCATGAAGAATTTTACATCATTTCCATGTAATATGGGAAAATGCCGAATGGAAACACTTACCACATCCAAGGCCAGTGTTCAGCCAAAATACATGAAATGAGTCAAATTCTAAAACAGCAATAACATAAGTTGTTCTGGTTCCAAACTAAGTTTTTTCAAATACAATGACCTAATTCATCATTTTGAGCTAAGTTTCATGACATTTCATCGCATTTAGCAAAATTTCAAAAATTCAGGCCAATATACCAAAGTGGGAAAAGTTCAAACATATTGGTCAACACTAGCAGAGTGTCCCAAGTACATCTCTAGCGCCCCAAACTTAGCTAAAATCCGAGCGTGAGCTGATCCGGTAATGCATGAAGAATTTTACATCATTTCCATGTAATATGGGAAAATGCCGAATGGAAACACTTACCACATCCAAGGCCAGTGTTCAGCCAAAATACATGAAATGAGTCAAATTCTAAAACAGCAATAACATAAGTTGTTCTGGTTTCAAACTAAGTTTTTTCATATACAATGACCTAATTCATCATTTTGAGCTAAGTTTCATGACATTTCATCGCATTTAGCAAAATTTAAAAAATTCAGGCCAATATACCAAAGTGGGAAAAGTTCAAACATAGTGGTCAACACTAGCAGAGTGTCCCAAGTACATCTCTAGCGCCCCAAACTTACCTAAAATCCGAGCGTGAGCTGATCCGGTAATGCATGAAGAATTTTACATCATTTCCATGTAATATGGGAAAATGCCGAATGGAAACACTTGCCACATCCAAGGCCAGTGTTCAGCCAAAATACATGAAATGAGTCAAATTCTAAAACAGTAATAACATAAGTTGTTCTGGTTCCAAACTAAGTTTTTTCAAATACAATGACCTAATTCATCATTTTGAGCTAAGTTTTATGACATTTCATCGCATTTAGCAAAATTTCAAAAATTCAGGCCAATATACCAAAGTGGGAAAAGTTCAAACATAGTGGTCAACACTAGCAGAGTGTCCCAAGTACATCTCTAGTGCCCCAAACTTACCTAAAATCCGAGCGTGAGCTGATCCGGTAATGCATGAAGAATTTTACATCATTTCCATGTAATATGGGAAAATGCCGAATGGAAACACTTACCACATCCAAGGCCAGTGTTCAGCCAAAATACATGAAATGAGTCAAATTCTAAAACAGCAATAACATAAGTTGTTCTGGTTTCAAACTAAGTTTTTTCATATACAATGACCTAATTCATCATTTTGAGCTAAGTTTCATGACATTTCATCGCATTTAGCAAAATTTCAAAAATTCAGGCCAATATACCAAAGTGGGAAAAGTTCAAACATAGTGGTCAACACTAGCAGAGTGTCCCAAGTACATCTCTAGTGCCCCAAACTTACCTAAAATCCGAGCGTGAGCTGATCCGGTAATGCATGAAGAATTTTACATCATTTCCATGTAATATGGGAAAATGCCGAATGGAAACACTTACCACATCCAAGGCCAGTGTTCAGCCAAAATACATGAAATGAGTCAAATTCTAAAACAGCAATAACATAAGTTGTTCTGGTTTCAAACTAAGTTTTTTCATATACAATGACCTAATTCATCATTTTGAGCTATTTTTTATGACATTTCATCGCATTTAGCAAAATTTCAAAAATTCAGGCCGATATACCAAAGTGGGAAAAGTTCAAACATAGTGGTCAACACTAGCAGAGTATCCCAAGTACATCTCTAGCGCCCCAAACTTAGCTAAAATCCGAGCGTGAGCTGATCCGGTAATGCATGAAGAATTTTACATCATTTCCATGTAATATGGGAAAATGCCGAATGGAAACACTTACCACATCCAAGGCCAGTGTTCAGCCAAAATACATGAAATGAGTCAAATTCTAAAACAGCAATAACATAAGTTGTTCTGGTTCCAAACTAAGTTTTTTCAAATACAATGACCTAATTCATCATTTTGAGCTAAGTTTCATGACATTTCATCGCATTTAGCAAAATTTCAAAAATTCAGGCCAATATACCAAAGTGGGAAAAGTTCAAACATATTGGTCAACACTAGCAGAGTGTCCCAAGTACATCTCTAGCGCCCCAAACTTAGCTAAAATCCGAGCGTGAGCTGATCCGGTAATGCATGAAGAATTTTACATCATTTCCATGTAATATGGGAAAATGCCGAATGGAAACACTTACCACATCCAAGGCCAGTGTTCAGCCAAAATACATGAAATGAGTCAAATTCTAAAACAGCAATAACATAAGTTGTTCTGGTTTCAAACTAAGTTTTTTCATATACAATGACCTAATTCATCATTTTGAGCTAAGTTTCATGACATTTCATCGCATTTAGCAAAATTTCAAAAATTCAGGCCAATATACCAAAGTGGGAAAAGTTCAAACATAGTGGTCAACACTAGCAGAGTGTCCCAAGTACATCTCTAGCGCCCCAAACTTAGCTAAAATCCGAGCGTGAGCTGATCCGGTAATGCATGAAGAATTTTACATCATTTCCATGTAACATGGGAAAATGCCGAATGGAAACACTTACCACATCCAAGGCCAGTGTTCAGCCAAAATACATGAAATGAGTCAAATTCTAAAACAGTAATAACATAAGTTGTTCTGGTTCCAAACTAAGTTTTTTCAAATACAATGACCTAATTCATCATTTTGAGCTAAGTTTCATGACATTTCATCGCATTTAGCAAAATTTCAAAAATTCAGGCCAATATACCAAAGTGGGAAAAGTTCAAACATAGTGGTCAACACTAGCAGAGTGTCCCAAGTACATCTCTAGTGCCGCAAACTTACCTAAAATCCCAGCGTGAGCTGATCCGGTAATGCATGAAGAATTTTACATCATTTCCATGTAATATGGGAAAATGCCGAATGGAAACACTTACCACATCCAAGGCCAATGTTCAGCCAAAATACATGAAATGAGTCAAATTCTAAAACAGCAATAACATAAGTTGTTCTGGTTCCAAACTAAGTTTTTTCATATACAATGACCTAATTCATCATTTTGAGCTAAGTTTCATGACATTTCATCGCATTTAGCAAAATTTCAAAAATTCAGGCCAATATACCAAAGTGGGAAAAGTTCAAACATAGTGGTCAACACTAGCAGAGTGTCCCAAGTACATCTCTAGCGCCCCAAACTTAGCTAAAATCCGAGCGTGAGCTGATCCGGTAATGCATGAAGAATTTTACATCATTTCCATGTAATATGGGAAAATGCCGAATGGAAACACTTACCACATCCAAGGCCAGTGTTCAGCCAAAATACATGAAATGAGTCAAATTCTAAAACAGTAATAACATAAGTTGTTCTGGTTCCAAACTAAGTTTTTTCAAATACAATGACCTAATTCATCATTTTGAGCTAAGTTTCATGACATTTCATCGCATTTAGCAAAATTTCAAAAATTCAGGCCAATATACCAAAGTGGGAAAAGTTCAAACATAGTGGTCAACACTAGCAGAGTATCCCAAGTACATCTCTAGCGCCCCAAACTTAGCTAAAATCCGAGCGTGAGCTGATCCGGTAATGCATGAAGAATTTTACATCATTTCCATGTAATATGGGAAAATGCCGAATGGAAACACTTACCACATCCAAGGCCAGTGTTCAGCCAAAATACATGAAATGAGTCAAATTCTAAAACAGCAATAACATAAGTTGTTCTGGTTCCAAACTAAGTTTTTTCAAATACAATGACCTAATTCATCATTTTGAGCTAAGTTTCATGACATTTCATCGCATTTAGCAAAATTTCAAAAATTCAGGCCAATATACCAAAGTGGGAAAAGTTCAAACATATTGGTCAACACTAGCAGAGTGTCCCAAGTACATCTCTAGCGCCCCAAACTTAGCTAAAATGCGAGCGTGAGCTGATCCGGTAATGCATGAAGAATTTTACATCATTTCCATGTAATATGGGAAAATGCCGAATGGAAACACCACATCCAAGGCCAGTGTTCAGCCAAAATACATGAAATGAGTCAAATTCTAAAACAGCAATAACATAAGTTGTTCTGGTTTCAAACTAAGTTTTTTCATATACAATGACCTAATTCATCATTTTGAGCTAAGTTTCATGACATTTCATCGCATTTAGCAAAATTTCAAAAATTCAGGCCAATATACCAAAGTGGGAAAAGTTCAAACATAGTGGTCAACACTAGCAGAGTGTCCCAAGTACATCTCTAGCGCCCCAAACTTAGCTAAAATCCGAGCGTGAGCTGATCCGGTAATGCATGAAGAATTTTACATCATTTCCATGTAACATGGGAAAATGCCGAATGGAAACACTTACCACATCAAAGGCCAGTGTTCAGCCAAAATACATGAAATGAGTCAAATTCTAAAACAGTAATAACATAAGTTGTTCTGGTTCCAAACTAAGTTTTTTCAAATACAATGACCTAATTCATCATTTTGAGCTAAGTTTCATGACATTTCATCGCATTTAGCAAAATTTCAAAAATTCAGGCCAATATACCAAAGTGGGAAAAGTTCAAACATAGTGGTCAACACTAGCAGAGTGTCCCAAGTACATCTCTAGTGCCGCAAACTTACCTAAAATCCCAGCGTGAGCTGATCCGGTAATGCATGAAGAATTTTACATCATTTCCATGTAATATGGGAAAATGCCGAATGGAAACACTTACCACATCCAAGGCCAATGTTCAGCCAAAATACATGAAATGAGTCAAATTCTAAAACAGCAATAACATAAGTTGTTCTGGTTTCAAACTAAGTTTTTTCATATACAATGACCTAATTCATCATTTTGAGCTAAGTTTCATGACATTTCATCGCATTTAGCAAAATTTCAAAAATTCAGGCCAATATACCAAAGTGGGAAAAGTTCAAACATAGTGGTCAACACTAGCAGAGTGTCCCAAGTACATCTCTAGCGCCCCAAACTTAGCTAAAATCCGAGCGTGAGCTGATCCGGTAATGCATGAAGAATTTTACATCATTTCCATGTAATATGGGAAAATGCCGAATGGAAACACTTACCACATCCAAGGCCAGTGTTCAGCCAAAATACATGAAATGAGTCAAATTCTAAAACAGTAATAACATAAGTTGTTCTGGTTCCAAACTAAGTTTTTTCAAATACAATGACCTAATTCATCATTTTGAGCTAAGTTTCATGACATTTCATCGCATTTAGCAAAATTTCAAAAATTCAGGCCAATATACCAAAGTGGGAAAAGTTCAAACATAGTGGTCAACACTAGCAGAGTATCCCAAGTACATCTCTAGCGCCCCAAACTTAGCTAAAATCCGAGCGTGAGCTGATCCGGTAATGCATGAAGAATTTTACATCATTTCCATGTAATATGGGAAAATGCCGAATGGAAACACTTACCACATCCAAGGCCAGTGTTCAGCCAAAATACATGAAATGAGTCAAATTCTAAAACAGCAATAACATAAGTTGTTCTGGTTCCAAACTAAGTTTTTTCAAATACAATGACCTAATTCATCATTTTGAGCTAAGTTTCATGACATTTCATCGCATTTAGCAAAATTTCAAAAATTCAGGCCAATATACCAAAGTGGGAAAAGTTCAAACATAGTGGTCAACACTAGCAGAGTGTCCCAAGTACATCTCTAGTGCCGCAAACTTACCTAAAATCCCAGCGTGAGCTGATCCGGTAATGCATGAAGAATTTTACATCATTTCCATGTAATATGGGAAAATGCCGAATGGAAACACTTACCACATTCAAGGCCAATGTTCAGCCAAAATACATGAAATGAGTCAAATTCTAAAACAGCAATAACATAAGTTGTTCTGGTTTCCAACTAAGTTTTTTCATATACAATGACCTAATTCATCATTTTGAGCTAAGTTTCATGACATTTCATCGCATTTAGCAAAATTTCAAAAATTCAGGCCAATATACCAAAGTGGGAAAAGTTCAAACATAGTGGTCAACACTAGCAGAGTGTCCCAAGTACATCTCTAGCGCCCCAAACTTAGCTAAAATCCGAGCGTGAGCTGATCCGGTAATGCATGAAGAATTTTACATCATTTCCATGTAATATGGGAAAATGCGGAATGGAAACACTTACCACATCCAAGGCCAGTGTTCAGCCAAAATACATGAAATGAGTCAAATTCTAAAACAGCAATAACATAAGTTGTTCTGGTTTCAAACTAAGTTTTTTCATATACAATGACCTAATTCATCATTTTGAGCTAAGTTTCATGACATTTCATCGCATTTAGCAAAATTTCAAAAATTCAGGCCAATATACCAAAGTGGGAAAAGTTCAAACATAGTGGTCAACACTAGCAGAGTGTCCCAAGTACATCTCTAGTGCCGCAAACTTACCTAAAATCCGAGCGTGAGCTGATCTGGTAATGCATGAAGAATTTTACATCATTTCCATGTAATATGGGAAAATGCCGAATGGAAACACTTACCACATCCAAGGCCAGTGTTCAGCCAAAATACATGAAATGAGTCAAATTCTAAAACAGTAATAACATAAGTTGTTCTGGTTCCAAACTAAGTTTTTTCAAATACAATGACCTAATTCATCATTTTGAGCTAAGTTTCATGACATTTCATCGCATTTAGCAAAATTTCAAAAATTCAGGCCAATATACCAAAGTGGGAAAAGTTCAAACATAGTGGTCAACACTAGCAGAGTATCCCAAGTACATCTCTAGCGCCCCAAACTTAGCTAAAATCCGAGCGTGAGCTGATCCGGTAATGCATGAAGAATTTTACATCATTTCCATGTAATATGGGAAAATGCCGAATGGAAACACTTACCACATCCAAGGCCAGTGTTCAGCCAAAATACATGAAATGAGTCAAATTCTAAAACAGCAATAACATAAGTTGTTCTGGTTCCAAACTAAGTTTTTTCAAATACAATGACCTAATTCATCATTTTGAGCTAAGTTTCATGACATTTCATCGCATTTAGCAAAATTTCAAAAATTCAGGCCAATATACCAAAGTGGGAAAAGTTCAAACATATTGGTCAACACTAGCAGAGTGTCCCAAGTACATCTCTAGCGCCCCAAACTTAGCTAAAATCCGAGCGTGAGCTGATCCGGTAATGCATGAAGAATTTTACATCATTTCCATGTAATATGGGAAAATGCCGAATGGAAACACTTACCACATCCAAGGCAGTGTTCAGCCAAAATACATGAAATGAGTCAAATTCTAAAACAGCAATAACATAAGTTGTTCTGGTTTCAAACTAAGTTTTTTCATATACAATGACCTAATTAATCATTTTGAGCTAAGTTTCATGACATTTCATCGCATTTAGCAAAATTTCAAAAATTCAGGCCAATATACCAAAGTGGGAAAAGTTCAAACATAGTGGTCAACACTAGCAGAGTGTCCCAAGTACATCTCTAGCGCCCCAAACTTAGCTAAAATCCGAGCGTGAGCTGATCCGGTAATGCATGAAGAATTTTACATCATTTCCATGTAATATGGGAAAATGCCGAATGGAAACACTTACCACATCCAAGGCCAGTGTTCAGCCAAAATACATGAAATGAGTCAAATTCTAAAACAGCAATAACATAAGTTGTTCTGGTTCCAAACTAAGTTTTTTCAAATACAATGACCTAATTCATCATTTTGAGCTAAGTTTCATGACATTTCATCGCATTTAGCAAAATTTCAAAAATTCAGGCCAATATACCAAAGTGGGAAAAGTTCAAACATATTGGTCAACACTAGCAGAGTGTCCCAAGTACATCTCTAGCGCCCCAAACTTAGCTAAAATCCGAGCGTGAGCTGATCCGGTAATGCATGAAGAATTTTACATCATTTCCATGTAATATGGGAAAATGCCGAATGGAAACACTTACCACATCCAAGGCCAGTGTTCAGCCAAAATACATGAAATGAGTCAAATTCTAAAACAGCAATAACATAAGTTGTTCTGGTTTCAAACTAAGTTTTTTCATATACAATGACCTAATTCATCATTTTGAGCTAAGTTTCATGACATTTCATCGCATTTAGCAAAATTTCAAAAATTCAGGCCAATATACCAAAGTGGGAAAAGTTCAAACATAGTGGTCAACACTAGCAGAGTGTCCCAAGTACATCTCTAGCGCCCCAAACTTAGCTAAAATCCGAGCGTGAGCTGATCCGGTAATGCATGAAGAATTTTACATCATTTCCATGTAACATGGGAAAATGCTGAATGGAAACACTTACCACATCAAAGGCCAGTGTTCAGCCAAAATACATGAAATGAGTCAAATTCTAAAACAGTAATAACATAAGTTGTTCTGGTTCCAAACTAAGTTTTTTCAAATACAATGACCTAATTCATCATTTTGAGCTAAGTTTCATGACATTTCATCGCATTTAGCAAAATTTCAAAAATTCAGGCCAATATACCAAAGTGGGAAAAGTTCAAACATAGTGGTCAACACTAGCAGAGTGTCCCAAGTACATCTCTAGTGCCGCAAACTTACCTAAAATCCCAGCGTGAGCTGATCCGGTAATGCATGAAGAATTTTACATCATTTCCATGTAATATGGGAAAATGCCGAATGGAAACACTTACCACATCCAAGGCCAATGTTCAGCCAAAATACATGAAATGAGTCAAATTCTAAAACAGCAATAACATAAGTTGTTCTGGTTTCAAACTAAGTTTTTTCATATACAATGACCTAATTCATCATTTTGAGCTAAGTTTCATGACATTTCATCGCATTTAGCAAAATTTCAAAAATTCAGGCCAATATACCAAAGTGGGAAAAGTTCAAACATAGTGGTCAACACTAGCAGAGTGTCCCAAGTACATCTCTAGCGCCCCAAACTTAGCTAAAATCCGAGCGTGAGCTGATCCGGTAATGCATGAAGAATTTTACATCATTTCCATGTAATATGGGAAAATGCCGAATGGAAACACTTACCACATCCAAGGCCAGTGTTCAGCCAAAATACATGAAATGAGTCAAATTCTAAAACAGTAATAACATAAGTTGTTCTGGTTCCAAACTAAGTTTTTTCAAATACAATGACCTAATTCATCATTTTGAGCTAAGTTTCATGACATTTCATCGCATTTAGCAAAATTTCAAAAATTCAGGCCAATATACCAAAGTGGGAAAAGTTCAAACATAGTGGTCAACACTAGCAGAGTATCCCAAGTACATCTCTAGCGCCCCAAACTTAGCTAAAATCCGAGCGTGAGCTGATCCGGTAATGCATGAAGAATTTTACATCATTTCCATGTAATATGGGAAAATGCCGAATGGAAACACTTACTACATCCAAGGCCAGTGTTCAGCCAAAATACATGAAATGAGTCAAATTCTAAAACAGCAATAACATAAGTTGTTCTGGTTCCAAACTAAGTTTTTTCAAATACAATGACCTAATTCATCATTTTGAGCTAAGTTTCATGACATTTCATCGCATTTAGCAAAATTTCAAAAATTCAGGCCAATATAGCAAAGTGGGAAAAGTTCAAACATAGTGGTCAACACTAGCAGAGTGTCCCAAGTACATCTCTAGCGCCCCAAACTTAGCTAAAATCCGAGCGTGAGCTGATCCGGTAATGCATGAAGAATTTTACATCATTTCCATGTAACATGGGAAAATGCCGAATGGAAACACTTACCACATCAAAGGCCAGTGTTCAGCCAAAATACATGAAATGAGTCAAATTCTAAAACAGTAATAACATAAGTTGTTCTGGTTCCAAACTAAGTTTTTTCATATACAATGACCTAATTCATCATTTTGAGCTAAGTTTCATGACATTTCATCGCATTTAGCAAAATTTCAAAAATTCAGGCCAATATACCAAAGTGGGAAAAGTTCAAACATAGTGGTCAACACTAGCAGAGTGTCCCAAGTACATCTCTAGCGCCCCAAACTTAGCTAAAATCCGAGCGTGAGCTGATCCGGTAATGCATGAAGAATTTTACATCATTTCCATGTAATATGGGAAAATGCCGAATGGAAACACTTACCACATCCAAGGCCAGTGTTCAGCCAAAATACATGAAATGAGTAAAATTCTAAAACAGTAATAACATAAGTTGTTCTGGTTCCAAACTAAGTTTTTTCAAATACAATGACCTAATTCATCATTTTGAGCTAAGTTTCATGACATTTCATCGCATTTAGCAAAATTTCAAAAATTCAGGCCAATATACCAAAGTGGGAAAAGTTCAAACATAGTGGTCAACACTAGCAGAGTGTCCCAAGTACATCTCTAGTGCCGCAAACTTACCTAAAATCCCAGCGTGAGCTGATCCGGTAATGCATGAAGAATTTTACATCATTTCCATGTAATATGGGAAAATGCCGAATGGAAACACTTACCACATTCAAGGCCAATGTTCAGCCAAAATACATGAAATGAGTCAAATTCTAAAACAGCAATAACATAAGTTGTTCTGGTTTCAAACTAAGTTTTTTCATATACAATGACCTAATTCATCATTTTGAGCTAAGTTTCATGACATTTCATCGCATTTAGCAAAATTTCAAAAATTCAGGCCAATATACCAAAGTGGGAAAAGTTCAAACATAGTGGTCAACACTAGCAGAGTGTCCCAAGTACATCTCTAGTGCCGCAAACTTACCTAAAATCCCAGCGTGAGCTGATCCGGTAATGCATGAAGAATTTTACATCATTTCCATGTAATATGGGAAAATGCCGAATGGAAACACTTACCACATTCAAGGCCAATGTTCAGCCAAAATACATGAAATGAGTCAAATTCTAAAACAGCAATAACATAAGTTGTTCTGGTTTCAAACTAAGTTTTTTCATATACAATGACCTAATTCATCATTTTGAGCTAAGTTTCATGACATTTCATCGCATTTAGCAAAATTTCAAAAATTCAGGCCAATATACCAAAGTGGGAAAAGTTCAAACATAGTGGTCAACACTAGCAGAGTGTCCCAAGTACATCTCTAGTGCCGCAAACTTACCTAAAATCCCAGCGTGAGCTGATCCGGTAATGCATGAAGAATTTTACATCATTTCCATGTAATATGGGAAAATGCCGAATGGAAACACTTACCACATTCAAGGCCAATGTTCAGCCAAAATACATGAAATGAGTCAAATTCTAAAACAGCAATAACATAAGTTGTTCTGGTTTCAAACTAAGTTTTTTCATATACAATGACCTAATTCATCATTTTGAGCTAAGTTTCATGACATTTCATCGCATTTAGCAAAATTTCAAAAATTCAGGCCAATATACCAAAGTGGGAAAAGTTCAAACATAGTGGTCAACACTAGCAGAGTGTCCCAAGTACATCTCTAGCGCCCCAAACTTAGCTAAAATCCGAGCGTGAGCTGATCCGGTAATGCATGAAGAATTTTACATCATTTCCATGTAATATGGGAAAATGCGGAATGGAAACACTTACCACATCCAAGGCCAGTGTTCAGCCAAAATACATGAAATGAGTCAAATTCTAAAACAGCAATAACATAAGTTGTTCTGGTTTCAAACTAAGTTTTTTCATATACAATGACCTAATTCATCATTTTGAGCTAAGTTTCATGACATTTCATCGCATTTAGCAAAATTTCAAAAATTCAGGCCAATATACCAAAGTGGGAAAAGTTCAAACATATTGGTCAACACTAGCAGAGTGTCCCAAGTACATCTCTAGCGCCCCAAACTTAGCTAAAATCCGAGCGTGAGCTGATCCGGTAATGCATGAAGAATTTTACATCATTTCCATGTAATATGGGAAAATGCCGAATGGAAACACTTACCACATCCAAGGCCAGTGTTCAGCCAAAATACATGAAATGAGTCAAATTCTAAAACAGCAATAACATAAGTTGTTCTGGTTTCAAACTAAGTTTTTTCATATACAATGACCTAATTCATCATTTTGAGCTAAGTTTCATGACATTTCATCGCATTTAGCAAAATTTCAAAAATTCAGGCCAATATACCAAAGTGGGAAAAGTTCAAACATAGTGGTCAACACTAGCAGAGTGTCCCAAGTACATCTCTAGCGCCCCAAACTTAGCTAAAATCCGAGCGTGAGCTGATCCGGTAATGCATGAAGAATTTTACATCATTTCCATGTAACATGGGAAAATGCTGAATGGAAACACTTACCACATCAAAGGCCAGTGTTCAGCCAAAATACATGAAATGAGTCAAATTCTAAAACAGTAATAACATAAGTTGTTCTGGTTCCAAACTAAGTTTTTTCAAATACAATGACCTAATTCATCATTTTGAGCTAAGTTTCATGACATTTCATCGCATTTAGCAAAATTTCAAAAATTCAGGCCAATATACCAAAGTGGGAAAAGTTCAAACATAGTGGTCAACACTAGCAGAGTGTCCCAAGTACATCTCTAGTGCCGCAAACTTACCTAAAATCCCAGCGTGAGCTGATCCGGTAATGCATGAAGAATTTTACATCATTTCCATGTAATATGGGAAAATGCCGAATGGAAACACTTACCACATCCAAGGCCAATGTTCAGCCAAAATACATGAAATGAGTCAAATTCTAAAACAGCAATAACATAAGTTGTTCTGGTTTCAAACTAAGTTTTTTCATATACAATGACCTAATTCATCATTTTGAGCTAAGTTTCATGACATTTCATCGCATTTAGCAAAATTTCAAAAATTCAGGCCAATATACCAAAGTGGGAAAAGTTCAAACATAGTGGTCAACACTAGCAGAGTGTCCCAAGTACATCTCTAGCGCCCCAAACTTAGCTAAAATCCGAGCGTGAGCTGATCCGGTAATGCATGAAGAATTTTACATCATTTCCATGTAATATGGGAAAATGCCGAATGGAAACACTTACCACATCCAAGGCCAGTGTTCAGCCAAAATACATGAAATGAGTCAAATTCTAAAACAGTAATAACATAAGTTGTTCTGGTTCCAAACTAAGTTTTTTCAAATACAATGACCTAATTCATCATTTTGAGCTAAGTTTCATGACATTTCATCGCATTTAGCAAAATTTCAAAAATTCAGGCCAATATACCAAAGTGGGAAAAGTTCAAACATAGTGGTCAACACTAGCAGAGTATCCCAAGTACATCTCTAGCGCCCCAAACTTAGCTAAAATCCGAGCGTGAGCTGATCCGGTAATGCATGAAGAATTTTACATCATTTCCATGTAATATGGGAAAATGCCGAATGGAAACACTTACTACATCCAAGGCCAGTGTTCAGCCAAAATACATGAAATGAGTCAAATTCTAAAACAGCAATAACATAAGTTGTTCTGGTTCCAAACTAAGTTTTTTCAAATACAATGACCTAATTCATCATTTTGAGCTAAGTTTCATGACATTTCATCGCATTTAGCAAAATTTCAAAAATTCAGGCCAATATAGCAAAGTGGGAAAAGTTCAAACATAGTGGTCAACACTAGCAGAGTGTCCCAAGTACATCTCTAGCGCCCCAAACTTAGCTAAAATCCGAGCGTGAGCTGATCCGGTAATGCATGAAGAATTTTACATCATTTCCATGTAACATGGGAAAATGCCGAATGGAAACACTTACCACATCAAAGGCCAGTGTTCAGCCAAAATACATGAAATGAGTCAAATTCTAAAACAGTAATAACATAAGTTGTTCTGGTTCCAAACTAAGTTTTTTCATATACAATGACCTAATTCATCATTTTGAGCTAAGTTTCATGACATTTCATCGCATTTAGCAAAATTTCAAAAATTCAGGCCAATATACCAAAGTGGGAAAAGTTCAAACATAGTGGTCAACACTAGCAGAGTGTCCCAAGTACATCTCTAGCGCCCCAAACTTAGCTAAAATCCGAGCGTGAGCTGATCCGGTAATGCATGAAGAATTTTACATCATTTCCATGTAATATGGGAAAATGCCGAATGGAAACACTTACCACATCCAAGGCCAGTGTTCAGCCAAAATACATGAAATGAGTAAAATTCTAAAACAGTAATAACATAAGTTGTTCTGGTTCCAAACTAAGTTTTTTCAAATACAATGACCTAATTCATCATTTTGAGCTAAGTTTCATGACATTTCATCGCATTTAGCAAAATTTCAAAAATTCAGGCCAATATACCAAAGTGGGAAAAGTTCAAACATAGTGGTCAACACTAGCAGAGTGTCCCAAGTACATCTCTAGTGCCGCAAACTTACCTAAAATCCCAGCGTGAGCTGATCCGGTAATGCATGAAGAATTTTACATCATTTCCATGTAATATGGGAAAATGCCGAATGGAAACACTTACCACATTCAAGGCCAATGTTCAGCCAAAATACATGAAATGAGTCAAATTCTAAAACAGCAATAACATAAGTTGTTCTGGTTTCAAACTAAGTTTTTTCATATACAATGACCTAATTCATCATTTTGAGCTAAGTTTCATGACATTTCATCGCATTTAGCAAAATTTCAAAAATTCAGGCCAATATACCAAAGTGGGAAAAGTTCAAACATAGTGGTCAACACTAGCAGAGTGTCCCAAGTACATCTCTAGTGCCGCAAACTTACCTAAAATCCCAGCGTGAGCTGATCCGGTAATGCATGAAGAATTTTACATCATTTCCATGTAATATGGGAAAATGCCGAATGGAAACACTTACCACATTCAAGGCCAATGTTCAGCCAAAATACATGAAATGAGTCAAATTCTAAAACAGCAATAACATAAGTTGTTCTGGTTTCAAACTAAGTTTTTTCATATACAATGACCTAATTCATCATTTTGAGCTAAGTTTCATGACATTTCATCGCATTTAGCAAAATTTCAAAAATTCAGGCCAATATACCAAAGTGGGAAAAGTTCAAACATAGTGGTCAACACTAGCAGAGTGTCCCAAGTACATCTCTAGTGCCGCAAACTTACCTAAAATCCCAGCGTGAGCTGATCCGGTAATGCATGAAGAATTTTACATCATTTCCATGTAATATGGGAAAATGCCGAATGGAAACACTTACCACATTCAAGGCCAATGTTCAGCCAAAATACATGAAATGAGTCAAATTCTAAAACAGCAATAACATAAGTTGTTCTGGTTTCAAACTAAGTTTTTTCATATACAATGACCTAATTCATCATTTTGAGCTAAGTTTCATGACATTTCATCGCATTTAGCAAAATTTCAAAAATTCAGGCCAATATACCAAAGTGGGAAAAGTTCAAACATAGTGGTCAACACTAGCAGAGTGTCCCAAGTACATCTCTAGCGCCCCAAACTTAGCTAAAATCCGAGCGTGAGCTGATCCGGTAATGCATGAAGAATTTTACATCATTTCCATGTAATATGGGAAAATGCGGAATGGAAACACTTACCACATCCAAGGCCAGTGTTCAGCCAAAATACATGAAATGAGTCAAATTCTAAAACAGCAATAACATAAGTTGTTCTGGTTTCAAACTAAGTTTTTTCATATACAATGACCTAATTCATCATTTTGAGCTAAGTTTCATGACATTTCATCGCATTTAGCAAAATTTCAAAAATTCAGGCCAATATACCAAAGTGGGAAAAGTTCAAACATAGTGGTCAACACTAGCAGAGTGTCCCAAGTACATCTCTAGTGCCGCAAACTTACCTAAAATCCGAGCGTGAGCTGATCTGGTAATGCATGAAGAATTTTACATCATTTCCATGTAATATGGGAAAATGCCGAATGGAAACACTTACCACATCCAAGGCCAGTGTTCAGCCAAAATACATGAAATGAGTCAAATTCTAAAACAGTAATAACATAAGTTGTTCTGGTTCCAAACTAAGTTTTTTCAAATACAATGACCTAATTCATCATTTTGAGCTAAGTTTCATGACATTTCATCGCATTTAGCAAAATTTCAAAAATTCAGGCCAATATACCAAAGTGGGAAAAGTTCAAACATAGTGGTCAACACTAGCAGAGTATCCCAAGTACATCTCTAGCGCCCCAAACTTAGCTAAAATCCGAGCGTGAGCTGATCCGGTAATGCATGAAGAATTTTACATCATTTCCATGTAATATGGGAAAATGCCGAATGGAAACACTTACCACATCCAAGGCCAGTGTTCAGCCAAAATACATGAAATGAGTCAAATTCTAAAACAGCAATAACATAAGTTGTTCTGGTTCCAAACTAAGTTTTTTCAAATACAATGACCTAATTCATCATTTTGAGCTAAGTTTCATGACATTTCATCGCATTTAGCAAAATTTCAAAAATTCAGGCCAATATACCAAAGTGGGAAAAGTTCAAACATATTGGTCAACACTAGCAGAGTGTCCCAAGTACATCTCTAGCGCCCCAAACTTAGCTAAAATCCGAGCGTGAGCTGATCCGGTAATGCATGAAGAATTTTACATCATTTCCATGTAATATGGGAAAATGCCGAATGGAAACACTTACCACATCCAAGGCCAGTGTTCAGCCAAAATACATGAAATGAGTCAAATTCTAAAACAGCAATAACATAAGTTGTTCTGGTTTCAAACTAAGTTTTTTCATATACAATGACCTAATTCATCATTTTGAGCTAAGTTTCATGACATTTCATCGCATTTAGCAAAATTTCAAAAATTCAGGCCAATATACCAAAGTGGGAAAAGTTCAAACATAGTGGTCAACACTAGCAGAGTGTCCCAAGTACATCTCTAGCGCCCCAAACTTAGCTAAAATCCGAGCGTGAGCTGATCCGGTAATGCATGAAGAATTTTACATCATTTCCATGTAATATGGGAAAATGCCGAATGGAAACACTTACCACATCCAAGGCCAGTGTTCAGCCAAAATACATGAAATGAGTCAAATTCTAAAACAGCAATAACATAAGTTGTTCTGGTTCCAAACTAAGTTTTTTCAAATACAATGACCTAATTCATCATTTTGAGCTAAGTTTCATGACATTTCATCGCATTTAGCAAAATTTCAAAAATTCAGGCCAATATACCAAAGTGGGAAAAGTTCAAACATATTGGTCAACACTAGCAGAGTGTCCCAAGTACATCTCTAGCGCCCCAAACTTAGCTAAAATCCGAGCGTGAGCTGATCCGGTAATGCATGAAGAATTTTACATCATTTCCATGTAATATGGGAAAATGCCGAATGGAAACACTTACCACATCCAAGGCCAGTGTTCAGCCAAAATACATGAAATGAGTCAAATTCTAAAACAGCAATAACATAAGTTGTTCTGGTTTCAAACTAAGTTTTTTCATATACAATGACCTAATTCATCATTTTGAGCTAAGTTTCATGACATTTCATCGCATTTAGCAAAATTTCAAAAATTCAGGCCAATATACCAAAGTGGGAAAAGTTCAAACATAGTGGTCAACACTAGCAGAGTGTCCCAAGTACATCTCTAGCGCCCCAAACTTAGCTAAAATCCGAGCGTGAGCTGATCCGGTAATGCATGAAGAATTTTACATCATTTCCATGTAACATGGGAAAATGCTGAATGGAAACACTTACCACATCAAAGGCCAGTGTTCAGCCAAAATACATGAAATGAGTCAAATTCTAAAACAGTAATAACATAAGTTGTTCTGGTTCCAAACTAAGTTTTTTCAAATACAATGACCTAATTCATCATTTTGAGCTAAGTTTCATGACATTTCATCGCATTTAGCAAAATTTCAAAAATTCAGGCCAATATACCAAAGTGGGAAAAGTTCAAACATAGTGGTCAACACTAGCAGAGTGTCCCAAGTACATCTCTAGTGCCGCAAACTTACCTAAAATCCCAGCGTGAGCTGATCCGGTAATGCATGAAGAATTTTACATCATTTCCATGTAATATGGGAAAATGCCGAATGGAAACACTTACCACATCCAAGGCCAATGTTCAGCCAAAATACATGAAATGAGTCAAATTCTAAAACAGCAATAACATAAGTTGTTCTGGTTTCAAACTAAGTTTTTTCATATACAATGACCTAATTCATCATTTTGAGCTAAGTTTCATGACATTTCATCGCATTTAGCAAAATTTCAAAAATTCAGGCCAATATACCAAAGTGGGAAAAGTTCAAACATAGTGGTCAACACTAGCAGAGTGTCCCAAGTACATCTCTAGCGCCCCAAACTTAGCTAAAATCCGAGCGTGAGCTGATCCGGTAATGCATGAAGAATTTTACATCATTTCCATGTAATATGGGAAAATGCCGAATGGAAACACTTACCACATCCAAGGCCAGTGTTCAGCCAAAATACATGAAATGAGTCAAATTCTAAAACAGTAATAACATAAGTTGTTCTGGTTCCAAACTAAGTTTTTTCAAATACAATGACCTAATTCATCATTTTGAGCTAAGTTTCATGACATTTCATCGCATTTAGCAAAATTTCAAAAATTCAGGCCAATATACCAAAGTGGGAAAAGTTCAAACATAGTGGTCAACACTAGCAGAGTATCCCAAGTACATCTCTAGCGCCCCAAACTTAGCTAAAATCCGAGCGTGAGCTGATCCGGTAATGCATGAAGAATTTTACATCATTTCCATGTAATATGGGAAAATGCCGAATGGAAACACTTACTACATCCAAGGCCAGTGTTCAGCCAAAATACATGAAATGAGTCAAATTCTAAAACAGCAATAACATAAGTTGTTCTGGTTCCAAACTAAGTTTTTTCAAATACAATGACCTAATTCATCATTTTGAGCTAAGTTTCATGACATTTCATCGCATTTAGCAAAATTTCAAAAATTCAGGCCAATATACCAAAGTGGGAAAAGTTCAAACATATTGGTCAACACTAGCAGAGTGTCCCAAGTACATCTCTAGCGCCCCAAACTTAGCTAAAATCCGAGCGTGAGCTGATCCGGTAATGCATGAAGAATTTTACATCATTTCCATGTAATATGGGAAAATGCCGAATGGAAACACTTACCACATCCAAGGCCAGTGTTCAGCCAAAATACATGAAATGAGTCAAATTCTAAAACAGCAATAACATAAGTTGTTCTGGTTTCAAACTAAGTTTTTTCATATACAATGACCTAATTCATCATTTTGAGCTAAGTTTCATGACATTTCATCGCATTTAGCAAAATTTCAAAAATTCAGGCCAATATAGCAAAGTGGGAAAAGTTCAAACATAGTGGTCAACACTAGCAGAGTGTCCCAAGTACATCTCTAGCGCCCCAAACTTAGCTAAAATCCGAGCGTGAGCTGATCCGGTAATGCATGAAGAATTTTACATCATTTCCATGTAACATGGGAAAATGCCGAATGGAAACACTTACCACATCAAAGGCCAGTGTTCAGCCAAAATACATGAAATGAGTCAAATTCTAAAACAGTAATAACATAAGTTGTTCTGGTTCCAAACTAAGTTTTTTCAAATACAATGACCTAATTCATCATTTTGAGCTAAGTTTCATGACATTTCATCGCATTTAGCAAAATTTCAAAAATTCAGGCCAATATACCAAAGTGGGAAAAGTTCAAACATAGTGGTCAACACTAGCAGAGTGTCCCAAGTACATCTCTAGTGCCGCAAACTTACCTAAAATCCCAGCGTGAGCTGATCCGGTAATGCATGAAGAATTTTACATCATTTCCATGTAATATGGGAAAATGCCGAATGGAAACACTTACCACATCCAAGGCCAATGTTCAGCCAAAATACATGAAATGAGTCAAATTCTAAAACAGCAATAACATAAGTTGTTCTGGTTTCAAACTAAGTTTTTTCATATACAATGACCTAATTCATCATTTTGAGCTAAGTTTCATGACATTTCATCGCATTTAGCAAAATTTCAAAAATTCAGGCCAATATACCAAAGTGGGAAAAGTTCAAACATAGTGGTCAACACTAGCAGAGTGTCCCAAGTACATCTCTAGCGCCCCAAACTTAGCTAAAATCCGAGCGTGAGCTGATCCGGTAATGCATGAAGAATTTTACATCATTTCCATGTAATATGGGAAAATGCCGAATGGAAACACTTACCACATCCAAGGCCAGTGTTCAGCCAAAATACATGAAATGAGTCAAATTCTAAAACAGTAATAACATAAGTTGTTCTGGTTCCAAACTAAGTTTTTTCAAATACAATGACCTAATTCATCATTTTGAGCTAAGTTTCATGACATTTCATCGCATTTAGCAAAATTTCAAAAATTCAGGCCAATATACCAAAGTGGGAAAAGTTCAAACATAGTGGTCAACACTAGCAGAGTGTCCCAAGTACATCTCTAGTGCCGCAAACTTACCTAAAATCCCAGCGTGAGCTGATCCGGTAATGCATGAAGAATTTTACATCATTTCCATGTAATATGGGAAAATGCCGAATGGAAACACTTACCACATTCAAGGCCAATGTTCAGCCAAAATACATGAAATGAGTCAAATTCTAAAACAGCAATAACATAAGTTGTTCTGGTTTCAAACTAAGTTTTTTCATATACAATGACCTAATTCATCATTTTGAGCTAAGTTTCATGACATTTCATCGCATTTAGCAAAATTTCAAAAATTCAGGCCAATATACCAAAGTGGGAAAAGTTCAAACATAGTGGTCAACACTAGCAGAGTGTCCCAAGTACATCTCTAGCGCCCCAAACTTAGCTAAAATCCGAGCGTGAGCTGATCCGGTAATGCATGAAGAATTTTACATCATTTCCATGTAATATGGGAAAATGCGGAATGGAAACACTTACCACATCCAAGGCCAGTGTTCAGCCAAAATACATGAAATGAGTCAAATTCTAAAACAGCAATAACATAAGTTGTTCTGGTTTCAAACTAAGTTTTTTCATATACAATGACCTAATTCATCATTTTGAGCTAAGTTTCATGACATTTCATCGCATTTAGCAAAATTTCAAAAATTCAGGCCAATATACCAAAGTGGGAAAAGTTCAAACATAGTGGTCAACACTAGCAGAGTGTCCCAAGTACATCTCTAGTGCCGCAAACTTACCTAAAATCCGAGCGTGAGCTGATCTGGTAATGCATGAAGAATTTTACATCATTTCCATGTAATATGGGAAAATGCCGAATGGAAACACTTACCACATCCAAGGCCAGTGTTCAGCCAAAATACATGAAATGAGTCAAATTCTAAAACAGTAATAACATAAGTTGTTCTGGTTCCAAACTAAGTTTTTTCAAATACAATGACCTAATTCATCATTTTGAGCTAAGTTTCATGACATTTCATCGCATTTAGCAAAATTTCAAAAATTCAGGCCAATATACCAAAGTGGGAAAAGTTCAAACATAGTGGTCAACACTAGCAGAGTATCCCAAGTACATCTCTAGCGCCCCAAACTTAGCTAAAATCCGAGCGTGAGCTGATCCGGTAATGCATGAAGAATTTTACATCATTTCCATGTAATATGGGAAAATGCCGAATGGAAACACTTACCACATCCAAGGCCAGTGTTCAGCCAAAATACATGAAATGAGTCAAATTCTAAAACAGCAATAACATAAGTTGTTCTGGTTCCAAACTAAGTTTTTTCAAATACAATGACCTAATTCATCATTTTGAGCTAAGTTTCATGACATTTCATCGCATTTAGCAAAATTTCAAAAATTCAGGCCAATATACCAAAGTGGGAAAAGTTCAAACATATTGGTCAACACTAGCAGAGTGTCCCAAGTACATCTCTAGCGCCCCAAACTTAGCTAAAATCCGAGCGTGAGCTGATCCGGTAATGCATGAAGAATTTTACATCATTTCCATGTAATATGGGAAAATGCCGAATGGAAACACTTACCACATCCAAGGCCAGTGTTCAGCCAAAATACATGAAATGAGTCAAATTCTAAAACAGCAATAACATAAGTTGTTCTGGTTTCAAACTAAGTTTTTTCATATACAATGACCTAATTCATCATTTTGAGCTAAGTTTCATGACATTTCATCGCATTTAGCAAAATTTCAAAAATTCAGGCCAATATACCAAAGTGGGAAAAGTTCAAACATAGTGGTCAACACTAGCAGAGTGTCCCAAGTACATCTCTAGCGCCCCAAACTTAGCTAAAATCCGAGCGTGAGCTGATCCGGTAATGCATGAAGAATTTTACATCATTTCCATGTAATATGGGAAAATGCCGAATGGAAACACTTACCACATCCAAGGCCAGTGTTCAGCCAAAATACATGAAATGAGTCAAATTCTAAAACAGCAATAACATAAGTTGTTCTGGTTCCAAACTAAGTTTTTTCAAATACAATGACCTAATTCATCATTTTGAGCTAAGTTTCATGACATTTCATCGCATTTAGCAAAATTTCAAAAATTCAGGCCAATATACCAAAGTGGGAAAAGTTCAAACATATTGGTCAACACTAGCAGAGTGTCCCAAGTACATCTCTAGCGCCCCAAACTTAGCTAAAATCCGAGCGTGAGCTGATCCGGTAATGCATGAAGAATTTTACATCATTTCCATGTAATATGGGAAAATGCCGAATGGAAACACTTACCACATCCAAGGCCAGTGTTCAGCCAAAATACATGAAATGAGTCAAATTCTAAAACAGCAATAACATAAGTTGTTCTGGTTTCAAACTAAGTTTTTTCATATACAATGACCTAATTCATCATTTTGAGCTAAGTTTCATGACATTTCATCGCATTTAGCAAAATTTCAAAAATTCAGGCCAATATACCAAAGTGGGAAAAGTTCAAACATAGTGGTCAACACTAGCAGAGTGTCCCAAGTACATCTCTAGCGCCCCAAACTTAGCTAAAATCCGAGCGTGAGCTGATCCGGTAATGCATGAAGAATTTTACATCATTTCCATGTAATATGGGAAAATGCCGAATGGAAACACTTACCACATCCAAGGCCAGTGTTCAGCCAAAATACATGAAATGAGTAAAATTCTAAAACAGCAATAACATAAGTTGTTCTGGTTCCAAACTAAGTTTTTTCAAATACAATGACCTAATTCATCATTTTGAGCTAAGTTTCATGACATTTCATCGCATTTAGCAAAATTTCAAAAATTCAGGCCAATATACCAAAGTGGGAAAAGTTCAAACATATTGGTCAACACTAGCAGAGTGTCCCAAGTACATCTCTAGCGCCCCAAACTTAGCTAAAATCCGAGCGTGAGCTGATCCGGTAATGCATGAAGAATTTTACATCATTTCCATGTAATATGGGAAAATGCCGAATGGAAACACTTACCACATCCAAGGCCAGTGTTCAGCCAAAATACATGAAATGAGTCAAATTCTAAAACAGCAATAACATAAGTTGTTCTGGTTTCAAACTAAGTTTTTTCATATACAATGACCTAATTCATCATTTTGAGCTAAGTTTCATGACATTTCATCGCATTTAGCAAAATTTCAAAAATTCAGGCCAATATACCAAAGTGGGAAAAGTTCAAACATAGTGGTCAACACTAGCAGAGTGTCCCAAGTACATCTCTAGCGCCCCAAACTTAGCTAAAATCCGAGCGTGAGCTGATCCGGTAATGCATGAAGAATTTTACATCATTTCCATGTAACATGGGAAAATGCTGAATGGAAACACTTACCACATCAAAGGCCAGTGTTCAGCCAAAATACATGAAATGAGTCAAATTCTAAAACAGTAATAACATAAGTTGTTCTGGTTCCAAACTAAGTTTTTTCAAATACAATGACCTAATTCATCATTTTGAGCTAAGTTTCATGACATTTCATCGCATTTAGCAAAATTTCAAAAATTCAGGCCAATATACCAAAGTGGGAAAAGTTCAAACATAGTGGTCAACACTAGCAGAGTGTCCCAAGTACATCTCTAGTGCCGCAAACTTACCTAAAATCCCAGCGTGAGCTGATCCGGTAATGCATGAAGAATTTTACATCATTTCCATGTAATATGGGAAAATGCCGAATGGAAACACTTACCACATCCAAGGCCAATGTTCAGCCAAAATACATGAAATGAGTCAAATTCTAAAACAGCAATAACATAAGTTGTTCTGGTTTCAAACTAAGTTTTTTCATATACAATGACCTAATTCATCATTTTGAGCTAAGTTTCATGACATTTCATCGCATTTAGCAAAATTTCAAAAATTCAGGCCAATATACCAAAGTGGGAAAAGTTCAAACATAGTGGTCAACACTAGCAGAGTGTCCCAAGTACATCTCTAGCGCCCCAAACTTAGCTAAAATCCGAGCGTGAGCTGATCCGGTAATGCATGAAGAATTTTACATCATTTCCATGTAATATGGGAAAATGCCGAATGGAAACACTTACCACATCCAAGGCCAGTGTTCAGCCAAAATACATGAAATGAGTCAAATTCTAAAACAGTAATAACATAAGTTGTTCTGGTTCCAAACTAAGTTTTTTCAAATACAATGACCTAATTCATCATTTTGAGCTAAGTTTCATGACATTTCATCGCATTTAGCAAAATTTCAAAAATTCAGGCCAATATACCAAAGTGGGAAAAGTTCAAACATAGTGGTCAACACTAGCAGAGTATCCCAAGTACATCTCTAGCGCCCCAAACTTAGCTAAAATCCGAGCGTGAGCTGATCCGGTAATGCATGAAGAATTTTACATCATTTCCATGTAATATGGGAAAATGCCGAATGGAAACACTTACTACATCCAAGGCCAGTGTTCAGCCAAAATACATGAAATGAGTCAAATTCTAAAACAGCAATAACATAAGTTGTTCTGGTTCCAAACTAAGTTTTTTCAAATACAATGACCTAATTCATCATTTTGAGCTAAGTTTCATGACATTTCATCGCATTTAGCAAAATTTCAAAAATTCAGGCCAATATACCAAAGTGGGAAAAGTTCAAACATATTGGTCAACACTAGCAGAGTGTCCCAAGTACATCTCTAGCGCCCCAAACTTAGCTAAAATCCGAGCGTGAGCTGATCCGGTAATGCATGAAGAATTTTACATCATTTCCATGTAATATGGGAAAATGCCGAATGGAAACACTTACCACATCCAAGGCCAGTGTTCAGCCAAAATACATGAAATGAGTCAAATTCTAAAACAGCAATAACATAAGTTGTTCTGGTTTCAAACTAAGTTTTTTCATATACAATGACCTAATTCATCATTTTGAGCTAAGTTTCATGACATTTCATCGCATTTAGCAAAATTTCAAAAATTCAGGCCAATATAGCAAAGTGGGAAAAGTTCAAACATAGTGGTCAACACTAGCAGAGTGTCCCAAGTACATCTCTAGCGCCCCAAACTTAGCTAAAATCCGAGCGTGAGCTGATCCGGTAATGCATGAAGAATTTTACATCATTTCCATGTAACATGGGAAAATGCCGAATGGAAACACTTACCACATCAAAGGCCAGTGTTCAGCCAAAATACATGAAATGAGTCAAATTCTAAAACAGTAATAACGTAAGTTGTTCTGGTTCCAAACTAAGTTTTTTCAAATACAATGACCTAATTCATCATTTTGAGCTAAGTTTCATGACATTTCATCGCATTTAGCAAAATTTCAAAAATTCAGGCCAATATACCAAAGTGGGAAAAGTTCAAACATAGTGGTCAACACTAGCAGAGTGTCCCAAGTACATCTCTAGTGCCGCAAACTTACCTAAAATCCCAGCGTGAGCTGATCCAGTAATGCATGAAGAATTTTACATCATTTCCATGTAATATGGGAAAATGCCGAATGGAAACACTTACCACATCCAAGGCCAATGTTCAGCCAAAATACATGAAATGAGTCAAATTCTAAAACAGCAATAACATAAGTTGTTCTGGTTTCAAACTAAGTTTTTTCATATACAATGACCTAATTCATCATTTTGAGCTAAGTTTCATGACATTTCATCGCATTTAGCAAAATTTCAAAAATTCAGGCCAATATACCAAAGTGGGAAAAGTTCAAACATAGTGGTCAACACTAGCAGAGTGTCCCAAGTACATCTCTAGCGCCCCAAACTTAGCTAAAATCCGAGCGTGAGCTGATCCGGTAATGCATGAAGAATTTTACATCATTTCCATGTAATATGGGAAAATGCCGAATGGAAACACTTACCACATCCAAGGCCAGTGTTCAGCCAAAATACATGAAATGAGTCAAATTCTAAAACAGTAATAACATAAGTTGTTCTGGTTCCAAACTAAGTTTTTTCAAATACAATGACCTAATTCATCATTTTGAGCTAAGTTTCATGACATTTCATCGCATTTAGCAAAATTTCAAAAATTCAGGCCAATATACCAAATTGGGAAAAGTTCAAACATAGTGGTCAACACTAGCAGAGTGTCCCAAGTACATCTCTAGTGCCGCAAACTTACCTAAAATCCCAGCGTGAGCTGATCCGGTAATGCATGAAGAATTTTACATCATTTCCATGTAATATGGGAAAATGCCGAATGGAAACACTTACCACATTCAAGGCCAATGTTCAGCCAAAATACATGAAATGAGTCAAATTCTAAAACAGCAATAACATAAGTTGTTCTGGTTTCAAACTAAGTTTTTTCATATACAATGACCTAATTCATCATTTTGAGCTAAGTTTCATGACATTTCATCGCATTTAGCAAAATTTCAAAAATTCAGGCCAATATACCAAAGTGGGAAAAGTTCAAACATAGTGGTCAACACTAGCAGAGTGTCCCAAGTACATCTCTAGCGCCCCAAACTTAGCTAAAATCCGAGCGTGAGCTGATCCGGTAATGCATGAAGAATTTTACATCATTTCCATGTAATATGGGAAAATGCGGAATGGAAACACTTACCACATCCAAGGCCAGTGTTCAGCCAAAATACATGAAATGAGTCAAATTCTAAAACAGCAATAACATAAGTTGTTCTGGTTTCAAACTAAGTTTTTTCATATACAATGACCTAATTCATCATTTTGAGCTAAGTTTCATGACATTTCATCGCATTTAGCAAAATTTCAAAAATTCAGGCCAATATACCAAAGTGGGAAAAGTTCAAACAAAGTGGTCAACACTAGCAGAGTGTCCCAAGTACATCTCTAGTGCCGCAAACTTACCTAAAATCCGAGCGTGAGCTGATCTGGTAATGCATGAAGAATTTTACATCATTTCCATGTAATATGGGAAAATGCCGAATGGAAACACTTACCACATCCAAGGCCAGTGTTCAGCCAAAATACATGAAATGAGTCAAATTCTAAAACAGTAATAACATAAGTTGTTCTGGTTCCAAACTAAGTTTTTTCAAATACAATGACCTAATTCATCATTTTGAGCTAAGTTTCATGACATTTCATCGCATTTAGCAAAATTTCAAAAATTCAGGCCAATATACCAAAGTGGGAAAAGTTCAAACATAGTGGTCAACACTAGCAGAGTATCCCAAGTACATCTCTAGCGCCCCAAACTTAGCTAAAATCCGAGCGTGAGCTGATCCGGTAATGCATGAAGAATTTTACATCATTTCCATGTAATATGGGAAAATGCCGAATGGAAACACTTACCACATCCAAGGCCAGTGTTCAGCCAAAATACATGAAATGAGTCAAATTCTAAAACAGCAATAACATAAGTTGTTCTGGTTCCAAACTAAGTTTTTTCAAATACAATGACCTAATTCATCATTTTGAGCTAAGTTTCATGACATTTCATCGCATTTAGCAAAATTTCAAAAATTCAGGCCAATATACCAAAGTGGGAAAAGTTCAAACATATTGGTCAACACTAGCAGAGTGTCCCAAGTACATCTCTAGCGCCCCAAACTTAGCTAAAATCCGAGCGTGAGCTGATCCGGTAATGCATGAAGAATTTTACATCATTTCCATGTAATATGGGAAAATGCCGAATGGAAACACTTACCACATCCAAGGCCAGTGTTCAGCCAAAATACATGAAATGAGTCAAATTCTAAAACAGCAATAACATAAGTTGTTCTGGTTTCAAACTAAGTTTTTTCATATACAATGACCTAATTCATCATTTTGAGCTAAGTTTCATGACATTTCATCGCATTTAGCAAAATTTCAAAAATTCAGGCCAATATACCAAAGTGGGAAAAGTTCAAACATAGTGGTCAACACTAGCAGAGTGTCCCAAGTACATCTCTAGCGCCCCAAACTTAGCTAAAATCCGAGCGTGAGCTGATCCGGTAATGCATGAAGAATTTTACATCATTTCCATGTAACATGGGAAAATGCCGAATGGAAACACTTACCACATCAAAGGCCAGTGTTCAGCCAAAATACATGAAATGAGTCAAATTCTAAAACAGTAATAACATAAGTTGTTCTGGTTCCAAACTAAGTTTTTTCAAATACAATGACCTAATTCATCATTTTGAGCTAAGTTTCATGACATTTCATCGCATTTAGCAAAATTTCAAAAATTCAGGCCAATATACCAAAGTGGGAAAAGTTCAAACATAGTGGTCAACACTAGCAGAGTGTCCCAAGTACATCTCTAGTGCCGCAAACTTACCTAAAATCCCAGCGTGAGCTGATCCGGTAATGCATGAAGAATTTTACATCATTTCCATGTAATATGGGAAAATGCCGAATGGAAACACTTACCACATCCAAGGCCATTGTTCAGCCAAAATACATGAAATGAGTCAAATTCTAAAACAGCAATAACATAAGTTGTTCTGGTTTCAAACTAAGTTTTTTCATATACAATGACCTAATTCATCATTTTGAGCTAAGTTTCATGACATTTCATCGCATTTAGCAAAATTTCAAAAATTCAGGCCAATATACCAAAGTGGGAAAAGTTCAAACATAGTGGTCAACACTAGCAGAGTGTCCCAAGTACATCTCTAGCGCCCCAAACTTAGCTAAAATCCGAGCGTGAGCTGATCCGGTAATGCATGAAGAATTTTACATCATTTCCATGTAATATGGGAAAATGCCGAATGGAAACACTTACCACATCCAAGGCCAGTGTTCAGCCAAAATACATGAAATGAGTCAAATTCTAAAACAGTAATAACATAAGTTGTTCTGGTTCCAAACTAAGTTTTTTCAAATACAATGACCTAATTCATCATTTTGAGCTAAGTTTCATGACATTTCATCGCATTTAGCAAAATTTCAAAAATTCAGGCCAATATACCAAAGTGGGAAAAGTTCAAACATAGTGGTCAACACTAGCAGAGTGTCCCAAGTACATCTCTAGTGCCGCAAACTTACCTAAAATCCCAGCGTGAGCTGATCCGGTAATGCATGAAGAATTTTACATCATTTCCATGTAATATGGGAAAATGCCGAATGGAAACACTTACCACATTCAAGGCCAATGTTCAGCCAAAATACATGAAATGAGTCAAATTCTAAAACAGCAATAACATAAGTTGTTCTGGTTTCAAACTAAGTTTTTTCATATACAATGACCTAATTCATCATTTTGAGCTAAGTTTCATGACATTTCATCGCATTTAGCAAAATTTCAAAAATTCAGGCCAATATACCAAAGTGGGAAAAGTTCAAACATAGTGGTCAACACTAGCAGAGTGTCCCAAGTACATCTCTAGCGCCCCAAACTTAGCTAAAATCCGAGCGTGAGCTGATCCGGTAATGCATGAAGAATTTTACATCATTTCCATGTAATATGGGAAAATGCGGAATGGAAACACTTACCACATCCAAGGCCAGTGTTCAGCCAAAATACATGAAATGAGTCAAATTCTAAAACAGCAATAACATAAGTTGTTCTGGTTTCAAACTAAGTTTTTTCATATACAATGACCTAATTCATCATTTTGAGCTAAGTTTCATGACATTTCATCGCATTTAGCAAAATTTCAAAAATTCAGGCCAATATACCAAAGTGGGAAAAGTTCAAACATAGTGGTCAACACTAGCAGAGTGTCCCAAGTACATCTCTAGTGCCGCAAACTTACCTAAAATCCGAGCGTGAGCTGATCTGGTAATGCATGAAGAATTTTACATCATTTCCATCTAATATGGGAAAATGCCGAATGGAAACACTTACCACATCCAAGGCCAGTGTTCAGCCAAAATACATGAAATGAGTCAAATTCTAAAACAGCAATAACATAAGTTGTTCTGGTTTCAAACTAAGTTTTTTCATATACAATGACCTAATTCATCATTTTGAGCTAAGTTTCATGACATTTCATCGCATTTAGCAAAATTTCAAAAATTCAGGCCAATATACCAAAGTGGGAAAAGTTCAAACATAGTGGTCAACACTAGCAGAATGTCCCAAGTACATCTCTAGCGCCCCAAACTTAGCTAAAATCCGAGCGTGAGCTGATCCGGTAATGCATGAAGAATTTTACATCATTTCAATGTAATATGGGAAAATGCCGAATGGAAACACTTACCACATCCAAGGCCAGTGTTCAGCCAAAATACATGAAATGAGTCAAATTCTAAAACAGCAATAAGATTAGTTGTTCTGGTTCCAAACTAAGTTTTTTCATATACAATGACCTAATTCATCATTTTGAGCTAAGTTTCATGACATTTCATCGCATTTAGCAAAATTTCAAAAATTCAGGCCAATATACCAAAGTGGGAAAAGTTCAAACATAGAGGTCAACACTAGCAGAGTGTCCCAAGTACATCTCTAGCGCCCCAAACTTAGCTAAAATCCGAGCGTGAGCTGATCCGGTAATGCATGAAGAATTTTACATCATTTCCATGTAATATGGGAAAATGCCGAATGGAAACACTTACCACATCCAAGGCCAGTGTTCAGCCAAAATACATGAAATGAGTCAAATTCTAAAACAGCAATAAGATTAGTTGTTCTGGTTCCAAACTAAGTTTTTTCATATACAATGACCTAATTCATCATTTTGAGCTAAGTTTCATGACATTTCATCACATTTGGAAAAATTTCAAAAATTCAGGCCAATATACCAAAGTGGGAAAAGTTCAAACATAGAGGTCAACACTAGCAGAGTGTCCCAAGTACATCTCTAGCGCCCCAAACTTACCTAAAATCCGAGCGTGAGCTGATCCGGTAATGCATGGAGAATTTTACATCATTTCCATGTAATATGGGAAAATGCCGAATGGAAACACTTACCACATCCAAGGCCAGTGTTCAGCCAAAATACATGAAATGAGTCAAATTCTAAAACAGCAATAAGATTAGTTGTTCTGGTTCCAAACTAAGTTTTTTCATATACAATGACCTAATTCATCATTTTGAGCTAAGTTTCATGACATTTCATCGCATTTAGCAAAATTTCAAAAATTCAGGCCAATATACCAAAGTGGGAAAAGTTCAAACATAGTGGTCAACACTAGCAGAGTGTCCCAAGTACATCTCTAGTGCCCCAAACTTACCTAAAATCCGAGCGTGAGCTGATCCGGTAATGCATGAAGAATTTTACATCATTTCCATGTAATATGGGAAAATGCCGAATGGAAACACTTACCACATCCAAGGCCAGTGTTCAGCCAAAATACATGAAATGAGTCAAATTCTAAAACAGCAATAACATAAGTTGTTCTGGTTCCAAACTAAGTTTTTTCATATACAATGACCTAATTCATCATTTTGAGCTAAGTTTCATGACATTTCATCGCATTTAGCAAAATTTCAAAAATTCAGGCCAATATACCAAAGTGGGAAAAGTTCAAACATAGTGGTCAACACTAGCAGAGTGTCCCAAGTACATCTCTAGCGCCCCAAACTTAGCTAAAATCCGAGCGTGAGCTGATCCGGTAATGCATGAAGAATTTTACATCATTTCCATGTAATATGGGAAAATGCCGAATGGAAACACTTACCACATCCAAGGCCAGTGTTCAGCCAAAATACATGAAATGAGTCAAATTCTAAAACAGCAATAAGATTAGTTGTTCTGGTTCCAAACTAAGTTTTTTCATATACAATGACCTAATTCATTATTTTGAGCTAAGTTTCATGACATTTCATCGCATTTAGCAAAATTTCAAAAATTCAGGCCAATATACCAAAGTGGGAAAAGTTCAAACATAGAGGTCAACACTAGCAGAGTGTCCCAAGTACATCTCTAGCGCCCCAAACTTACCTAAAATCCGAGCGTGAGCTGATCCGGTAATGCATGAAGAATTTTACATCATTTCCATGTAATATGGGAAAATGCCGAATGGAAACACTTACCACATCCAAGGCCAGTGTTCAGCCAAAATACATGAAATGAGTCAAATTCTAAAACAGTAATAACATAAGTTGTTCTGGTTCCAAACTAAGTTTTTTCAAATACAATGACCTAATTCATCATTTTGAGCTAAGTTTCATGACATTTCATCGCATTTAGCAAAATTTCAAAAATTCAGGCCAATATACCAAAGTGGGAAAAGTTCAAACATAGTGGTCAACACTAGCAGAGTGTCCCAAGTACATCTCTAGCGCCCCAAACTTAGCTAAAATCCGAGCGTGAGCTGATCCGGTAATGCATGAAGAATTTTACATCATTTCCATGTAATATGGGAAAATGCCGAATGGAAACACTTACCACATCCAAGGCCAGTGTTCAGCCAAAATACATGAAATGAGTCAAATTCTAAAACAGCAATAACATAAGTTGTTCTGGTTTCAAACTAAGTTTTTTCATATACAATGACCTAATTCATCATTTTGAGCTAAGTTTCATGACATTTCATCGCATTTAGCAAAATTTCAAAAATTCAGGCCAATATACCAAAGTGGGAAAAGTTCAAACATAGTGGTCAACACTAGCAGAGTGTCCCAAGTACATCTCTAGCGCCCCAAACTTAGCTAAAATCCGAGCGTGAGCTGATCCGGTAATGCATGAAGAATTTTACATCATTTCCATGTAATATGGGAAAATGCCGAATGGAAACACTTACCACATCCAAGGCCAGTGTTCAGCCAAAATACATGAAATGAGTCAAATTCTAAAACAGTAATAACATAAGTTGTTCTGGTTCCAAACTAAGTTTTTTCAAATACAATGACCTAATTCATCATTTTGAGCTAAGTTTCATGACATTTCATCGCATTTAGCAAAATTTCAAAAATTCAGGCCAATATACCAAAGTGGGAAAAGTTCAAACATAGTGGTCAACACTAGCAGAGTGTCCCAAGTACATCTCTAGTGCCCCAAACTTACCTAAAATCCGAGCGTGAGCTGATCCGGTAATGCATGAAGAATTTTACATCATTTCCATGTAATATGGGAAAATGCCGAATGGAAACACTTACCACATCCAAGGCCAGTGTTCAGCCAAAATACATGAAATGAGTCAAATTCTAAAACAGCAATAACATAAGTTGTTCTGGTTTCAAACTAAGTTTTTTCATATACAATGACCTAATTCATCATTTTGAGCTATTTTTTATGACATTTCATCGCATTTAGCAAAATTTCAAAAATTCAGGCCAATATACCAAAGTGGGAAAAGTTCAAACATAGTGGTCAACACTAGCAGAGTGTCCCAAGTACATCTCTAGTGCCCCAAACTTACCTAAAATCCGAGCGTGAGCTGATCCGGTAATGCATGAAGAATTTTACATCATTTCCATGTAATATGGGAAAATGCCGAATGGAAACACTTACCACATCCAAGGCCAGTGTTCAGCCAAAATACATGAAATGAGTCAAATTCTAAAACAGCAATAAGATAAGTTGTTCTGGTTTCAAACTAAGTTTTTTCATATACAATGACCTAATTCATCATTTTGAGCTAAGTTTCATGACATTTCATCGCATTTAGCAAAATTTCAAAAATTCAGGCCAATATACCAAAGTGGGAAAAGTTCAAACATAGTGGTCAACACTAGCAGAGTGTCCCAAGTACATCTCTAGTGCCCCAAACTTACCTAAAATCCGAGCGTGAGCTGATCCGGTAATGCATGAAGAATTTTACATCATTTCCATGTAATATGGGAAAATGCCGAATGGAAACACTTACCACATCCAAGGCCAGTGTTCAGCCAAAATACATGAAATGAGTCAAATTCTAAAACAGCAATAACATAAGTTGTTCTGGTTTCAAACTAAGTTTTTTCATATACAATGACCTAATTCATCATTTTGAGCTATTTTTTATGACATTTCATCGCATTTAGCAAAATTTCAAAAATTCAGGCCAATATACCAAAGTGGGAAAAGTTCAAACATAGTGGTCAACACTAGCAGAGTGTCCCAAGTACATCTCTAGTGCCCCAAACTTACCTAAAATCCGAGCGTGAGCTGATCCGGTAATGCATGAAGAATTTTACATCATTTCCATGTAATATGGGAAAATGCCGAATGGAAACACTTACCACATCCAAAACCAGTGTTCAGCCAAAATACATGAAATGAGTCAAATTCTAAAACAGCAATAACCTAAGTTGTTCTGGTTTCAAACTAAGTTTTTTCATATACAATGACCTAATTCATCATTTTGAGCTAAGTTTCATGACATTTCATCGCATTTAGCAAAATTTCAAAAATTCAGGCCAATATACCAAAGTGGGAAAAGTTCAAACATAGTGGTCAACACTAGCAGAGTGTCCCAAGTACATCTCTAGCGCCCCAAACTTAGCTAAAATCCGAGCGTGAGCTGATCCGGTAATGCATGAAGAATTTTACATCATTTCCATGTAATATGGGAAAATGCCGAATGGAAACACTTACCACATCCAAGGCCAGTGTTCAGCCAAAATACATGAAATGAGTCAAATTCTAAAACAGCAATAACATAAGTTGTTCTGGTTTCAAACTAAGTTTTTTCATATACAATGACCTAATTCATCATTTTGAGCTAAGTTTCATGACATTTCATCGCATTTAGCAAAATTTCAAAAATTCAGGCCAATATACCAAAGTGGGAAAAGTTCAAACATAGTGGTCAACACTAGCAGAGTGTCCCAAGTACATCTCTAGCGCCCCAAACTTAGCTAAAATCCGAGCGTGAGCTGATCCGGTAATGCATGAAGAATTTTACATCATTTCCATGTAATATGGGAAAATGCCGAATGGAAACACTTACCACATCCAAGGCCAGTGTTCAGCCAAAATACATGAAATGAGTAAATTTCTAAAACAGCAATAACATAAGTTGTTCTGGTTTCAAACTAAGTTTTTTCATATACAATGACCTAATTCATCATTTTGAGCTAAGTTTCATGACATTTCATCGCATTTAGCAAAATTTCAAAAATTCAGGCCAATATACCAAAGTGGGAAAAGTTCAAACATAGTGGTCAACACTAGCAGAGTGTCCCAAGTACATCTCTAGCACCCCAAACTTAGCTAAAATCCGAGCGTGAGCTGATCCGGTAATGCATGAAGAATTTTACATCATTTCCATGTAATATGGGAAAATGCCGAATGGAAACACTTACCACATCCAAGGCCAGTGTTCAGCCAAAATACATGAAATGAGTCAAATTCTAAAACAGTAATAACATAAGTTGTTCTGGTTCCAAACTAAGTTTTTTCAAATACAATGACCTAATTCATCATTTTGAGCTAAGTTTCATGACATTTCATCGCATTTAGCAAAATTTCAAAAATTCAGGCCAATATACCAAAGTGGGAAAAGTTCAAACATAGTGGTCAACACTAGCAGAGTGTCCCAAGTACATCTCTAGTGCCCCAAACTTACCTAAAATCCGAGCGTGAGCTGATCCGGTAATGCATGAAGAATTTTACATCATTTCCATGTAATATGGGAAAATGCCGAATGGAAACACTTACCACATCCAAGGCCAGTGTTCAGCCAAAATACATGAAATGAGTCAAATTCTAAAACAGCAATAACATAAGTTGTTCTGGTTTCAAACTAAGTTTTTTCATATACAATGACCTAATTCATCATTTTGAGCTATTTTTTATGACATTTCATCGCATTTAGCAAAATTTCAAAAATTCAGGCCAATATACCAAAGTGGGAAAAGTTCAAACATAGTGGTCAACACTAGCAGAATGTCCCAAGTACATCTCTAGTGCCCCAAACTTACCTAAAATCCGAGCGTGAGCTGATCCGGTAATGCAAGAAGAATTTTACATCATTTCCATGTAATATGGGAAAATGCCGAATGGAAACACTTACCACATCCAAGGCCAGTGTTCAGCCAAAATACATGAAATGAGTCAAATTCTAAAACAGCAATAAGATAAGTTGTTCTGGTTATAAACTAAGTTTTTTCATATACAATGACCTAATTCATCATTTTGAATAAGTTTCATGACATTTCATCGCATTTAGCAAAATTTCAAAAATTCAGGCCAATATACCAAAGTGGGAAAAGTTCAAACATAGTGGTCAACACTAGCAGAGTGTCCCAAGTACATCTCTAGTGCCCCAAACTTACCTAAAATCCGAGCGTGAGCTGATCCGGTAATGCATGAAGAATTTTACATCATTTCCATGTAATATGGGAAAATGCCGAATGGAAACACTTACCACATCCAAGGCCAGTGTTCAGCCAAAATACATGAAATGAGTCAAATTCTAAAACAGCAATAACATAAGTTGTTCTGGTTTCAAACTAAGTTTTTTCATATACAATGACCTAATTCATCATTTTGAGCTATTTTTTATGACATTTCATTGCATTTAGCAAAATTTCAAAAATTCAGGCCAATATACCAAAGTGGGAAAAGTTCAAACATAGTGGTCAACACTAGCAGAGTGTCCCAAGTACATCTCTAGTGCCCCAAACTTACCTAAAATCCGAGCGTGAGCTGATCCGGTAATGCATGAAGAATTTTACATCATTTCCATGTAATATGGGAAAATGCCGAATGGAAACACTTACCACATCCAAGGCCAGTGTTCAGCCAAAATACATGAAATGAGTCAAATTCTAAAACAGCAATAAGATAAGTTGTTCTGGTTATAAACTAAGTTTTTTCATATACAATGACCTAATTCATCATTTTGAGCTAAGTTTCATGACATTTCATCGCATTTAGCAAAATTTCAAAAATTCAGGCCAATATACCAAAGTGGGAAAAGTTCAAACATAGTGGTCAACACTAGCAGAGTGTCCCAAGTACATCTCTAGTGCCCCAAACTTACCTAAAATCCGAGCGTGAGCTGATCCGGTAATGCATGAAGAATTTTACATCATTTCCATGTAATATGGGAAAATGCCGAATGGAAACACTTACCACATCCAAGGCCAGTGTTCAGCCAAAATACATGAAATGAGTCAAATTCTAAAACAGCAATAACATAAGTTGTTCTGGTTTCAAACTAAGTTTTTTCATATACAATGACCTAATTCATCATTTTGAGCTATTTTTTATGACATTTCATCGCATTTAGCAAAATTTCAAAAATTCAGGCCAATATACCAAAGTGGGAAAAGTTCAAACATAGTGGTCAACACTAGCAGAGTGTCCCAAGTACATCTCTAGTGCCCCAAACTTACCTAAAATCCGAGCGTGAGCTGATCCGGTAATGCATGAAGAATTTTACATCATTTCCATGTAATATGGGAAAATGCCGAATGGAAACACTTACCACATCCAAGGCCAGTGTTCAGCCAAAATACATGAAATGAGTCAAATTCTAAAACAGCAATAACATAAGTTGTTCTGGTTTCAAACTAAGTTTTTTCATATACAATGACCTAATTCATCATTTTGAGCTATTTTTTATGACATTTCATCGCATTTAGCAAAATTTCAAAAATTCAGGCCAATATACCAAAGTGGGAAAAGTTCAAAGACAGTGGTCAACACTAGCAGAGTGTCCCAAGTACATCTCTAGCGCCCCAAACTTAGCTAAAATCCGAGCGTGAGCTGATCCGGTAATGCATGAAGAATTTTACATCATTTCCATGTAATATGGGAAAATGCCGAATGGAAACACTTACCACATCCAAGGCCAGTGTTCAGCCAAAATACATGAAATGAGTCAAATTCTAAAACAGCAATAACATAAGTTGTTCTGGTTCAAAACTAAGTTTTTTCATATACAATGACCTAATTCATCATTTTGAGCTAAGTTTCATGACATTTCATCGCATTTAGCAAAATTTCAAAAATTCAGGCCAATATACCAAAGTGGGAAAAGTTCAAACATATTGGTCAACACTAGCAGAGTGTCCCAAGTACATCTCTAGCGCCCCAAACTTAGCTAAAATCCGAGCGTGAGCTGATCCGGTAATGCATGAAGAATTTTACATCATTTCCATGTAATATGGGAAAATGCCGAATGGAAACACTTACCACATCCAAGGCCAGTGTTCAGCCAAAATACATGAAATGAGTCAAATTCTAAAACAGCAATAACATAAGTTGTTCTGGTTCAAAACTAAGTTTTTTCATATACAATGACCTAATTCATCATTTTGAGCTAAGTTTCATGACATTTCATCGCATTTAGCAAAATTTCAAAAATTCAGGCCAATATACCAAAGTGGGAAAAGTTCAAACATATTGGTCAACACTAGCAGAGTGTCCCAAGTACATCTCTAGCGCCCCAAACTTAGCTAAAATCCGAGCGTGAGCTGATCCGGTAATGCATGAAGAATTTTACATCATTTCCATGTAATATGGGAAAATGCCGAATGGAAACACTTACCACATCCAAGGCCAGTGTTCAGCCAAAATACATGAAATGAGTCAAATTCTAAAACAGTAATAACATAAGTTGTTCTGGTTCCAAACTAAGTTTTTTCAAATACAATGACCTAATTCATCATTTTGAGCTAAGTTTCATGACATTTCATCGCATTTAGCAAAATTTCAAAAATTCAGGCCAATATACCAAAGTGGGAAAAGTTCAAACATAGTGGTCAACACTAGCAGAGTGTCCCAAGTACATCTCTAGTGCCCCAAACTTACCTAAAATCCGAGCGTGAGCTGATCCGGTAATGCATGAAGAATTTTACATCATTTCCATGTAATATGGGAAAATGCCGAATGGAAACACTTACCACATCCAAGGCCAGTGTTCAGCCAAAATACATGAAATGAGTCAAATTCTAAAACAGCAATAACATAAGTTGTTCTGGTTTCAAACTAAGTTTTTTCATATACAATGACCTAATTCATCATTTTGAGCTATTTTTTATGACATTTCATCGCATTTAGCAAAATTTCAAAAATTCAGGCCAATATACCAAAGTGGGAAAAGTTCAAACATAGTGGTCAACACTAGCAGAGTGTCCCAAGTACATCTCTAGTGCCCCAAACTTACCTAAAATCCGAGCGTGAGCTGATCCGGTAATGCATGAAGAATTTTACATCATTTCCATGTAATATGGGAAAATGCCGAATGGAAACACTTACCACATCCAAGGCCAGTGTTCAGCCAAAATACATGAAATGAGTCAAATTCTAAAACAGCAATAAGATAAGTTGTTCTGGTTATAAACTAAGTTTTTTCATATACAATGACCTAATTCATCATTTTGAGCTAAGTTTCATGACATTTCATCGCATTTAGCAAAATTTCAAAAATTCAGGCCAATATACCAAAGTGGGAAAAGTTCAAACATAGTGGTCAACACTAGCAGAGTGTCCCAAGTACATCTCTAGTGCCCCAAACTTACCTAAAATCCGAGCGTGAGCTGATCCGGTAATGCATGAAGAATTTTACATCATTTCAATGTAATATGGGAAAATGCCGAATGGAAACACTTACCACATCCAAGGCCAGTGTTCAGCCAAAATACATGAAATGAGTCAAATTCTAAAACAGCAATAACATAAGTTGTTCTGGTTTCAAACTAAGTTTTTTCATATACAATGACCTAATTCATCATTTTGAGCTATTTTTTATGACATTTCATCGCATTTAGCAAAATTTCAAAAATTCAGGCCAATATACCAAAGTGGGAAAAGTTGAAACATAGTGGTCAACACTAGCAGAGTGTCCCAAGTACATCTCTAGTGCCCCAAACTTACCTAAAATCCGAGCGTGAGCTGATCCGGTAATGCATGAAGAATTTTACATCATTTCCATGTAATATGGGAAAATGCAGAATGGAAACACTTACCACATCCAAGGCCAGTGTTCAGCCAAAATACATGAAATGAGTCAAATTCTAAAACAGCAATAAGATAAGTTGTTCTGGTTATAAACTAAGTTTTTTCATCTACAATGACCTAATTCATCATTTTGAGCTAAGTTTCATGACATTTCATCGCATTTAGCAAAATTTCAAAAATTCAGGCCAATATACCAAAGTGGGAAAAGTTCAAACATAGTGGTCAACACTAGCAGAGTGTCCCAAGTACATCTCTAGTGCCCCAAACTTACCTAAAATCCGAGCGTGAGCTGATCCGGTAATGCATGAAGAATTTTACATCATTTCCATGTAATATGGGAAAATGCCGAATGGAAACACTTACCACATCCAAGGCCAGTGTTCAGCCAAAATACATGAAATGAGTCAAATTCTAAAACAGCAATAACATAAGTTGTTCTGGTTTCAAACTAAGTTTTTTCATATACAATGACCTAATTCATCATTTTGAGCTATTTTTTATGACATTTCATCGCATTTAGCAAAATTTCAAAAATTCAGGCCAATATACCAAAGTGGGAAAAGTTCAAACATAGTGGTCAACACTAGCAGAGTGTCCCAAGTACATCTCTAGTGCCCCAAACTTACCTAAAATCCGAGCGTGAGCTGATCCGGTAATGCATGAAGAATTTTACATCATTTCCATGTAATATGGGAAAATGCCGAATGGAAACACTTACCACATCCAAGGACAGTGTTCAGCCAAAATACATGAAATGAGTCAAATTCTAAAACAGCAATAACATAAGTTGTTCTGGTTTCAAACTAAGTTTTTTCATATACAATGACCTAATTCATCATTTTGAGCTAAGTTTCATGACATTTCATTGCATTTATAAAATTTCAAAAATTCAGGCCAATATACCAAAGTGGGAAAAGTTCAAACATAGTGGTCAACACTAGCAGAGTGTCCCAAGTACATCTCTAGTGCCCCAAACTTACCTAAAATCTGAGCGTGAGCTGATCCGGTAATGCATGAAGAATTTTACATCATTTCCATGTAATATGGGAAAATGCCGAATGGAAACACTTACCACATCCAAGGCCAGTGTTCAGCCAAAATACATGAAATGAGTCAAATTCTAAAACAGCAATAACATAAGTTGTTCTGGTTTCAAACTAAGTTTTTTCATATACAATGACCTAATTCATCATTTTGAGCTATTTTTTATGACATTTCATCGCATTTAGCAAAATTTCAAAAATTCAGGCCAATATACCAAAGTGGGAAAAGTTCAAACATAGTGGTCAACACTAGCAGAGTATCCCAAGTACATCTCTAGCGCCCCAAACTTAGCTAAAATCCGAGCGTGAGCTGATCCGGTAATGCATGAAGAATTTTACATCATTTCCATGTAATATGGGAAAATGCCGAATGGAAACACTTACCACATCCAAGGCCAGTGTTCAGCCAAAATACATGAAATGAGTCAAATTCTAAAACAGCAATAACATAAGTTGTTCTGGTTCCAAACTAAGTTTTTTCAAATACAATGACCTAATTCATCATTTTGAGCTAAGTTTCATGACATTTCATCGCATTTAGCAAAATTTCAAAAATTCAGGCCAATATACCAAAGTGGGAAAAGTTCAAACATATTGGTCAACACTAGCAGAGTGTCCCAAGTACATCTCTAGCGCCCCAAACTTAGCTAAAATCCGAGCGTGAGCTGATCCGGTAATGCATGAAGAATTTTACATCATTTCCATGTAATATGGGAAAATGCCGAATGGAAACACTTACCACATCCAAGGCCAGTGTTCAGCCAAAATACATGAAATGAGTCAAATTTTAAAACAGCAATAACATAAGTTGTTCTGGTTTCAAACTAAGTTTTTTCATATACAATGACCTAATTCATCATTTTGAGCTAAGTTTCATGACATTTCATCGCATTTAGCAAAATTTCAAAAATTCAGGCCAATATACCAAAGTGGGAAAAGTTCAAACATAGTGGTCAACACTAGCAGAGTGTCCCAAGTACATCTCTAGCGCCCCAAACTTAGCTAAAATCCGAGCGTGAGCTGATCCGGTAATGCATGAAGAATTTTACATCATTTCCATGTAACATGGGAAAATGCCGAATGGAAACACTTACCACATCCAAGGCCAGTGTTCAGCCAAAATACATGAAATGAGTCAAATTCTAAAACAGTAATAACATAAGTTGTTCTGGTTCCAAACTAAGTTTTTTCAAATACAATGACCTAATTCATCATTTTGAGCTAAGTTTCATGACATTTCATCGCATTTAGCAAAATTTCAAAAATTCAGGCCAATATACCAAAGTGGGAAAAGTTCAAACATAGTGGTCAACACTAGCAGAGTGTCCCAAGTACATCTCTAGTGCCGCAAACTTACCTAAAATCCCAGCGTGAGCTGATCCGGTAATGCATGAAGAATTTTACATCATTTCCATGTAATATGGGAAAATGCCGAATGGAAACACTTACCACATCCAAGGCCAATGTTCAGCCAAAATACATGAAATGAGTCAAATTCTAAAACAGCAATAACATAAGTTGTTCTGGTTTCAAACTAAGTTTTTTCATATACAATGACCTAATTCATCATTTTGAGCTAAGTTTCATGACATTTCATCGCATTTAGCAAAATTTCAAAAATTCAGGCCAATATACCAAAGTGGGAAAAGTTCAAACATAGTGGTCAACACTAGCAGAGTGTCCCAAGTACATCTCTAGCGCCCCAAACTTAGCTAAAATCCGAGCGTGAGCTGATCCGGTAATGCATGAAGAATTTTACATCATTTCCATGTAATATGGGAAAATGCCGAATGGAAACACTTACCACATCCAAGGCCAGTGTTCAGCCAAAATACATGAAATGAGTCAAATTCTAAAACAGTAATAACATAAGTTGTTCTGGTTCCAAACTAAGTTTTTTCAAATACAATGACCTAATTCATCATTTTGAGCTAAGTTTCATGACATTTCATCGCATTTAGCAAAATTTCAAAAATTCAGGCCAATATACCAAAGTGGGAAAAGTTCAAACATAGTGGTCAACACTAGCAGAGTATCCCAAGTACATCTCTAGCGCCCCAAACTTAGCTAAAATCCGAGCGTGAGCTGATCCGGTAATGCATGAAGAATTTTACATCATTTCCATGTAATATGGGAAAATGCCGAATGGAAACACTTACCACATCCAAGGCCAGTGTTCAGCCAAAATACATGAAATGAGTCAAATTCTAAAACAGCAATAACATAAGTTGTTCTGGTTTCAAACTAAGTTTTTTCATATACAATGACCTAATTCATCATTTTGAGCTAAGTTTCATGACATTTCATCGCATTTAGCAAAATTTCAAAAATTCAGGCCAATATACCAAAGTGGGAAAAGTTCAAACATAGTGGTCAACACTAGCAGAGTGTCCCAAGTACATCTCTAGCGCCCCAAACTTAGCTAAAATCCGAGCGTGAGCTGATCCGGTAATGCATGAAGAATTTTACATCATTTCCATGTAATATGGGAAAATGCCGAATGGAAACACTTACCACATCCAAGGCCAGTGTTCAGCCAAAATACATGAAATGAGTCAAATTCTAAAACAGTAATAACATAAGTTGTTCTGGTTCCAAACTAAGTTTTTTCAAATACAATGACCTAATTCATCATTTTGAGCTAAGTTTCATGACATTTCATCGCATTTAGCAAAATTTCAAAAATTCAGGCCAATATACCAAAGTGGGAAAAGTTCAAACATAGTGGTCAACACTAGCAGAGTATCCCAAGTACATCTCTAGCGCCCCAAACTTAGCTAAAATCCGAGCGTGAGCTGATCCGGTAATGCATGAAGAATTTTACATCATTTCCATGTAATATGGGAAAATGCCGAATGGAAACACTTACCACATCCAAGGCCAGTGTTCAGCCAAAATACATGAAATGAGTCAAATTCTAAAACAGCAATAACATAAGTTGTTCTGGTTCCAAACTAAGTTTTTTCAAATACAATGACCTAATTCATCATTTTGAGCTAAGTTTCATGACATTTCATCGCATTTAGCAAAATTTCAAAAATTCAGGCCAATATACCAAAGTGGGAAAAGTTCAAACATATTGGTAACACTAGCAGAGTGTCCCAAGTACATCTCTAGCGCCCCAAACTTAGCTAAAATCCGAGCGTGAGCTGATCCGGTAATGCATGAAGAATTTTACATCATTTCCATGTAATATGGGAAAATGCCGAATGGAAACACTTACCACATCCAAGGCCAGTGTTCAGCCAAAATACATGAAATGAGTCAAATTCTAAAACAGCAATAACATAAGTTGTTCTGGTTTCAAACTAAGTTTTTTCATATACAATGACCTAATTCATCATTTTGAGCTATTTTTTATGACATTTCATCGCATTTAACAAAATTTCAAAAATTCAGGCCAATATACCAAAGTGGGAAAAGTTCAAACATAGTGGTCAACACTAGCAGAGTGTCCCAAGTACATCTCTAGTGCCCCAAACTTACCTAAAATCCGAGCGTGAGCTGATCCGGTAATGCATGAAGAATTTTACATCATTTCCATGTAATATGGGAAAATGCCGAATGGAAACACTTACCACATCCAAGGCCAGTGTTCAGCCAAAATACATGAAATGAGTCAAATTCTAAAACAGCAATAACATAAGTTGTTCTGGTTTCAAACTAAGTTTTTTCATATACAATGACCTAATTCATCATTTTGAGCTAAGTTTCATGACATTTCATCGCATTTAGCAAAATTTTAAAAATTCAGGCCAATATACCAAAGTGGGAAAAGTTCAAACATAGTGGTCAACACTAGCAGAGTGTCCCAAGTACATCTCTAGTGCCCCAAACTTACCTAAAATCCGAGCGTGAGCTGATCCGGTAATGCATGAAGAATTTTACATCATTTCCATGTAATATGGGAAAATGCCGAATGGAAACACTTACCACATCCAAGGCCAGTGTTCAGCCAAAATACATGAAATGAGTCAAATTCTAAAACAGCAATAACATAAGTTGTTCTGGTTTCAAACTAAGTTTTTTCATATACAATGACCTAATTCATCATTTTGAGCTATTTTTTATGACATTTCATCGCATTTAGCAAAATTTCAAAAATTCAGGCCAATATACCAAAGTGGGAAAAGTTCAAACATATTGGTCAACACTAGCAGAGTGTCCCAAGTACATCTCTAGTGCCCCAAACTTACCTAAAATCCGAGCGTGAGCTGATCCGGTAATGCATGAAGAATTTTACATCATTTCCATGTAATATGGGAAAATGCCGAATGGAAACACTTACCACATCCAAGGCCAGTGTTCAGCCAAAATACATGAAATGAGTCAAATTCTAAAACAGCAATAACATAAGTTGTTCTGGTTTCAAACTAAGTTTTTTCATATACAATGACCTAATTCATCATTTTGAGCTAAGTTTCATGACATTTCATCGCATTTAGCAAAATTTCAAAAATTCAGGCCAATATACCAAAGTGGGAAAAGTTCAAACATATTGGTCAACACTAGCAGTGTCCCAAGTACATCTCTAGCGCCCCAAACTTAGCTAAAATCCGAGCGTGAGCTGATCCGGTAATGCATGAAGAATTTTACATCATTTCCATGTAATATGGGAAAATGCCGAATGGAAACACTTACCACATCCAAGGCCAGTGTTCAGCCAAAATACATGAAATGAGTCAAATTCTAAAACAGCAATAACATAAGTTGTTCTGGTTTCAAACTAAGTTTTTTCATATACAATGACCTAATTCATCATTTTGAGCTATTTTTTATGACATTTCATCGCATTTAGCAAAATTTCAAAAATTCAGGCCAATATACCAAAGTGGGTAAAGTTCAAACATAGTGGTCAACACTAGCAGAGTGTCCCAAGTACATCTCTAGTGCCCCAAACTTACCTAAAATCCGAGCGTGAGCTGATCCGGTAATGCATGAAGAATTTTACATCATTTCCATGTAATATGGGAAAATGCCGAATGGAAACACTTACCACATCCAAGGCCAGTGTTCAGCCAAAATACATGAAATGAGTCAAATTCTAAAACAGCAATAACATAAGTTGTTCTGGTTTCAAACTAAGTTTTTTCATATACAATGACCTAATTCATCATTTTGAGCTAAGTTTCATGACATTTCATCGCATTTAGCAAAATTTCAAAAATTTAGGCCAATATACCAAAGTGGGAAAAGTTCAAACATAGTGGTCAACACTAGCAGAGTGTCCCAAGTACATCTCTAGTGCCCCAAACTTACCTAAAATCCGAGCGTGAGCTGATCCGGTAATGCATGAAGAATTTTACATCATTTCCATGTAATATGGGAAAATGCCGAATGGAAACACTTACCACATCCAAGGCCAGTGTTCAGCCAAAATACATGAAATGAGTCAAATTCTAAAACAGCAATAACATAAGTTGTTCTGGTTTCAAACTAAGTTTTTTCATATACAATGACCTAATTCATCATTTTGAGCTATTTTTTATGACATTTCATCGCATTTAGCAAAATTTCAAAAATTCAGGCCAATATACCAAAGTGGGAAAAGTTCAAACATATTGGTCAACACTAGCAGAGTGTCCCAAGTACATCTCTAGTGCCCCAAACTTACCTAAAATCCGAGCGTGAGCTGATCCGGTAATGCATGAAGAATTTTACATCATTTCCATGTAATATGGGAAAATGCCGAATGGAAACACTTACCACATCCAAGGCCAGTGTTCAGCCAAAATACATGAAATGAGTCAAATTCTAAAACAGCAATAACATAAGTTGTTCTGGTTTCAAACTAAGTTTTTTCATATACAATGACCTAATTCATCATTTTGAGCTAAGTTTCATGACATTTCATCGCATTTAGCAAAATTTCAAAAATTCAGGCCAATATACCAAAGTGGGAAAAGTTCAAACATATTGGTCAACACTAGCAGTGTCCCAAGTACATCTCTAGCGCCCCAAACTTAGCTAAAATCCGAGCGTGAGCTGATCCGGTAATGCATGAAGAATTTTACATCATTTCCATGTAATATGGGAAAATGCCGAATGGAAACACTTACCACATCCAAGGCCAGTGTTCAGCCAAAATACATGAAATGAGTCAAATTCTAAAACAGCAATAACATAAGTTGTTCTGGTTTCAAACTAAGTTTTTTCATATACAATGACCTAATTCATCATTTTGAGCTAAGTTTCATGACATTTCATCGCATTTAGCAAAATTTCAAAAATTCAGGCCAATATACCAAAGTGGGAAAAGTTCAAACATAGTGGTCAACACTAGCAGAGTGTCCCAAGTACATCTCTAGCGCCCCAAACTTAGCTAAAATCCGAGCGTGAGCTGATCCGGTAATGCATGAAGAATTTTACATCATTTCCATGTAATATGGGAAAATGCCGAATGGAAACACTTACCACATCCAAGGCCAGTGTTCAGCCAAAATACATGAAATGAGTCAAATTCTAAAACAGTAATAACATAAGTTGTTCTGGTTCCAAACTAAGTTTTTTCAAATACAATGACCTAATTCATCATTTTGAGCTAAGTTTCATGACATTTCATCGCATTTAGCAAAATTTCAAAAATTCAGGCCAATATACCAAAGTGGGAAAAGTTCAAACATAGTGGTCAACACTAGCAGAGTGTCCCAAGTACATCTCTAGTGCCCCAAACTTACCTAAAATCCGAGCGTGAGCTGATCCGGTAATGCATGAAGAATTTTACATCATTTCCATGTAATATGGGAAAATGCCGAATGGAAACACTTACCACATCCAAGGCCAGTGTTCAGCCAAAATACATGAAATGAGTCAAATTCTAAAACAGCAATAACATAAGTTGTTCTGGTTTCAAACTAAGTTTTTTCATATACAATGACCTAATTCATCATTTTGAGCTATTTTTTATCACATTTCATCGCATTTAGCAAAATTTCAAAAATTCAGGCCAATATACCAAAGTGGGAAAAGTTCAAACATAGTGGTCAACACTAGCAGAGTGTCCCAAGTACATCTCTAGTGCCCCAAACTTACCTAAAATCCGAGCGTGAGCTGATCCGGTAATGCATGAAGAATTTTACATCATTTCCATGTAATATGGGAAAATGCCGAATGGAAACACTTACCACATCCAAGGCCAGTGTTCAGCCAAAATACATGAAATGAGTCAAATTCTAAAACAGCAATAAGATAAGTTGTTCTGGTTTCAAACTAAGTTTTTTCATATACAATGACCTAATTCATCATTTTGAGCTAAGTTTCATGACATTTCATCACATTTAGCAAAATTTCAAAAATTCAGGCCAATATACCAAAGTGGAAAAAGTTCAAACATAGTGGTCAACACTAGCAGAGTGTCCCAAGTACATCTCTAGTGCCCCAAACTTACCTAAAATCCGAGCGTGAGCTGATCCGGTAATGCATGAAGAATTTTACATCATTTCCATGTAATATGGGAAAATGCCGAATGGAAACACTTACCACATCCAAGGCCAGTGTTCAGCCAAAATACATGAAATGAGTCAAATTCTAAAACAGCAATAACATAAGTTGTTCTGGTTTCAAACTAAGTTTTTTCATATACAATGACCTAATTCATCATTTTGAGCTAAGTTTCATGACATTTCATCGCATTTAGCAAAATTTCAAAAATTCAGGCCAATATACCAAAGTGGGAAAAGTTCAAACATAGTGGTCAACACTAGCAGAGTGTCCCAAGTACATCTCTAGTGCCCCAAACTTACCTAAAATCCGAGCGTGAGCTGATCCGGTAATGCATGAAGAATTTTACATCATTTCCATGTAATATGGGAAAATGCCGAATGGAAACTCTTACCACATCCAAGGCCAGTGTTCAGCCAAAATACATGAAATGAGTCAAATTCTAAAACAGCAATAACATAAGTTGTTCTGGTTTCAAACTAAGTTTTTTCATATACAATGACCTAATTCATCATTTTGAGCTAAGTTTCATGACATTTCATCGCATTTAGCAAAATTTCAAAAATTCAGGCCAATATACCAAAGTGGGAAAAGTTCAAACATAGTGGTCAACACTAGCAGAGTGTCCCAAGTACATCTCTAGTGCCCCAAACTTACCTAAAATCCGAGCGTGAGCTGATCCGGTAATGCATGAAGAATTTTACATCATTTCCATGTAATATGGGAAAATGCCGAATGGAAACACTTACCACATCCAAGGCCAGTGTTCAGCCAAAATACATGAAATGAGTCAAATTCTAAAACAGTAATAACATAAGTTGTTCTGGTTCCAAACTAAGTTTTTTCAAATACAATGACCTAATTCATCATTTTGAGCTAAGTTTCATGACATTTCATCGCATTTAGCAAAATTTCAAAAATTCAGGCCAATATACCAAAGTGGGAAAAGTTCAAACCTAGTGGTCAACACTAGCAGAGTGTCCCAAGTACATCTCTAGCGCCCCAAACTTACCTAAAATCCGAGCGTGAGCTGATCCGGTAATGCATGAAGAATTTTACATCATTTCCATGTAATATGGGAAAATGCCGAATGGAAACACTTACCACATCCAAGGCCAGTGTTCAGCCAAAATACATCAAATGAGTCAAATTCTAAAACAGCAATAACATAAGTTGTTCTGGTTTCAAACTAAGTTTTTTCATATACAATGACCTAATTCATCATTTTGAGCTAAGTTTCATGACATTTCATCGCATTTAGCAAAATTTCAAAAATTCAGGCCAATATACCAAAGTGGGAAAAGTTCAAACATAGTGGTCAACACTAGCAGAGTGTCCCAAGTACATCTCTAGCGCCCCAAACTTAGCTAAAATCCGAGCGTGAGCTGATCCGGTAATGCATGAAGAATTTTACATCATTTCCATGTAATATGGGAAAATGCCGAATGGAAACACTTACCACATCCAAGGCCAGTGTTCAGCCAAAATACATCAAATGAGTCAAATTCTAAAACAGCAATAACATAAGTTGTTCTGGTTTCAAACTAAGTTTTTTCATATACAATGACCTAATTCATCATTTTGAGCTAAGTTTCATGACATTTCATCGCATTTAGAAAAATTTCAAAAATTCAGGCCAATATACCAAAGTGGGAAAAGTTCAAACATAGTGGTCAACACTAGCAGAGTGTCCCAAGTACATCTCTAGCGCCCCAAACTTACCTAAAATCCGAGCGTGAGCCGATCCGGTAATGCATGAAGAATTTTACATCATTTCCATGTAATATGGGAAAATGCCGAATGGAAACACTTATTACATCCAAGGCCAGTGTTCAGCCAAAATACATCAGAGTCAAATTCTAAAACAGTAATAACATAAGTTGTTCTGGTTCCAAACTAAGTTTTTTCATATACAATGACCTAATTCATCATTTTGAGCTAAGTTTCATGACATTTCATCACATTTAGCAAAATTTCAAAAATTCAGGCCAATATACCAAAGTGGGAAAAGTTCAAACATAGTGGTCAACACTAGCAGAGTGTCCCAAGTACATCTCTAGTGCCCCAAACTTACCTAAAATCCGAGCGTGAGCTGATCCGGTAATGCATGAAGAATTTTACATCATTTCCATGTAATATGGGAAAATGCCGAATGGAAACACTTACCACATCCAAGGCCAGTGTTCAGCCAAAATACATGAAATGAGTCAAATTCTAAAACAGCAATAACATAAGTTGTTCTGGTTTCAAACTAAGTTTTTTCATATACAATGACCTAATTCATCATTTTGAGCTAAGTTTCATGACATTTCATCGCATTTAGCAAAATTTCAAAAATTCAGGCCAATATACCAAAGTGGGAAAAGTTCAAACATAGTGGTCAACACTAGCAGAGTGTCCCAAGTACATCTCTAGCGCCCCAAACTTAGCTAAAATCCGAGCGTGAGCTGATCCGGTAATGCATGAAGAATTTTACATCATTTCCATGTAATATGGGAAAATGCCGAATGGAAACACTTACCACATCCAAGGCCAGTGTTCAGCCAAAATACATCAAATGAGTCAAATTCTAAAACAGCAATAACATAAGTTGTTCTGGTTTCAAACTAAGTTTTTTCATATACAATGACCTAATTCATCATTTTGAGCTAAGTTTCATGACATTTCATCGCATTTAGAAAAATTTCAAAAATTCAGGCCAATATACCAAAGTGGGAAAAGTTCAAACATAGTGGTCAACACTAGCAGAGTGTCCCAAGTACATCTCTAGCGCCCCAAACTTACCTAAAATCCGAGCGTGAGCCGATCCGGTAATGCATGAAGAATTTTACATCATTTCCATGTAATATGGGAAAATGCCGAATGGAAACACTTATTACATCCAAGGCCAGTGTTCAGCCAAAATACATCAAATGAGTCAAATTCTAAAACAGTAATAACATAAGTTGTTCTGGTTCCAAACTAAGTTTTTTCATATACAATGACCTAATTCATCATTTTGAGCTAAGTTTCATGACATTTCATCACATTTAGCAAAATTTCAAAAATTCAGGCCAATATACCAAAGTGGGAAAAGTTCAAACATAGTGGTCAACACTAGCAGAGTGTCCCAAGTACATCTCTAGTGCCCCAAACTTACCTAAAATCCGAGCGTGAGCTGATCCGGTAATGCATGAAGAATTTTACATCATTTCCATGTAATATGGGAAAATGCCGAATGGAAACACTTACCACATCCAAGGCCAGTGTTCAGCCAAAATACATGAAATGAGTCAAATTCTAAAACAGCAATAACATAAGTTGTTCTGGTTTCAAACTAAGTTTTTTCATATACAATGACCTAATTCATCATTTTGAGCTAAGTTTCATGACATTTCATCGCATTTAGCAAAATTTCAAAAATTCAGGCCAATATACCAAAGTGGGAAAAGTTCAAACATAGTGGTCAACACTAGCAGAGTGTCCCAAGTACATCTCTAGTGCCCCAAACTTACCTAAAATCCGAGCGTGAGCTGATCCGGTAATGCATGAAGAATTTTACATCATTTCCATGTAATATGGGAAAATGCCGAATGGAAACACTTACCACATCCAAGGCCAGTGTTCAGCCAAAATACATGAAATGAGTCAAATTCTAAAACAGCAATAACATAAGTTGTTCTGGTTTCAAACTAAGTTTTTTCATATACAATGACCTAATTCATCATTTTGAGCTAAGTTTCATGACATTTCATCGCATTTAGCAAAATTTCAAAAATTCAGGCCAATATACCAAAGTGGGAAAAGTTCAAACATAGTGGTCAACACTAGCAGAGTGTCCCAAGTACATCTCTAGTGCCCCAAACTTACCTAAAATCCGAGCGTGAGCTGATCCGGTAATGCATGAAGAATTTTACATCATTTCCATGTAATATGGGAAAATGCCGAATGGAAACACTTACCACATCCAAGGCCAGTGTTCAGCCAAAATACATGAAATGAGTCAAATTCTAAAACAGTAATAACATAAGTTGTTCTGGTTCCAAACTAAGTTTTTTCAAATACAATGACCTAATTCATCATTTTGAGCTAAGTTTCATGACATTTCATCGCATTTAGCAAAATTTCAAAAATTCAGGCCAATATACCAAAGTGGGAAAAGTTCAAACCTAGTGGTCAACACTAGCAGAGTGTCCCAAGTACATCTCTAGCGCCCCAAACTTACCTAAAATCCGAGCGTGAGCTGATCCGGTAATGCATGAAGAATTTTACATCATTTCCATGTAATATGGGAAAATGCCGAATGGAAACACTTACCACATCCAAGGCCAGTGTTCAGCCAAAATACATCAAATGAGTCAAATTCTAAAACAGCAATAACATAAGTTGTTCTGGTTTCAAACTAAGTTTTTTCATATACAATGACCTAATTCATCATTTTGAGCTAAGTTTCATGACATTTCATCGCATTTAGCAAAATTTCAAAAATTCAGGCCAATATACCAAAGTGGGAAAAGTTCAAACATAGTGGTCAACACTAGCAGAGTGTCCCAAGTACATCTCTAGTGCCCCAAACTTACCTAAAATCCGAGCGTGAGCTGATCCGGTAATGCATGAAGAATTTTACATCATTTCCATGTAATATGGGAAAATGCCGAATGGAAACACTTACCACATCCAAGGCCAGTGTTCAGCCAAAATACATGAAATGAGTCAAATTCTAAAACAGTAATAACATAAGTTGTTCTGGTTCCAAACTAAGTTTTTTCAAATACAATGACCTAATTCATCATTTTGAGCTAAGTTTCATGACATTTCATCGCATTTAGCAAAATTTCAAAAATTCAGGCCAATATACCAAAGTGGGAAAAGTTCAAACCTAGTGGTCAACACTAGCAGAGTGTCCCAAGTACATCTCTAGCGCCCCAAACTTACCTAAAATCCGAGCGTGAGCTGATCCGGTAATGCATGAAGAATTTTACATCATTTCCATGTAATATGGGAAAATGCCGAATGGAAACACTTACCACATCCAAGGCCAGTGTTCAGCCAAAATACATCAAATGAGTCAAATTCTAAAACAGCAATAACATAAGTTGTTCTGGTTTCAAACTAAGTTTTTTCATATACAATGACCTAATTCATCATTTTGAGCTAAGTTTCATGACATTTCATCGCATTTAGCAAAATTTCAAAAATTCAGGCCAATATACCAAAGTGGGAAAAGTTCAAACATAGTGGTCAACACTAGCAGAGTGTCCCAAGTACATCTCTAGCGCCCCAAACTTAGCTAAAATCCGAGCGTGAGCTGATCCGGTAATGCATGAAGAATTTTACATCATTTCCATGTAATATGGGAAAATGCCGAATGGAAACACTTACCACATCCAAGGCCAGTGTTCAGCCAAAATACATCAAATGAGTCAAATTCTAAAACAGCAATAACATAAGTTGTTCTGGTTTCAAACTAAGTTTTTTCATATACAATGACCTAATTCATCATTTTGAGCTAAGTTTCATGACATTTCATCGCATTTAGAAAAATTTCAAAAATTCAGGCCAATATACCAAAGTGGGAAAAGTTCAAACATAGTGGTCAACACTAGCAGAGTGTCCCAAGTACATCTCTAGCGCCCCAAACTTACCTAAAATCCGAGCGTGAGCCGATCCGGTAATGCATGAAGAATTTTACATCATTTCCATGTAATATGGGAAAATGCCGAATGGAAACACTTATTACATCCAAGGCCAGTGTTCAGCCAAAATACATCAAATGAGTCAAATTCTAAAACAGTAATAACATAAGTTGTTCTGGTTCCAAACTAAGTTTTTTCATATACAATGACCTAATTCATCATTTTGAGCTAAGTTTCATGACATTTCATCACATTTAGCAAAATTTCAAAAATTCAGGCCAATATACCAAAGTGGGAAAAGTTCAAACATAGTGGTCAACACTAGCAGAGTGTCCCAAGTACATCTCTAGTGCCCCAAACTTACCTAAAATCCGAGCGTGAGCTGATCCGGTAATGCATGAAGAATTTTACATCATTTCCATGTAATATGGGAAAATGCCGAATGGAAACACTTACCACATCCAAGGCCAGTGTTCAGCCAAAATACATGAAATGAGTCAAATTCTAAAACAGCAATAACATAAGTTGTTCTGGTTTCAAACTAAGTTTTTTCATATACAATGACCTAATTCATCATTTTGAGCTAAGTTTCATGACATTTCATCGCATTTAGCAAAATTTCAAAAATTCAGGCCAATATACCAAAGTGGGAAAAGTTCAAACATAGTGGTCAACACTAGCAGAGTGTCCCAAGTACATCTCTAGTGCCCCAAACTTACCTAAAATCCGAGCGTGAGCTGATCCGGTAATGCATGAAGAATTTTACATCATTTCCATGTAATATGGGAAAATGCCGAATGGAAACACTTACCACATCCAAGGCCAGTGTTCAGCCAAAATACATGAAATGAGTCAAATTCTAAAACAGCAATAACATAAGTTGTTCTGGTTTCAAACTAAGTTTTTTCATATACAATGACCTAATTCATCATTTTGAGCTAAGTTTCATGACATTTCATCGCATTTAGCAAAATTTCAAAAATTCAGGCCAATATACCAAAGTGGGAAAAGTTCAAACATAGTGGTCAACACTAGCAGAGTGTCCCAAGTACATCTCTAGTGCCCCAAACTTACCTAAAATCCGAGCGTGAGCTGATCCGGTAATGCATGAAGAATTTTACATCATTTCCATGTAATATGGGAAAATGCCGAATGGAAACACTTACCACATCCAAGGCCAGTGTTCAGCCAAAATACATGAAATGAGTCAAATTCTAAAACAGTAATAACATAAGTTGTTCTGGTTCCAAACTAAGTTTTTTCAAATACAATGACCTAATTCATCATTTTGAGCTAAGTTTCATGACATTTCATCGCATTTAGCAAAATTTCAAAAATTCAGGCCAATATACCAAAGTGGGAAAAGTTCAAACCTAGTGGTCAACACTAGCAGAGTGTCCCAAGTACATCTCTAGCGCCCCAAACTTACCTAAAATCCGAGCGTGAGCTGATCCGGTAATGCATGAAGAATTTTACATCATTTCCATGTAATATGGGAAAATGCCGAATGGAAACACTTACCACATCCAAGGCCAGTGTTCAGCCAAAATACATCAAATGAGTCAAATTCTAAAACAGCAATAACATAAGTTGTTCTGGTTTCAAACTAAGTTTTTTCATATACAATGACCTAATTCATCATTTTGAGCTAAGTTTCATGACATTTCATCGCATTTAGCAAAATTTCAAAAATTCAGGCCAATATACCAAAGTGGGAAAAGTTCAAACATAGTGGTCAACACTAGCAGAGTGTCCCAAGTACATCTCTAGCGCCCCAAACTTAGCTAAAATCCGAGCGTGAGCTGATCCGGTAATGCATGAAGAATTTTACATCATTTCCATGTAATATGGGAAAATGCCGAATGGAAACACTTACCACATCCAAGGCCAGTGTTCAGCCAAAATACATCAAATGAGTCAAATTCTAAAACAGCAATAACATAAGTTGTTCTGGTTTCAAACTAAGTTTTTTCATATACAATGACCTAATTCATCATTTTGAGCTAAGTTTCATGACATTTCATCGCATTTAGAAAAATTTCAAAAATTCAGGCCAATATACCAAAGTGGGAAAAGTTCAAACATAGTGGTCAACACTAGCAGAGTGTCCCAAGTACATCTCTAGCGCCCCAAACTTACCTAAAATCCGAGCGTGAGCCGATCCGGTAATGCATGAAGAATTTTACATCATTTCCATGTAATATGGGAAAATGCCGAATGGAAACACTTACCACATCCAAGGCCAGTGTTCAGCCAAAATACATCAAATGAGTCAAATTCTAAAACAGTAATAACATAAGTTGTTCTGGTTCCAAACTAAGTTTTTTCATATACAATGACCTAATTCATCATTTTGAGCTAAGTTTCATGACATTTCATCGCATTTAGCGAAATTTCAAAAATTCAGGCCAATATACCAAAGTGGGAAAAATTCAAACATAGAGGTCAACACTAGCAGAGTGTCCCAAGTACATCTCTAGTGCCCCAAACTTAGCTAAAATCCGAGCGTGAGCTGATTGGGTAATGCATGAAGAATTTTACATCATTTCCATGTAATATGGGAAAATGCCGAATGGAAACACTTACCACATCCAAGGCCAGTGTTCAGCCAAAATACATGAAATGAGTCAAATTCTAAAACAGCAATAACAAAAGTTGTTCTGGTTCCAAACTAAGTTTTTTCATATACAATGACCTAAATCATCATTTTCAGCTAAGTTTCATGACATTTCATCGCATTTAGAAAAATTTCAAAAATTCAGGCCAATATACCAAAGTGGGAAAAGTTCAAACATAGTGGTCAACACTAGCAGAGTGTCACAAGTACATCTCTAGCGCCCCAAACTTACCTAAAATCCGAGCGTGAGCTGATCCGGTAATGCATGAAGAATTTTACATCATTTCCATCTAATATGGGAAAATGCCGAATGGAAACACTTACCACATCCAAGGCCAGTGTTCAGCCAAAATACATGAAATGAGTCAAATTCTAAAACAGCAATAACATAAGTTGTTCTGGTTCCAAACTAAGTTTTTTCATATACAATGACCTAATTCATCATTTTGAGCTAAGTTTCATGACATTTCATCGCATTTAGAAAAATTTCAAAAATTCAGGCCAATATACCAAAGTGGGAAAAGTTCAAACATAGTGGTCAACACTAGCAGAGTGTCCCAAGTACATCTCTAGCGCCCAAAACTTACCTAAAATCCGAGCGTGAGTTGATCCGGTAATGCATGAAGAATTTTACATCATTTCCATGTAATATGGGAAAATGCCGAATGGAAACACTTACCACATCCAAGGCCAGTGTTCAGCCAAAATACATGAAATGAGTCAAATTCTAAAACAGTAATAACATAAGTTGTTCTGGTTCCAAACTAAGTTTTTTCATATACAATGACCTAATTCATCATTTTGAGCTAAGTTTCATGACATTTCATCGCATTTAGAAAAATTTCAAAAATTCAGGCCAATATACCAAAGTGGGAAAAGTTCAAACATAGTGGTCAACACTAGCAGAGTGTCACAAGTACATCTCTAGCGCCCCAAACTTACCTAAAATCCGAGCGTGAGCTGATCCGGTAATGCATGAAGAATTTTACATCATTTCCATGTAATATGGAAAAATGCCGAATGGAAACACTTACCACATCCAAGGCCAGTGTTCAGCCAAAATACATGAAATGAGTCAAATTCTAAAACAGTAATAACATAAGTTGTTCTGGTTCCAAACTAAGTTTTTTCATATACAATGACCTAATTCATCATTTTGAGCTAAGTTTCATGACATTTCATCGCATTTAGCAAAATTTCAAAAATTCAGGCCAATATACCAAAGTGGGAAAAGTTCAAACATAGTGGTCAACACTAGCAGAGTGTCCCAAGTACATCTCTAGTGCCCCAAACTTACCTAAAATCCGAGCGTGAGCTGATCCGGTAATGCATGAAGAATTTTACATCATTTCCATGTAATATGGGAAAATGCCGAATGGAAACACTTACCACATCCAAGGCCAGTGTTCAGCCAAAATACATCAAATGAGTCAAATTCTAAAACAGCAATAACATAAGTTGTTCTTGTTCCAAACTAAGTTTTTTCATATACAATGACCTAATTCATCATTTTGAGCTAAGTTTCATGACATTTCATCGCATTTAGAAAAATTTCAAAAATTCAGGCCAATATACCAAAGTGGGAAAAGTTCAAACATAGTGGTCAACACTAGCAGAGTGTCCCAAGTACATCTCTAGCACCCCAAACTTACCTAAAATCCGAGCGTGAGCTGATCCGGTAATGCATGAAGAATTTTACATCATTTCCATGTAATATGGGAAAATGCCGAATGGAAACACTTACCACATCCAAGGCCAGTGTTCAGCCAAAATACATGAAATGAGTCAAATTCTAAAACAGCAATAACATAAGTTGTTCTGGTTTCAAACTAAGTTTTTTCATATACAATGACCTAATTCATCATTTTGAGCTATTTTTTATGACATTTCATCGCATTTAGCAAAATTTCAAAAATTCAGGCCAATATACCAAAGTGGGAAAAGTTGAAACATAGTGGTCAACACTAGCAGAGTGTCCCAAGTACATCTCTAGTGCCCCAAACTTACCTAAAATCCGAGCGTGAGCTGATCCGGTAATGCATGAAGAATTTTACATCATTTCCATGTAATATGGGAAAATGCCGAATGGAAACACTTACCACATCCAAGGCCAGTGTTCAGCCAAAATACATGAAATGAGTCAAATTCTAAAACAGCAATAAGATAAGTTGTTCTGGTTATAAACTAAGTTTTTTCATATACAATGACCTAATTCATCATTTTGAGCTAAGTTTCATGACATTTCATCGCATTTAGCAAAATTTCAAAAATTCAGGCCAATATACCAAAGTGGGAAAAGTTCAAACATAGTGGTCAACACTAGCAGAGTGTCCCAAGTACATCTCTAGTGCCCCAAACTTACCTAAAATCCGAGCGTGAGCTGATCCGGTAATGCATGAAGAATTTTACATCATTTCCATGTAATATGGGAAAATGCCGAATGGAAACACTTACCACATCCAAGGCCAGTGTTCAGCCAAAATACATGAAATGAGTCAAATTCTAAAACAGCAATAACATAAGTTGTTCTGGTTTCAAACTAAGTTTTTTCATATACAATGACCTAATTCATCATTTTGAGCTAAGTTTCATGACATTTCATCGCATTTAGCAAAATTTCAAAAATTCAGGCCAATATACCAAAGTGGGAAAAGTTCAAACATAGTGGTCAACACTAGCAGAGTGTCCCAAGTACATCTCTAGCGCCCCAAACTTAGCTAAAATCCGAGCGTGAGCTGATCCGGTAATGCATGAAGAATTTTACATCATTTCCATGTAATATGGGAAAATGCCGAATGGAAACACTTACCACATCCAAGGCCAGTGTTCAGCCAAAATACATCAAATGAGTCAAATTCTAAAACAGCAATAACATAAGTTGTTCTGGTTTCAAACTAAGTTTTTTCATATACAATGACCTAATTCATCATTTTGAGCTAAGTTTCATGACATTTCATCGCATTTAGAAAAATTTCAAAAATTCAGGCCAATATACCAAAGTGGGAAAAGTTCAAACATAGTGGTCAACACTAGCAGAGTGTCCCAAGTACATCTCTAGCACCCCAAAACTTACCTAAAATCCGAGCGTGAGCTGATCCGGTAATGCATGAAGAATTTTACATCATTTCCATGTAATATGGGAAAATGCCGAATGGAAACACTTACCACATCCAAGGCCAGTGTTCAGCCAAAATACATCAAATGAGTCAAATTCTAAAACAGCAATAACATAAGTTGTTCTGGTTTCAAACTAAGTTTTTTCATATACAATGACCTAATTCATCATTTTGAGCTAAGTTTCATGACATTTCATCGCATTTAGCAAAATTTCAAAAATTCAGGCCAATATACCAAAGTGGGAAAAGTTCAAACATAGTGATCAACACTAGCAGAGTGTCCCAAGTACATCTCTAGCGCCCCAAACTTAGCTAAAATCCGAGCGTGAGCTGATCCGGTAATGCATCAACAATTTTACATCATTTCCATGTAATATGGGAAAATGCCGAATGGAAACACTTACCACATCCAAGGCCAGTGTTCAGCCAAAATACATGAAATGAGTCAAATTCTAAAACAGCAATAACAAAAGTTGTTCTGGTTCCAAACTAAGTTTTTTCATATACAATGACCTAAATCATCATTTTCAGCTAAGTTTCATGACATTTCATCGCATTTAGAAAAATTTCAAAAATTCAGGCCAATATACCAAAGTGGGAAAAGTTCAAACATAGTGGTCAACACTAGCAGAGTGTCACAAGTACATCTCTAGCGCCCCAAACTTACCTAAAATCCGAGCGTGAGCTGATCCGGTAATGCATGAAGAATTTTACATCATTTCCATGTAATATGGGAAAATGCCGAATGGACACACTTACCACATCCAAGGCCAGTGTTCAGCCAAAATACATCAAATGAGTCAAATTCTAAAACAGCAATAATATAAGTTGTTCTGGTTTCAAACTAAGTTTTTTCATATACAATGACCTAATTCATCATTTCGAGCTAAGTTTCATGACATTTCATCGCATTTAGAAAAATTTCAAAAATTCAGGCCAATATACCAAAGTGGGAAAAGTTCAAACATAGTGGTCAACACTAGCAGAGTGTCCCAAGTACATCTCTAGCGCCCCAAACTTACCTAAAATCCGAGCGTGAGCTGATCCGGTAATGCATGAAGAATTTTACATCATTTCCATGTAATATGGGAAAATGCCGAATGGAAACACTTACCACATCCAAGGCCAGTGTTCAGCCAAAATACATGAAATGAGTCAAATTCTAAAACAGTAATAACATAAGTTGTTCTGGTTCCAAACTAAGTTTTTTCATATACAATGACCTAATTCATCATTTTGAGCTAAGTTTCATGACATTTCATCGCATTTAGCAAAATTTCAAAAATTCAGGCCAATATACCAAAGTGGGAAAAGTTCAAACATAGAGATAAACACTAACAGAGTGTCCCAAGTACATCTCTAGTGCCCCAAACTTAGCTAAAATCTGAGCGTGAGCTGATCCGGTAATGCACGAAGAATTTTACATCATTTCCATGTAATATGGGAAAATGCCAAATGGAAACACTTACCATATCCAAGGCCAGTGTTCAGCCAAAATCCATGAAATGAGTCAAATTCTAAAACAGCAATAACATAAGTTGTTCTGGTTCCAAACTAAGTTTTTTCATATACAATGACCTAATTAATGATTTTGAGCTAAGTTTCATGACATTTCATCGCATTTAGCAAAATTTCAAAAACTCAGGCCAATATACCAAGGTGGGAAAAGTTCAAACATAGTGGTCAACACTAGCAGAGTGTCCCAAGTACATCTCTAGCGCCCCAAACTTACCTAAAATCCGAGCGTGAGCTGATTCGGTAATGCATGAAGAATTTTACATCATTTCCATTTAATATGGGAAAATGCCGAATGGAAACACTTACCACATCCAAGGCCAGTGTTCAGCCAAAATACATGAAATGAGTCAAATTCTAAAACAGCAATAAGATTAGTTGTTCTGGTTCCAAACTAAGTTTTTTCATATACAATGACCTAATTCATCATTTTGAGCTAAGTTTCATGACATTTCATCGCATTTAGCAAAATTTAAAAAATTCAGGCCAATATACAAAAGTGGGAAAAGTTCAAACATAGTGGTCAACACTAGCAGAGTGTCCCAAGTACATCTCTAGTGCCCCAAACTTAGCTAAAATCCGAGCGTGAGCTGATCCGGTAATGCATGAAGAATTTTAAACCATTTCCATGTAATATGGGAAAATGCCGAATGGAAACACTTACCACATCCAAGGCCAGTGTTCAGCCAAAATACATGAAATGAGTCAAATTCTAAAACAGCAATAACATAAGTTGTTCTTGTTCCAAACTAAGTTTTTTCATATACAATGACCGAATTCATCATTTTGAGCTAAGTTTCATGACATTTCATCGCATTTAGAAAAATTTCAAAAATTCAGGCCAATATACCAAAGTGGGAAAAGTTCAAACATAGTGGTCAACACTAGCAGAGTGTCCCAAGTACATCTCTAGCGCCCCAAACTTACCTAAAATCCGAGCGTGAGCTGATCCGGTAATGCATGAAGAATTTTACATCATTTCCATGTAATATGGGAAAATGCCGAATGGAAACACTTACCACATCCAAGGCCAGTGTTCAGCCAAAATACATGAAATGAGTCAAATTCTAAAACAGCAATAACATAAGTTGTTCTGGTTTCAAACTAAGTTTTTTCATATACAATGACCTAATTCATCATTTTGAGCTAAGTTTCATGACATTTCATCGCATTTAGCAAAATTTCAAAAATTCAGGCCAATATACCAAAGTGGGAAAAGTTCAAACATAGAGGTCAACACTAGCAGAGTGTCCCAAGTACATCTCTAGTGCCCCAAACTTAGCTAAAATCCGAGCGTGGGCTGATCCGGTAATGCATGAAGAATTTTACATCATTTCCATGTAATATGGGAAAATGCCGAATGGAAACACTTACCATATCCAAGGCCAGTGTTCAGCCAAAATCCATGAAATGAGTCAAATTCTAAAACAGCAATAACATAAGTTGTTCTGGTTCCAAACTAAGTTTTTTCATATACAATGACCTAATTCATGATTTTGAGCTAAGTTTCATGACATTTCATCGCATTTAGCAAAATTTCAAAAACTCAGGCCAATATACCAAAGTGGGAAAAGTTCAAACATAGCGGTCAACACTAGCAGAGTGTCCCAAGTACATCTCTAGCGCCCCAAACTTACCTAAAATCCGAGCGTGAGCTGATCCGGTAATGCATGAAGAATTTTACATCATTTCCATGTAATATGGGAAAATGGCGAATGGAAACACTTACCACATCCAAGGCCAGTGTTCAGCCAAAATACATGAAATGAGTCAAATTCTAAAACAGCAATAAGATTAGTTGTTCTGGTTCCAAACTAAGTTTTTTCATATACAATGACCTAATTCATCATTTTGAGCTAAGTTTCATGACATTTCATCGCATTTAGCAAAATTTCAAAAATTCAGGCCAATATACCAAAGTGGGAAAAGTTCAAACATAGTGGTCAACACTAGCAGAGTGTCCCAAGTACATCTCTAGTGCCCCAAACTTAGCTAAAATCCGAGCGTGAGCTGATCCGGTAATGCATGAAGAATTTTACATCATTTCCATGTAATATGGGAAAATGCCGAATGGAAACACTTACCACATCCAAGGCCAGTGTTCAGCCAAAATACATGAAATGAGTCAAATTCTAAAACAGCAATAACATAAGTTGTTCTGGTTCCAAACTAAGTTTTTTCATATACAATGACCTAATTCATCATTTTGAGCTAAGTTTCATGACATTTCATCGCATTTAGAAAAATTTCAAAATTTCAGGCCAATATACCAAAGTGGGAAAAGTTCAAACATAGTGGTCAACACTAGCAGAGTGTCCAAAGTACATCTCTAGCGCCCCAAACTTACCTAAAATCCGAGCGTGAGCTGATCCGGAAATGCATGAAGAATTTTACATCATTTCCATGTAATATGGGAAAATGCCGAATGGAAACACTTACCATCTCCAAGGCCAGTGTTCAGCCAAAATACATCAAATGAGTCAAATTCTAAAACAGCAATAACATAAGTTGTTCTGGTTTCAAACTAAGTTTTTTCATATACAATGACCTAATTCATCATTTTGAGCTAAGTTTCATGACATTTCATCGCATTTAGCAAAATTTCAAAAATTCAGGCCAATATACCAAAGTGGGAAAAGTTCAAACATAGTGGTCAACACTAGCAGAGTGTCCCAAGTACATCTCTAGCGCCCCAAACTTAGCTAAAATCCGAGCGTGAGCTGATCCGGTAATGCATGAAGAATTTTACATCATTTCCATGTAATATGGGAAAATGCCGAATGGAAACACTTACCACATCCAAGGCCAGTGTTCAGCCAAAATACATCAAATGAGTCAAATTCTAAAACAGTAATAACATAAAATGTTCTGGTTCCAAACTAAGTTTTTTCATATACAATGACCTAATTCATCATTTTGAGCTAAGTTTCATGACATTTCATCGCATTTAGCAAAATTTCAAAAATTCAGGCCAATATACCAAAGTGGGAAAAGTTCAAACATAGAGGTCAACACTAGCAGAGTGTCCCAAGTACATCTCTAGTGCCCCAAACTTAGCTAAAATCCGAGCGTGAGCTGATCCGGTAATGCATGAAGAATTTTACATCATTTCCATGTAATATGGGAAAATGCCGAATGGAAACACTTACCATATCCAAGGCCAGTGTTCAGCCAAAATCCATGAAATGAGTCAAATTCTAAAACAGCAATAACATAAGTTGTTCTGGTTCCAAACTAAGTTTTTTCATATACAATGACCTAATTCATGATTTTGAGCTAAGTTTCATGACATTTCATCGCATTTAGCAAAATTTCAAAAACTGAGGCCAATATACCAAGGTGGGAAAAGTTCAAACATAGTGGTCAACACTAGCAGAGTGTCCCAAGTACATCTCTAGCGCCCCAAACTTAGCTAAAATCCGAGCGTGAGCTGATCCGGTAATGCATGAAGAATTTTACATCATTTCCATGTAATATGGGAAAATGCCGAATGGAAACACTTACCACATCCAAGGCCAGTGTTCAGCCAAAATACATGAAATGAGTCAAATTCTAAAACAGCAATAAGATTAGTTGTTCTGGTTCCAAACTAAGTTTTTTCATATACAATGACCTAATTCATCATTTTGAGCTAAGTTTCATGACATTTCATCGCATTTAGCAAAATTTCAAAAATTCAGGCCAATATACCAAAGTGGGAAAAGTTCAAACATAGTGGTCAACACTAGCAGAGTGTCCCAACTACATCTCTAGTGCCCGAAACTTAGCTAAAATCCGAGCGTGAGCTGATCCGGTAATGCATGAAGAATTTTACATCATTTCCATGTAATATGGGAAAATGCCGAATGGAAACACTTACCACATCCAAGGCCAGTGTTCAGCCAAAATACATGAAATGAGTCAAATTCTAAAACAGCAATAACATAAGTTGTTCTGGTTCCAAACTAAGTTTTTTCATATACAATGGCCTAATTCACCATTTTGAGCTAAGTTTCATGACATTTCATCGCATTTAGAAAATTTCAAAAATTCAGGCCAATATACCAAAGTGGGAAAAGTTCAAACATAGTGGTCAACACTAGCAGAGTGTCCCAAGTACATCTCTAGCGCCCCAAACTTACCTAAAATCCGAGCGTGAGCTGATCCGGTAATGCATGAAGAATTTTACATCATTTCCATGTAATATGGGAAAATGCCGAATGGAAACACTTACCACATCCAAGGCCAGTGTTCAGCCAAAATACATGAAATGAGTCAAATTCTAAAACAGCAATAAGATTAGTTGTTCTGGTTCCAAACTAAGTTTTTTCATATACAATGACCTAATTCATCATTTTGAGCTAACTTTCATGACATTTCATCGCATTTAGCAAAATTTCAAAAATTCAGGCCAATATACCAAAGTGGGAAAAGTTCAAACATAGTGGTCAACACTAGCAGAGTGTCCCAAGTACATCTCTAGTGCCCCAAACTTAACTAAAATCCGAGCGTGAGCTGATCCGGTAATGCATGAAGAATTTTACATCATTTCCATGTAATATGGGAAAATGCCGAATGGAAACACTTACCACATCCAAGACCAGTGTTCAGCCAAAATACATGAAATGAGTCAAATTCTAAAACAGCAATAACATAAGTTTTTCTGGTTCCAAACTAAGTTTTTTCATATACAATGACCTAATTCATCATTTTGAGCTAAGTTTCATGACATTTCATCGCATTTAGAAAAATTTCAAAATTTCAGGCCAATATACCAAAGTGGGAAAAGTTCAAACATAGTGGTCAACACTAGCAGAGTGTCCAAAGTACATGTCTAGCGCCCCAAACTTACCTAAAATCCGAGCGTGAGCTGTTCCGGAAATGCATGAAGAATTTTACATCATTTCCATGTAATATGGGAAAATGCCGAATGGAAACACTTACCACATCCAAGGCCAGTGTTCAGCCAAAATACATGAAATGAGTCAAATTCTAAAACAGCAATAACATAAGTTGTTCTGGTTTCAAACTAAGTTTTTTCATATACAATGACCTAATTCATGATTTTGAGCTAAGTTTCATGACATTTCATCGCATTTAGCAAAATTTCAAAAATTCAGGCCAATATACCAAAGTGGGAAAAGTTCAAACATAGTGGTCAACACTAGCAGAGTGTCCCAAGTACATCTCTAGCGCCCCAAACTTAGCTAAAATCCGAGCGTGAGCTGATCCGGTAATGCATGAAGAATTTTACATCATTTCCATGTAATATGGGAAAATGCCGAATGGAAACACTTACCACATCCAAGGCCAGTGTTCAGCCAAAATACATGAAATGAGTCAAATTCTAAAACAGTAATAACATAAGTTGTTCTGGTTCCAAACTAAGTTTTTTCATATACAATGACCTAATTCATCATTTTGAGCTAAGTTTCATGACATTTCATCGCATTTAGCAAAATTTCAAAAATTCAGGCCAATATACCAAAGTGGGAAAAGTTCAAACATAGAGGTCAACACTAGCAGAGTGTCCCAAGTACATCTCCAGTGCCCCAAACTTAGCTAAAATCCGAGCGTGAGCTGATCCGGTAATGCATGAAGAATTTTACATCATTTCCATGTAATATGGGAAAATGCCGAATGGAAACACTTACCATATCCAAGGCCAGTGTTCAGCCAAAATCCATGAAATGAGTCAAATTCTAAAACAGCAATAACATAAGTTGTTCTGGTTCCAAACTAAGTTTTTTCATATACAATGACCTAATTCATGATTTTGAGCTAAGTTTCATGACATTTCATCGCATTTAGCAAAATTTCAAAAACTGAGGCCAATATACCAAGGTGGGAAAAGTTCAAACATAGTGGTCAACACTAGCAGAGTGTCCCAAGTACATCTCTAGCGCCCCAAACTTACCTAAAATCCGAGCGTGAGCTGATCCGGTAATGCATGAAGAATTTTACATCATTTCCATGTAATATGGGAAAATGCCGAATGGAAACACTTACCACATCCAAGGCCAGTGTTCAGCCAAAATACATGAAATGAGTCAAATTCTAAAACAGCAATAAGATTAGTTGTTCTGGTTCCAAACTAAGTTTTTTCATATACAATGACCTAATTCATCATTTTGAGCTAAGTTTCATGACATTTCATCGCATTTAGCAAAATTTCAAAAATTCAGGCCAATATACCAAAGTGGGAAAAGTTCAAACATAGTGGTCAACACTAGCAGAGTGTCCCAAGTACATCTCTAGTGCCCGAAACTTAGCTAAAATCCGAGCGTGAGCTGATCCGGTAATGCATGAAGAATTTTACATCATTTCCATGTAATATGGGAAAATGCCGAATGGAAACACTTACCACATCCAAGGCCAGTGTTCAGCCAAAATACATGAAATGAGTCAAATTCTAAAACAGCAATAACATAAGTTGTTCTGGTTCCAAACTAAGTTTTTTCATATACAATGGCCTAATTCATCATTTTGAGCTAAGTTTCATGACATTTCATCGCATTTAGAAAAATTTCAAAAATTCAGGCCAATATACCAAAGTGGGAAAAGTTCAAACCTAGTGGTCAACACTAGCAGAGTGTCCCAAGTACATCTCTAGCGCCCCAAACTTACCTAAAATCCGAGCGTGAGCTGATCCGGTAATGCATGAAGAATTTTACATCATTTCCATGTAATATGGGAAAATGCCGAATGGAAACACTTACCACATCCAAGGCCAGTGTTCAGCCAAAATACATCAAATGAGTCAAATTCTAAAACAGCAATAACATAAGTTGTTCTGGTTTCAAACTAAGTTTTTTCATATACAATGACCTAATTCATCATTTTGAGCTAAGTTTCATGACATTTCATCGCATTTAGCAAAATTTCAAAAATTCAGGCCAATATACCAAACTGGGAAAAGTTCAAACATAGTGGTCAACACTAGCAGAGTGTCCCAAGTACATCTCTAGCGCCCCAAACTTAGCTAAAATCCGAGCGTGAGCTGATCCGGTAATGCATGAAGAATTTTACATCATTTCCATGTAATATGGGAAAATGCCGAATGGAAACACTTACCACATCCAAGGCCAGTGTTCAGCCAAAATACATCAAATGAGTCAAATTCTAAAACAGCAATAACATAAGTTGTTCTGGTTTCAAACTAAGTTTTTTCATATACAATGACCTAATTCATCATTTTGAGCTAAGTTTCATGACATTTCATCGCATTTAGAAAAATTTCAAAAATTCAGGCCAATATACCAAAGTGGGAAAAGTTCAAACATAGTGGTCAACACTAGCAGAGTGTCCCAAGTACATCTCTAGCGCCCCAAACTTACCTAAAATCCGAGCGTGAGCCGATCCGGTAATGCATGAAGAATTTTACATCATTTCCATGTAATATGGGAAAATGCCGAATGGAAACACTTACCACATCCAAGGCCAGTGTTCAGCCAAAATACATGAAATGAGTCAAATTCTAAAACAGTAATAACATAAGTTGTTCTGGTTCCAAACTAAGTTTTTTCATATACAATGACCTAATTCATCATTTTGAGCTAAGTTTCATGACATTTCATCGCATTTAGCGAAATTTCAAAAATTCAGGCCAATATACCAAAGTGGGAAAAGTTCAAACATAGAGGTCAACACTAGCAGAGTGTCCCAAGTACATCTCTAGTGCCCCAAACTTAGCTAAAATCCGAGCGTGAGCTGATTGGGTAATGCATGAAGAATTTTACATCATTTCCATGTAATATGGGAAAATGCCGAATGGAAACACTTACCACATCCAAGGCCAGTGTTCAGCCAAAATACATGAAATGAGTCAAATTCTAAAACAGCAATAACAAAAGTTGTTCTGGTTCCAAACTAAGTTTTTTCATATACAATGACCTAAATCATCATTTTCAGCTAAGTTTCATGACATTTCATCGCATTTAGAAAAATTTCAAAAATTCAGGCCAATATACCAAAGTGGGAAAAGTTCAAACATAGTGGTCAACACTAGCAGAGTGTCACAAGTACATCTCTAGCGCCCCAAACTTACCTAAAATCCGAGCGTGAGCTGATCCGGTAATGCATGAAGAATTTTACATCATTTCCATGTAATATGGGAAAATGCCGAATGGAAACACTTACCACATCCAAGGCCAGTGTTCAGCCAAAATACATCAAATGAGTCAAATTCTAAAACAGCAATAACATAAGTTGTTCTGGTTTCAAACTAAGTTTTTTCATATACAATGACCTAATTCATCATTTTGAGCTAAGTTTCATGACATTTCATCGCATTTAGAAAAATTTCAAAAATTCAGGCCAATATACCAAAGTGGGAAAAGTTCAAACATAGTGGTCAACACTAGCAGAGTGTCCCAAGTACATCTCTAGCGCCCAAAACTTACCTAAAATCCGAGCGTGAGTTGATCCGGTAATGCATGAAGAATTTTACATCATTTCCATGTAATATGGGAAAATGCCGAATGGAAACACTTACCACATCCAAGGCCAGTGTTCAGCCAAAATACATGAAATGAGTCAAATTCTAAAACAGTAATAACATAAGTTGTTCTGGTTCCAAACTAAGTTTTTTCATATACAATGACCTAATTCATCATTTTGAGCTAAGTTTCATGACATTTCATCGCATTTAGCAAAATTTCAAAAATTCAGGCCAATATACCAAAGTGGGAAAAGTTCAAACATAGAGGTCAACACTAGCAGAGTGTCCCAAGTACATCTCTAGTGCCCCAAACTTAGCTAAAATCCGAGCGTGAGCTGATCCGGTAATGCATGAAGAATTTTACATCATTTCCATGTAATATGGGAAAATGCCGAATGGAAACACTAACCACATCCAAGGCCAGTGTTCAGCCAAAATACATGAAATGAGTCAAATTCTAAAACAGCAATAACAAAAGTTGTTCTGGTTCCAAACTAAGTTTTTTCATATACAATGACCTAAATCATCATTTTCAGCTAAGTTTCATGACATTTCATCGCATTTAGAAAAATTTCAAAAATTCAGGCCAATATACCAAAGTGGGAAAAGTTCAAACATAGTGGTCAACACTAGCAGAGTGTCACAAGTACATCTCTAGCGCCCCAAACTTACCTAAAATCCGAGCGTGAGCTGATCCGGTAATGCATGAAGAATTTTACATCATTTCCATGTAATATGGGAAAATGCCGAATGGAAACACTTACCACATCCAAGGCCAGTGTTCAGCCAAAATACATGAAATGAGTCAAATTCTAAAACAGTAATAACATAAGTTGTTCTGGTTCCAAACTAAGTTTTTTCATATACAATGACCTAATTCATCATTTTGAGCTAAGTTTCATGACATTTCATCGCATTTAGCAAAATTTCAAAAATTCAGGCCAATATACCAAAGTGGGAAAAGTTCAAACATAGTGGTCAACACTAGCAGAGTGTCCCAAGTACATCTCTAGTGCCCCAAACTTAGCTAAAATCCGAGCGTGAGCTGATCCGGTAATGCATGAAGAATTTTACATCATTTCCATGTAATATGGGAAAATGCCGAATGGAAACACTTACCAATTCCAAGGCCAGTGTTCAGCCAAAATACATCAAATGAGTCAAATTCTAAAACAGCAATAACATAAGTTGTTCTGGTTTCAAACTAAGTTTTTTCATATACAATGACCTAATTCATCATTTTGAGCTAAGTTTCATGACATTTCATCGCATTTAGCAAAATTTCAAAAATTCAGGCCAATATACCAAACTGGGAAAAGTTCAAACATAGTGGTCAACACTAGCAGAGTGTCCCAAGTACATCTCTAGCGCCCCAAACTTAGCTAAAATCCGAGCGTGAGCTGATCCGGTAATGCATGAAGAATTTTACATCATTTCCATGTAATATGGGAAAATGCCGAATGGAAACACTTACCACATCCAAGGCCAGTGTTCAGCCAAAATACATCAAATGAGTCAAATTCTAAAACAGCAATAACATAAGTTGTTCTGGTTTCAAACTAAGTTTTTTCATATACAATGACCTAATTCATCATTTTGAGCTAAGTTTCATGACATTTCATCGCATTTAGAAAAATTTCAAAAATTCAGGCCAATATACCAAAGTGGGAAAAGTTCAAACATAGTGGTCAACACTAGCAGAGTGTCCCAAGTACATCTCTAGCGCCCCAAACTTACCTAAAATCCGAGCGTGAGCCGATCCGGTAATGCATGAAGAATTTTACATCATTTCCATGTAATATGGGAAAATGCCGAATGGAAACACTTACCACATCCAAGGCCAGTGTTCAGCCAAAATACATGAAATGAGTCAAATTCTAAAACAGTAATAACATAAGTTGTTCTGGTTCCAAACTAAGTTTTTTCATATACAATGACCTAATTCATCATTTTGAGCTAAGTTTCATGACATTTCATCGCATTTAGCGAAATTTCAAAAATTCAGGCCAATATACCAAAGTGGGAAAAGTTCAAACATAGAGGTCAACACTAGCAGAGTGTCCCAAGTACATCTCTAGTGCCCCAAACTTAGCTAAAATCCGAGCGTGAGCTGATTGGGTAATGCATGAAGAATTTTACATCATTTCCATGTAATATGGGAAAATGCCGAATGGAAACACTTACCACATCCAAGGCCAGTGTTCAGCCAAAATACATGAAATGAGTCAAATTCTAAAACAGCAATAACAAAAGTTGTTCTGGTTCCAAACTAAGTTTTTTCATATACAATGACCTAAATCATCATTTTCAGCTAAGTTTCATGACATTTCATCGCATTTAGAAAAATTTCAAAAATTCAGGCCAATATACCAAAGTGGGAAAAGTTCAAACATAGTGGTCAACACTAGCAGAGTGTCACAAGTACATCTCTAGCGCCCCAAACTTACCTAAAATCCGAGCGTGAGCTGATCCGGTAATGCATGAAGAATTTTACATCATTTCCATGTAATATGGGAAAATGCCGAATGGAAACACTTACCACATCCAAGGCCAGTGTTCAGCCAAAATACATCAAATGAGTCAAATTCTAAAACAGCAATAACATAAGTTGTTCTGGTTTCAAACTAAGTTTTTTCATATACAATGACCTAATTCATCATTTTGAGCTAAGTTTCATGACATTTCATCGCATTTAGAAAAATTTCAAAAATTCAGGCCAATATACCAAAGTGGGAAAAGTTCAAACATAGTGGTCAACACTAGCAGAGTGTCCCAAGTACATCTCTAGCGCCCAAAACTTACCTAAAATCCGAGCGTGAGTTGATCCGGTAATGCATGAAGAATTTTACATCATTTCCATGTAATATGGGAAAATGCCGAATGGAAACACTTACCACATCCAAGGCCAGTGTTCAGCCAAAATACATGAAATGAGTCAAATTCTAAAACAGTAATAACATAAGTTGTTCTGGTTCCAAACTAAGTTTTTTCATATACAATGACCTAATTCATCATTTTGAGCTAAGTTTCATGACATTTCATCGCATTTAGCAAAATTTCAAAAATTCAGGCCAATATACCAAAGTGGGAAAAGTTCAAACATAGAGGTCAACACTAGCAGAGTGTCCCAAGTACATCTCTAGTGCCCCAAACTTAGCTAAAATCCGAGCGTGAGCTGATCCGGTAATGCATGAAGAATTTTACATCATTTCCATGTAATATGGGAAAATGCCGAATGGAAACACTAACCACATCCAAGGCCAGTGTTCAGCCAAAATACATGAAATGAGTCAAATTCTAAAACAGCAATAACAAAAGTTGTTCTGGTTCCAAACTAAGTTTTTTCATATACAATGACCTAAATCATCATTTTCAGCTAAGTTTCATGACATTTCATCGCATTTAGAAAAATTTCAAAAATTCAGGCCAATATACCAAAGTGGGAAAAGTTCAAACATAGTGGTCAACACTAGCAGAGTGTCACAAGTACATCTCTAGCGCCCCAAACTTACCTAAAATCCGAGCGTGAGCTGATCCGGTAATGCATGAAGAATTTTACATCATTTCCATGTAATATGGGAAAATGCCGAATGGAAACACTTACCACATCCAAGGCCAGTGTTCAGCCAAAATACATGAAATGAGTCAAATTCTAAAACAGTAATAACATAAGTTGTTCTGGTTCCAAACTAAGTTTTTTCATATACAATGACCTAATTCATCATTTTGAGCTAAGTTTCATGACATTTCATCGCATTTAGCAAAATTTCAAAAATTCAGGCCAATATACCAAAGTGGGAAAAGTTCAAACATAGTGGTCAACACTAGCAGAGTGTCCCAAGTACATCTCTAGTGCCCCAAACTTAGCTAAAATCCGAGCGTGAGCTGATCCGGTAATGCATGAAGAATTTTACATCATTTCCATGTAATATGGGAAAATGCCGAATGGAAACACTTACCAATTCCAAGGCCAGTGTTCAGCCAAAATACATCAAATGAGTCAAATTCTAAAACAGCAATAACATAAGTTGTTCTTGTTCCAAACTAAGTTTTTTCATATACAATGACCTAATTCATCATTTTGAGCTAAGTTTCATGACATTTCATCGCATTTAGAAAAATTTCAAAAATTCAGGTCAATATACAAAAGTGGGAAAAGTTCAAACATAGTGGTCAACACTAGCAGAGTGTCCCAAGTACATCTCTAGCACCCCAAACTTACCTAAAATCCGAGCGTGAGCTGATCCGGTAATGCATGAAGAATTTTACATCATTTCCATGTAATATGGGAAAATGCCGAATGGAAACACTTACCACATCCAAGGCCAGTGTTCAGCCAAAATACATCAAATGAGTCAAATTCTAAAACAGCAATAACATAAGTTGTTCTGGTTTCAAACTAAGTTTTTTCATATACAATGACCTAATTCATCATTTTGAGCTAAGTTTCATGACATTTCATCGCATTTAGCAAAATTTCAAAAATTCAGGCCAATATACCAAAGTGGGAAAAGTTCAAACATAGTGGTCAACACTAGCAGAGTGTCCCAAGTACATCTCTAGCGCCCCAAACTTAGCTAAAATCCGAGCGTGAGCTGATCCGGTAATGCATGAAGAATTTTACATCATTTCCATGTAATATGGGAAAATGCCGAATGGAAACACTTACCACATCCAAGGCCAGTGTTCAGCCAAAATACATCAAATGAGTCAAATTCTAAAACAGCAATAACATAAGTTGTTCTGGTTTCAAACTAAGTTTTTTCATATACAATGACCTAATTCATCATTTTGAGCTAAGTTTCATGACATTTCATCGCATTTAGAAAAATTTCAAAAATTCAGGCCAATATACCAAAGTGGGAAAAGTTCAAACATAGTGGTCAACACTAGCAGAGTGTCCCAAGTACATCTCTAGCGCCCCAAACTTACCTAAAATCCGAGCGTGAGCCGATCCGGTAATGCATGAAGAATTTTACATCATTTCCATGTAATATGGGAAAATGCCGAATGGAAACACTTACCACATCCAAGGCCAGTGTTCAGCCAAAATACATGAAATGAGTCAAATTCTAAAACAGTAATAACATAAGTTGTTCTGGTTCCAAACTAAGTTTTTTCATATACAATGACCTAATTCATCATTTTGAGCTAAGTTTCATGACATTTCATCGCATTTAGCGAAATTTCAAAAATTCAGGCCAATATACCAAAGTGGGAAAAGTTCAAACATAGAGGTCAACACTAGCAGAGTGTCCCAAGTACATCTCTAGTGCCCCAAACTTAGCTAAAATCCGAGCGTGAGCTGATTGGGTAATGCATGAAGAATTTTACATCATTTCCATGTAATATGGGAAAATGCCGAATGGAAACACTTACCACATCCAAGGCCAGTGTTCAGCCAAAATACATGAAATGAGTCAAATTCTAAAACAGCAATAACAAAAGTTGTTCTGGTTCCAAACTAAGTTTTTTCATATACAATGACCTAAATCATCATTTTCAGCTAAGTTTCATGACATTTCATCGCATTTAGAAAAATTTCAAAAATTCAGGCCAATATACCAAAGTGGGAAAAGTTCAAACATAGTGGTCAACACTAGCAGAGTGTCACAAGTACATCTCTAGCGCCCCAAACTTACCTAAAATCCGAGCGTGAGCTGATCCGGTAATGCATGAAGAATTTTACATCATTTCCATGTAATATGGGAAAATGCCGAATGGAAACACTTACCACATCCAAGGCCAGTGTTCAGCCAAAATACATCAAATGAGTCAAATTCTAAAACAGCAATAACATAAGTTGTTCTGGTTTCAAACTAAGTTTTTTCATATACAATGACCTAATTCATCATTTTGAGCTAAGTTTCATGACATTTCATTGCATTTAGAAAAATTTCAAAAATTCAGGCCAATATACCAAAGTGGGAAAAGTTCAAACATAGTGGTCAACACTAGCAGAGTGTCCCAAGTACATCTCTAGCGCCCAAAACTTACCTAAAATCCGAGCGTGAGTTGATCCGGTAATGCATGAAGAATTTTACATCATTTCCATGTAATATGGGAAAATGCCGAATGGAAACACTTACCACATCCAAGGCCAGTGTTCAGCCAAAATACATGAAATGAGTCAAATTCTAAAACAGTAATAACATAAGTTGTTCTGGTTCCAAACTAAGTTTTTTCATATACAATGACCTAATTCATGATTTTGAGCTAAGTTTCATGACATTTCATCGCATTTAGCAAAATTTCAAAAATTCAGGCCAATATACCAAAGTGGGAAAAGTTCAAACATAGAGGTCAACACTAGCAGAGTGTCCCAAGTACATCTCTAGTGCCCCAAACTTAGCTAAAATCCGAGCGTGAGCTGATCCGGTAATGCATGAAGAATTTTACATCATTTCCATGTAATATGGGAAAATGCCGAATGGAAACACTAACCACATCCAAGGCCAGTGTTCAGCCAAAATACATGAAATGAGTCAAATTCTAAAACAGCAATAACAAAAGTTGTTCTGGTTCCAAACTAAGTTTTTTCATATACAATGACCTAAATCATCATTTTCAGCTAAGTTTCATGACATTTCATCGCATTTAGAAAAATTTCAAAAATTCAGGCCAATATACCAAAGTGGGAAAAGTTCAAACATAGTGGTCAACACTAGCAGAGTGTCACAAGTACATCTCTAGCGCCCCAAACTTACCTAAAATCCGAGCGTGAGCTGATCCGGTAATGCATGAAGAATTTTACATCATTTCCATGTAATATGGGAAAATGCCGAATGGAAACACTTACCACATCCAAGGCCAGTGTTCAGCCAAAATACATGAAATGAGTCAAATTCTAAAACAGTAATAACATAAGTTGTTCTGGTTCCAAACTAAGTTTTTTCATATACAATGACCTAATTCATCATTTTGAGCTAAGTTTCATGACATTTCATCGCATTTAGCAAAATTTCAAAAATTCAGGCCAATATACTAAAGTGGGAAAAGTTCAAACATAGTGGTCAACACTAGCAGAGTGTCCCAAGTACATCTCTAGTGCCCCAAACTTAGCTAAAATCCGAGCGTGAGCTGATCCGGTAATGCATGAAGAATTTTACATCATTTCCATGTAATATGGGAAAATGCCGAATGGAAACACTTACCACATCCAAGGCCAGTGTTCAGCCAAAATACATCAAATGAGTCAAATTCTAAAACAGCAATAACATAAGTTGTTCTTGTTCCAAACTAAGTTTTTTCATATACAATGACCTAATTCATCATTTTGAGCTAAGTTTCATGACATTTCATCGCATTTAGAAAAATTTCAAAAATTCAGGCCAATATACCAAAGTGGGAAAAGTTCAAACATAGTGGTCAACACTAGCAGAGTGTCCCAAGTACATCTCTAGCACCCCAAACTTACCTAAAATCCGAGCGTGAGCTGATCCGGTAATGCATGAAGAATTTTACATCATTTCCATGTAATATGGGAAAATGCCGAATGGAAACACTTACCACATCCAAGGCCAGTGTTCAGCCAAAATACATCAAATGAGTCAAATTCTAAAACAGCAATAACATAAGTTGTTCTGGTTTCAAACTAAGTTTTTTCATATACAATGACCTAATTCATCATTTTGAGCTAAGTTTCATGACATTTCATCGCATTTAGCAAAATTTCAAAAATTCAGGCCAATATACCAAAGTGGGAAAAGTTCAAACATAGTGGTCAACACTAGCAGAGTGTCACAAGTACATCTCTAGCGCCCCAAACTTAGCTAAAATCCGAGCGTGAGCTGATCCGGTAATGCATGAAGAATTTTACATCATTTCCATGTAATATGGGAAAATGCCGAATGGAAACACTTACCACATCCAAGACCAGTGTTCAGCCAAAATACATGAAATGAGTCAAATTCTAAAACAGTAATAACATAAGTTGTTCTGGTTCCAAACTAAGTTTTTTCATATACAATGACCTAATTCATCATTTTGAGCTAAGTTTCATGACATTTCATCGCATTTAGCAAAATTTCAAAAATTCAGGCCAATATACCAAAGTGGGAAAAGTTCAAACATAGAGGTCAACACTAGCAGAGTGTCCCAAGTACATCTCTAGTGCCCCAAACTTAGCTAAAATCCGAGCGTGAGCTGATCCGGTAATGCATGAAGAATTTTACATCATTTCCATGTAATATGGGAAAATGCCGAATGGAAACACTTACCATATCCAAGGCCAGTGTTCAGCCAAAATCCATGAAATGAGTCAAATTCTAAAACAGCAATAACATAAGTTGTTCTGGTTCCAAACTAAGTTTTTTCATATACAATGACCTAATTCATCATTTTGAGCTAAGTTTCATGACATTTCATCGCATTTAGCAAAATTTCAAAAATTCAGGCCAATATACCAAAGTGGGAAAAGTTCAAACATAGAGGTCAACACTAGCAGAGTGTCCCAAGTACATCTCTAGTGCCCCAAACTTAGCTAAAATCCGAGCGTGAGCTGATCCGGTAATGCATGAAGAATTTTACATCATTACCATGTAATATGGGAAAATGCCGAATAGAAACACTTACCATATCCAAGGCCAGTGTTCAGCCAAAATCCATGAAATGAGTCAAATTCTAAAACAGCAATAACATAAGTTGTTCTGGTTCCAAACTAAGTTTTTTCATATACAATGACCTAATTCATGATTTTGAGCTAAGTTTCATGACATTTCATCGCATTTAGCAAAATTTCAAAAACTCAGGCCAATATACCAAGGTGGGAAAAGTTCAAACATAGTGGTCAACACTAGCAGAGTGTCCCAAGTACATCTCTAGCGCCCCAAACTTAGCTAAAATCCGAGCGTGAGCTGATCCGGTAATGCATGAAGAATTTTACATCATTTCCATGTAATATGGGAAAATGCCGAATGGAAACACTTACCACATCCAAGGCCAGTGTTCAGCCAAAATACATGAAATGAGTCAAATTCTAAAACAGCAATAAGATTAGTTGTTCTGGTTCCAAACTAAGTTTTTTCATATACAATGACCTAATTCATCATTTTGAGCTAAGTTTCATGACATTTCATCGCATTTAGCAAAATTTCAAAAATTCAGGCCAATATACCAAAGTGGGAAAAGTTCAAACATAGTGGTCAACACTAGCAGAGTGTCCCAAGTACATCTCTAGTGCCCCAAACTTAGCTAAAATCCGAGCGTGAGCTGATCCGGTAATGCATGAAGAATTTTACATCATTTCCATGTAATATGGGAAAATGCCGAATGGAAACACTTACCACATCCAAGGCCAGTGTTCAGCCAAAATACATGAAATGAGTCAAATTCTAAAACAGCAATAACATAAGTTGTTCTGGTTTCAAACTAAGTTTTTTCATATACAATGACCTAATTCATCATTTTGAGCTAAGTTTCATGACATTTCATCGCATTTAGCAAAATTTCAAAAATTCAGGCCAATATACCAAAGTGGGAAAAGTTCAAACATAGTGGTCAACACTAGCAGAGTGTCCCAAGTACATCTCTAGCGCCCCAAACTTAGCTAAAATCCGAGCGTGAGCTGATCCGGTAATGCATGAAGAATTTTACATCATTTCCATGTAATATGGGAAAATGCCGAATGGAAACACTTACCACATCCAAGGCCAGTGTTCAGCCAAAATACATGAAATGAGTCAAATTCTAAAACAGTAATAACATAAGTTGTTCTGGTTCCAAACTAAGTTTTTTCATATACAATGACCTAATTCATCATTTTGAGCCAAGTTTCATGACATTTCATCGCATTTAGCAAAATTTCAAAAATTCAGGCCAATATACCAAAGTGGGAAAAGTTCAAACATAGAGGTCAACACTAGCAGAGTGTCCCAAGTACATCTCTAGTGCCCCAAACTTAGCTAAAATCCGAGCGTGAGCTGATCCGGTAATGCATGAAGAATTTTACATCATTTCCATGTAATATGGGAAAATGCCGAATGGAAACACTTACCATATCCAAGGCCAGTGTTCAGCCAAAATCCAGGAAATGAGTCAAATTCTAAAACAGCAATAACATAAGTTGTTCTGGTTCTAAACTAAGTTTTTTCATATACAATGACCTAATTCATGATTTTGAGCTAAGTTTCATGACATTTCATCGCATTTAGCAAAATTTCAAAAACTCAGGCAATATACCAAGGTGGGAAAAGTTCAAACATAGTGGTCAACACTAGCAGAGTGTCCCAACTACATCTCTAGCGCCCCAAACTTAGCTAAAATCCGAGCGTGAGCTGATCCGGTAATGCATGAAGAATTTTACATCATTTCCATGTAATATGGGAAAATGCCGAATGGAAACACTTACCACATCCAAGGCCAGTGTTCAGCCAAAATACATGAAATGAGTCAAATTCTAAAACAGCAATAACATAAGTTGTTCTGGTTTCAAACTAAGTTTTTTCATATACAATGACCTAATTCATCATTTTGAGCTAAGTTTCATGACATTTCATCGCATTTAGCAAAATTTCAAAAATTCAGGCCAATATACCAAAGTGGGAAAAGTTCAAACATAGTGGTCAACACTAGCAGAGTGTCCCAAGTACATCTCTAGCGCCCCAAACTTAGCTAAAATCCGAGCGTGAGCTGATCCGGTAATGCATGAAGAATTTTACATCATTTCCATGTAATATGGGAAAATGCCGAATGGAAACACTTACCACATCCAAGGCCAGTGTTCAGCCAAAATACATGAAATGAGTCAAATTCTAAAACAGTAATAACATAAGTTGTTCTGGTTCCAAACTAAGTTTTTTCATATACAATGACCTAATTCATCATTTTGAGCCAAGTTTCATGACATTTCATCGCATTTAGCAAAATTTCAAAAATTCAGGCCAATATACCAAAGTGGGAAAAGTTCAAACATAGAGGTCAACACTAGCAGAGTGTCCCAAGTACATCTCTAGTGCCCCAAACTTAGCTAAAATCCGAGCGTGAGCTGATCCGGTAATGCATGAAGAATTTTACATCATTTCCATGTAATATGGGAAAATGCCGAATGGAAACACTTACCATATCCAAGGCCAGTGTTCAGCCAAAATCCATGAAATGAGTCAAATTCTAAAACAGCAATAACATAAGTTGTTCTGGTTCCAAACTAAGTTTTTTCATATACAATGACCTAATTCATGATTTTGAGCTAAGTTTCATGACATTTCATCGCATTTAGCAAAATTTCAAAAACTCAGGCCAATATACCAAGGTGGGAAAAGTTCAAACATAGTGGTCAACACTAGCAGAGTGTCCCAAGTACATCTCTAGCGCCCCAAACTTAGCTAAAATCCGAGCGTGAGCTGATCCGGTAATGCATGAAGAATTTTACATCATTTCCATGTAATATGGGAAAATGCCGAATGGAAACACTTACCACATCCAAGGCCAGTGTTCAGCCAAAATACATGAAATGAGTCAAATTCTAAAACAGTAATAACATAAGTTGTTCTGGTTCCAAACTAAGTTTTTTCATATACAATGACCTAATTCATCATTTTGAGCTAAGTTTCATGACATTTCATCGCATTTAGCAAAATTTCAAAAACTCAGGCCAATATACCAAGGTGGGAAAAGTTCAAACATAGTGGTCAACACTAGCAGAGTGTCCCAAGTACATCTCTAGCGCCCCAAACTTAGCTAAAATCCGAGCGTGAGCTGATCCGGTAATGCATGAAGAATTTTACATCATTTCCATGTAATATGGGAAAATGCCGAATGGAAACACTTACCACATCCAAGGCCAGTGTTCAGCCAAAATACATGAAATGAGTCAAATTCTAAAACAGCAATAAGATTAGTTGTTCTGGTTCCAAACTAAGTTTTTTCATATACAATGACCTAATTCATCATTTTGAGCTAAGTTTCATGACATTTCATCGCATTTAGCAAAATTTCAAAAATTCAGGCCAATATACCAAAGTGGGAAAAGTTCAAACATAGTGGTCAACACTAGCAGAGTGTCCCAAGTACATCTCTAGTGCCCCAAACTTAGCTAAAATCCGAGCGTGAGCTGATCCGGTAATGCATGAAGAATTTTACATCATTTCCATGTAATATGGGAAAATGCCGAATGGAAACACTTACCATATCCAAGGCCACTGTTCAGCCAAAATCCATGAAATGAGTCCAAATTCTAAAACAGCAATAACATAAGTTGTTCTGGTTCCAAACTAAGTTTTTTCATATACAATGACCTAATTAATGATTTTGAGCTAAGTTTCATGACATTTCATCGCATTTAGCAAAATTTCAAAAACTCAGGCCAATATACCAAGGTGGGAAAAGTTCAAACATAGTGGTCAACACTAGCAGAGTGTCCCAAGTACATCTCTAGCGCCCCAAACTTACCTAAAATCCGAGCGTGAGCTGATCCGGTAATGCATGAAGAATTTTACATCATTTCCATGTAATATGGGAAAATGCCGAATGGAAACACTTACCACATACAAGGCCAGCGTTCAGCCAAAATACATGAAATGAGTCAAATTCTAAAACAGCAATAAGATTAGTTGTTCTGGTTCCAAACTAAGTTTTTTCATATACAATGACCTAATTCATCATTTTGAGCCAAGTTTCATGACATTTCATCGCATTTAGCAAAATTTCAAAAATTCAGGCCAATATACCAAAGTGGGAAAAGTTCAAACATAGAGGTCAACACTAGCAGAGTGTCCCAAGTACATCTCTAGTGCCCCAAACTTAGCTAAAATCCGAGCGTGAGCTGATCCGGTAATGCATGAAGAATTTTACATCATTTCCATGTAATATGGGAAAATGCCGAATGGAAACACTTACCATATCCAAGGCCAGTGTTCAGCCAAAATCCATGAAATGAGTCAAATTCTAAAACAGCAATAACATAAGTTGTTCTGGTTCCAAACTAAGTTTTTTCATATACAATGACCTAATTCATGATTTTGAGCTAAGTTTCATGACATTTCATCGCATTTAGCAAAATTTCAAAAACTCAGGCCAATATACCAAGGTGGGAAAAGTTCAAACATAGTGGTCAACACTAGCAGAGTGTCCCAAGTACATCTCTAGCGCCCCAAACTTAGCTAAAATCCGAGCGTGAGCTGATCCGGTAATGCATGAAGAATTTTACATCATTTCCATGTAATATGGGAAAATGCCGAATGGAAACACTTACCACATCCAAGGCCAGTGTTCAGCCAAAATACATGAAATGAGTCAAATTCTAAAACAGTAATAACATAAGTTGTTCTGGTTCCAAACTAAGTTTTTTCATATACAATGACCTAATTCATCATTTTGAGCTAAGTTTCATGACATTTCATCGCATTTAGCAAAATTTCAAAAACTCAGGCCAATATACCAAGGTGGGAAAAGTTCAAACATAGTGGTCAACACTAGCAGAGTGTCCCAAGTACATCTCTAGCGCCCCAAACTTAGCTAAAATCCGAGCGTGAGCTGATCCGGTAATGCATGAAGAATTTTACATCATTTCCATGTAATATGGGAAAATGCCGAATGGAAACACTTACCACATCCAAGGCCAGTGTTCAGCCAAAATACATGAAATGAGTCAAATTCTAAAACAGCAATAAGATTAGTTGTTCTGGTTCCAAACTAAGTTTTTTCATATACAATGACCTAATTCATCATTTTGAGCAAAGTTTCATGACATTTCATCGCATTTAGCAAAATTTCAAAAATTCAGGCCAATATACCAAAGTGGGAAAAGTTCAAACATAGTGGTCAACACTAGCAGAGTGTCCCAAGTACATCTCTAGCGCCCCAAACTTAGCTAAAATCCGAGCGTGAGCTGATCCGGTAATGCATGAAGAATTTTACATCATTTCCATGTAATATGGGAAAATGCCGAATGGAAACACTTACCACATCCAAGGCCAGTGTTCAGCCAAAATACATGAAATGAGTCAAATTCTAAAACAGCAATAACATAAGTTGTTCTGGTTTCAAACTAAGTTTTTTCATATACAATGACCTAATTCATCATTTTGAGCTAAGTTTCATGACATTTCATCGCATTTAGCAAAATTTCAAAAATTCAGGCCAATATACCAAAGTGGGAAAAGTTCAAACATAGTGGTCAACACTAGCAGAGTGTCCCAAGTACATCTCTAGCGCCCCAAACTTAGCTAAAATCCGAGCGTGAGCTGATCCGGTAATGCATGAAGAATTTTACATCATTTCCATGTAATATGGGAAAATGCCGAATGGAAACACTTACCACATCCAAGGCCAGTGTTCAGCCAAAATACATGAAATGAGTCAAATTCTAAAACAGTAATAACATAAGTTGTTCTGGTTCCAAACTAAGTTTTTTCATATACAATGACCTAATTCATCATTTTGAGCCAAGTTTCATGACATTTCATCGCATTTAGCAAAATTTCAAAAATTCAGGCCAATATACCAAAGTGGGAAAAGTTCAAACATAGAGGTCAACACTAGCAGAGTGTCCCAAGTACATCTCTAGTGCCCCAAACTTAGCTAAAATCCGAGCGTGAGCTGATCCGGTAATGCATGAAGAATTTTACATCATTTCCATGTAATATGGGAAAATGCCGAATGGAAACACTTACCATATCCAAGGCCAGTGTTCAGCCAAAATCCAGGAAATGAGTCAAATTCTAAAACAGCAATAACATAAGTTGTTCTGGTTCTAAACTAAGTTTTTTCATATACAATGACCTAATTCATGATTTTGAGCTAAGTTTCATGACATTTCATCGCATTTAGCAAAATTTCAAAAACTCAGGCAATATACCAAGGTGGGAAAAGTTCAAACATAGTGGTCAACACTAGCAGAGTGTCCCAACTACATCTCTAGCGCCCCAAACTTAGCTAAAATCCGAGCGTGAGCTGATCCGGTAATGCATGAAGAATTTTACATCATTTCCATGTAATATGGGAAAATGCCGAATGGAAACACTTACCACATCCAAGGCCAGTGTTCAGCCAAAATACATGAAATGAGTCAAATTCTAAAACAGCAATAACATAAGTTGTTCTGGTTTCAAACTAAGTTTTTTCATATACAATGACCTAATTCATCATTTTGAGCTAAGTTTCATGACATTTCATCGCATTTAGCAAAATTTCAAAAATTCAGGCCAATATACCAAAGTGGGAAAAGTTCAAACATAGTGGTCAACACTAGCAGAGTGTCCCAAGTACATCTCTAGCGCCCCAAACTTAGCTAAAATCCGAGCGTGAGCTGATCCGGTAATGCATGAAGAATTTTACATCATTTCCATGTAATATGGGAAAATGCCGAATGGAAACACTTACCACATCCAAGGCCAGTGTTCAGCCAAAATACATGAAATGAGTCAAATTCTAAAACAGTAATAACATAAGTTGTTCTGGTTCCAAACTAAGTTTTTTCATATACAATGACCTAATTCATCATTTTGAGCCAAGTTTCATGACATTTCATCGCATTTAGCAAAATTTCAAAAATTCAGGCCAATATACCAAAGTGGGAAAAGTTCAAACATAGAGGTCAACACTAGCAGAGTGTCCCAAGTACATCTCTAGTGCCCCAAACTTAGCTAAAATCCGAGCGTGAGCTGATCCGGTAATGCATGAAGAATTTTACATCATTTCCATGTAATATGGGAAAATGCCGAATGGAAACACTTACCATATCCAAGGCCAGTGTTCAGCCAAAATCCATGAAATGAGTCAAATTCTAAAACAGCAATAACATAAGTTGTTCTGGTTCCAAACTAAGTTTTTTCATATACAATGACCTAATTCATGATTTTGAGCTAAGTTTCATGACATTTCATCGCATTTAGCAAAATTTCAAAAACTCAGGCCAATATACCAAGGTGGGAAAAGTTCAAACATAGTGGTCAACACTAGCAGAGTGTCCCAAGTACATCTCTAGCGCCCCAAACTTAGCTAAAATCCGAGCGTGAGCTGATCCGGTAATGCATGAAGAATTTTACATCATTTCCATGTAATATGGGAAAATGCCGAATGGAAACACTTACCACATCCAAGGCCAGTGTTCAGCCAAAATACATGAAATGAGTCAAATTCTAAAACAGTAATAACATAAGTTGTTCTGGTTCCAAACTAAGTTTTTTCATATACAATGACCTAATTCATCATTTTGAGCTAAGTTTCATGACATTTCATCGCATTTAGCAAAATTTCAAAAACTCAGGCCAATATACCAAGGTGGGAAAAGTTCAAACATAGTGGTCAACACTAGCAGAGTGTCCCAAGTACATCTCTAGCGCCCCAAACTTAGCTAAAATCCGAGCGTGAGCTGATCCGGTAATGCATGAAGAATTTTACATCATTTCCATGTAATATGGGAAAATGCCGAATGGAAACACTTACCACATCCAAGGCCAGTGTTCAGCCAAAATACATGAAATGAGTCAAATTCTAAAACAGCAATAAGATTAGTTGTTCTGGTTCCAAACTAAGTTTTTTCATATACAATGACCTAATTCATCATTTTGAGCTAAGTTTCATGACATTTCATCGCATTTAGCAAAATTTCAAAAATTCAGGCCAATATACCAAAGTGGGAAAAGTTCAAACATAGTGGTCAACACTAGCAGAGTGTCCCAAGTACATCTCTAGTGCCCCAAACTTACCTAAAATCCGAGCGTGAGCTGATCCGGTAATGCATGAAGAATTTTACATCATTTCCATGTAATATGGGAAAATGCCGAATGGAAACACTTACCACATACAAGGCCAGCGTTCAGCCAAAATACATGAAATGAGTCAAATTCTAAAACAGCAATAAGATTAGTTGTTCTGGTTCCAAACTAAGTTTTTTCATATACAATGACCTAATTCATCATTTTGAGCCAAGTTTCATGACATTTCATCGCATTTAGCAAAATTTCAAAAATTCAGGCCAATATACCAAAGTGGGAAAAGTTCAAACATAGAGGTCAACACTAGCAGAGTGTCCCAAGTACATCTCTAGTGCCCCAAACTTAGCTAAAATCCGAGCGTGAGCTGATCCGGTAATGCATGAAGAATTTTACATCATTTCCATGTAATATGGGAAAATGCCGAATGGAAACACTTACCATATCCAAGGCCAGTGTTCAGCCAAAATCCATGAAATGAGTCAAATTCTAAAACAGCAATAACATAAGTTGTTCTGGTTCCAAACTAAGTTTTTTCATATACAATGACCTAATTCATGATTTTGAGCTAAGTTTCATGACATTTCATCGCATTTAGCAAAATTTCAAAAACTCAGGCCAATATACCAAGGTGGGAAAAGTTCAAACATAGTGGTCAACACTAGCAGAGTGTCCCAAGTACATCTCTAGCGCCCCAAACTTAGCTAAAATCCGAGCGTGAGCTGATCCGGTAATGCATGAAGAATTTTACATCATTTCCATGTAATATGGGAAAATGCCGAATGGAAACACTTACCACATCCAAGGCCAGTGTTCAGCCAAAATACATGAAATGAGTCAAATTCTAAAACAGTAATAACATAAGTTGTTCTGGTTCCAAACTAAGTTTTTTCATATACAATGACCTAATTCATCATTTTGAGCTAAGTTTCATGACATTTCATCGCATTTAGCAAAATTTCAAAAACTCAGGCCAATATACCAAGGTGGGAAAAGTTCAAACATAGTGGTCAACACTAGCAGAGTGTCCCAAGTACATCTCTAGCGCCCCAAACTTAGCTAAAATCCGAGCGTGAGCTGATCCGGTAATGCATGAAGAATTTTACATCATTTCCATGTAATATGGGAAAATGCCGAATGGAAACACTTACCACATCCAAGGCCAGTGTTCAGCCAAAATACATGAAATGAGTCAAATTCTAAAACAGCAATAAGATTAGTTGTTCTGGTTCCAAACTAAGTTTTTTCATATACAATGACCTAATTCATCATTTTGAGCAAAGTTTCATGACATTTCATCGCATTTAGCAAAATTTCAAAAATTCAGGCCAATATACCAAAGTGGGAAAAGTTCAAACATAGTGGTCAACACTAGCAGAGTGTCCCAAGTACATCTCTAGTGCCCAAAACTTACCTAAAATCCGAGCGTGAGCTGATCCGGTAATGCATGAAGAATTTTACATCATTTCCATGTAATATGGGAAAATGCCGAATGGAAACACTTACCACATCCAAGGCCAGTGTTCAGCCAAAATACATGAAATGAGTCAAATTCTAAAACAGTAATAACATAAGTTGTTCTGGTTCCAAACTAAGTTTTTTCATATACAATGACCTAATTCATCATTTTGAGCTAAGTTTCATGACATTTCATCGCATTTAGCAAAATTTCAAAAACTCAGGCCAATATACCAAGGTGGGAAAAGTTCAAACATAGTGGTCAACACTAGCAGAGTGTCCCAAGTACATCTCTAGCGCCCCAAACTTAGCTAAAATCCGAGCGTGAGCTGATCCGGTAATGCATGAAGAATTTTACATCATTTCCATGTAATATGGGAAAATGCCGAATGGAAACACTTACCACATCCAAGGCCAGTGTTCAGCCAAAATACATGAAATGAGTCAAATTCTAAAACAGCAATAAGATTAGTTGTTCTGGTTCCAAACTAAGTTTTTTCATATACAATGACCTAATTCATCATTTTGAGCAAAGTTTCATGACATTTCATCGCATTTAGCAAAATTTCAAAAATTCAGGCCAATATACCAAAGTGGGAAAAGTTCAAACATAGTGGTCAACACTAGCAGAGTGTCCCAAGTACATCTCTAGTGCCCCAAACTTAGCTAAAATCCGAGCGTGAGCTGATCCGGTAATGCATGAAGAATTTTACATCATTTCCATGTAATATGGGAAAATGCCGAATGGAAACACTTACCATATCCAAGGCCAGTGTTCAGCCAAAATCCATGAAATGAGTCCAAATTCTAAAACAGCAATAACATAAGTTGTTCTGGTTCCAAACTAAGTTTTTTCATATACAATGACCTAATTAATGATTTTGAGCTAAGTTTCATGACATTTCATCGCATTTAGCAAAATTTCAAAAACTCAGGCCAATATACCAAGGTGGGAAAAGTTCAAACATAGTGGTCAACACTAGCAGAGTGTCCCAAGTACATCTCTAGCGCCCCAAACTTACCTAAAATCCGAGCGTGAGCTGATCCGGTAATGCATGAAGAATTTTACATCATTTCCATGTAATATGGGAAAATGCCGAATGGAAACACTTACCACATACAAGGCCAGTGTTCAGCCAAAATACATGAAATGAGTCAAATTCTAAAACAGCAATAAGATTAGTTGTTCTGGTTCCAAACTAAGTTTTTTCATATACAATGACCTAATTCATCATTTTGAGCTAAGTTTCATGACATTTCATCGCATTTAGCAAAATTTCAAAAATTCAGGCCAATATACCAAAGTGGGAAAAGTTCAAACATAGTGGTCAACACTAGCAGAGTGTCCCAAGTACATCTCTAGTGCCCCAAACTTAGCTAAAATCCGAGCGTGAGCTGATCCGGTAATGCATGAAGAATTTTACATCATTTCCATGTAATATGGGAAAATGCCGAATGGAAACACTTACCACATCCAAGGCCAGTGTTCAGCCAAAATACATGAAATGAGTCAAATTCTAAAACAGTAATAACATAAGTTGTTCTGGTTCCAAACTAAGTTTTTTCATATACAATGACCTAATTCATCATTTTGAGCTAAGTTTCATGACATTTCATCGCATTTAGCAAAATTTCAAAAATTCAGGCCAATATACCAAAGTGGGAAAAGTTCAAACATAGAGGTCAACACTAGCAGAGTGTCCCAAGTACATCTCTAGTGTCCCAAACTTAGCTAAAATCCGAGCGTGAGCTGATCCGGTAATGCATGAAGAATTTTACATCATTTCCATGTAATATGGGAAAATGCCGAATGGAAACACTTACCATATCCAAGGCCAGTGTTCAGCCAAAATCCATGAAATGAGTCCAAATTCTAAAACAGCAATAACATAAGTTGTTCTGGTTCCAAACTAAGTTTTTTCATATACAATGACCTAATTCATCATTTTGAGCTAAGTTTCATGACATTTCATCGCATTTAGCAAAATTTCAAAAACTCAGGCCAATATACCAAGGTGGGAAAAGTTCAAACATAGTGGTCAACACTAGCAGAGTGTCCCAAGTACATCTCTAGCGCCCCAAACTTACCTAAAATCCGAGCGTGAGCTGATCCGGTAATGCATGAAGAATTTTACATCATTTCCATGTAATATGGGAAAATGCCGAATGGAAACACTTACCACATACAAGGCCAGTGTTCAGCCAAAATACATGAAATGAGTCAAATTCTAAAACAGCAATAAGATTAGTTGTTCTGGTTCCAAACTAAGTTTTTTCATATACAATGACCTAATTCATCATTTTGAGCTAAGTTTCATGACATTTCATCGCATTTAGCAAAATTTCAAAAATTCAGGCCAATATACCAAAGTGGGAAAAGTTCAAACATAGTGGTCAACACTAGCAGAGTGTCCCAAGTACATCTCTAGTGCCCAAAACTTACCTAAAATCCGAGCGTGAGCTGATCCGGTAATGCATGAAGAATTTTACATCATTTCCATGTAATATGGGAAAATGCCGAATGGAAACACTTACCACATCCAAGGCCAGTGTTCAGCCAAAATACATGAAATGAGTCAAATTCTAAAACAGTAATAACATAAGTTGTTCTGGTTCCAAACTAAGTTTTTTCATATACAATGACCTAATTCATCATTTTGAGCTAAGTTTCATGACATTTCATCGCATTTAGCAAAATTTCAAAAACTCAGGCCAATATACCAAGGTGGGAAAAGTTCAAACATAGTGGTCAACACTAGCAGAGTGTCCCAAGTACATCTCTAGCGCCCCAAACTTAGCTAAAATCCGAGCGTGAGCTGATCCGGTAATGCATGAAGAATTTTACATCATTTCCATGTAATATGGGAAAATGCCGAATGGAAACACTTACCACATCCAAGGCCAGTGTTCAGCCAAAATACATGAAATGAGTCAAATTCTAAAACAGCAATAAGATTAGTTGTTCTGGTTCCAAACTAAGTTTTTTCATATACAATGACCTAATTCATCATTTTGAGCAAAGTTTCATGACATTTCATCGCATTTAGCAAAATTTCAAAAATTCAGGCCAATATACCAAAGTGGGAAAAGTTCAAACATAGTGGTCAACACTAGCAGAGTGTCCCAAGTACATCTCTAGTGCCCAAAACTTACCTAAAATCCGAGCGTGAGCTGATCCGGTAATGCATGAAGAATTTTACATCATTTCCATGTAATATGGGAAAATGCCGAATGGAAACACTTACCACATCCAAGGCCAGTGTTCAGCCAAAATACATGAAATGAGTCAAATTCTAAAACAGTAATAACATAAGTTGTTCTGGTTCCAAACTAAGTTTTTTCATATACAATGACCTAATTCATCATTTTGAGCTAAGTTTCATGACATTTCATCGCATTTAGCAAAATTTCAAAAACTCAGGCCAATATACCAAGGTGGGAAAAGTTCAAACATAGTGGTCAACACTAGCAGAGTGTCCCAAGTACATCTCTAGCGCCCCAAACTTAGCTAAAATCCGAGCGTGAGCTGATCCGGTAATGCATGAAGAATTTTACATCATTTCCATGTAATATGGGAAAATGCCGAATGGAAACACTTACCACATCCAAGGCCAGTGTTCAGCCAAAATACATGAAATGAGTCAAATTCTAAAACAGCAATAAGATTAGTTGTTCTGGTTCCAAACTAAGTTTTTTCATATACAATGACCTAATTCATCATTTTGAGCAAAGTTTCATGACATTTCATCGCATTTAGCAAAATTTCAAAAATTCAGGCCAATATACCAAAGTGGGAAAAGTTCAAACATAGTGGTCAACACTAGCAGAGTGTCCCAAGTACATCTCTAGTGCCCCAAACTTAGCTAAAATCCGAGCGTGAGCTGATCCGGTAATGCATGAAGAATTTTACATCATTTCCATGTAATATGGGAAAATGCCGAATGGAAACACTTACCATATCCAAGGCCAGTGTTCAGCCAAAATCCATGAAATGAGTCCAAATTCTAAAACAGCAATAACATAAGTTGTTCTGGTTCCAAACTAAGTTTTTTCATATACAATGACCTAATTAATGATTTTGAGCTAAGTTTCATGACATTTCATCGCATTTAGCAAAATTTCAAAAACTCAGGCCAATATACCAAGGTGGGAAAAGTTCAAACATAGTGGTCAACACTAGCAGAGTGTCCCAAGTACATCTCTAGCGCCCCAAACTTACCTAAAATCCGAGCGTGAGCTGATCCGGTAATGCATGAAGAATTTTACATCATTTCCATGTAATATGGGAAAATGCCGAATGGAAACACTTACCACATACAAGGCCAGTGTTCAGCCAAAATACATGAAATGAGTCAAATTCTAAAACAGCAATAAGATTAGTTGTTCTGGTTCCAAACTAAGTTTTTTCATATACAATGACCTAATTCATCATTTTGAGCTAAGTTTCATGACATTTCATCGCATTTAGCAAAATTTCAAAAATTCAGGCCAATATACCAAAGTGGGAAAAGTTCAAACATAGTGGTCAACACTAGCAGAGTGTCCCAAGTACTTCTCTAGTGCCCCAAACTTAGCTAAAATCCGAGCGTGAGCTGATCCGGTAATGCATGAAGAATTTTACATCATTTCCATGTAATATGGGAAAATGCCGAATGGAAACACTTACCACATCCAAGGCCAGTGTTCAGCCAAAATACATGAAATGAGTCAAATTCTAAAACAGTAATAACATAAGTTGTTCTGGTTCCAAACTAAGTTTTTTCATATACAATGACCTAATTCATCATTTTGAGCTAAGTTTCATGACATTTCATCGCATTTAGCAAAATTTCAAAAATTCAGGCCAATATACCAAAGTGGGAAAAGTTCAAACATAGAGGTCAACACTAGCAGAGTGTCCCAAGTACATCTCTAGTGTCCCAAACTTAGCTAAAATCCGAGCGTGAGCTGATCCGGTAATGCATGAAGAATTTTACATCATTTCCATGTAATATGGGAAAATGCCGAATGGAAACACTTACCATATCCAAGGCCAGTGTTCAGCCAAAATCCATGAAATGAGTCCAAATTCTAAAACAGCAATAACATAAGTTGTTCTGGTTCCAAACTAAGTTTTTTCATATACAATGACCTAATTAATGATTTTGAGCTAAGTTTCATGACATTTCATCGCATTTAGCAAAATTTCAAAAACTCAGGCCAATATACCAAGGTGGGAAAAGTTCAAACATAGTGGTCAACACTAGCAGAGTGTCCCAAGTACATCTCTAGCGCCCCAAACTTACCTAAAATCCGAGCGTGAGCTGATCCGGTAATGCATGAAGAATTTTACATCATTTCCATGTAATATGGGAAAATGCCGAATGGAAACACTTACCACATACAAGGCCAGTGTTCAGCCAAAATACATGAAATGAGTCAAATTCTAAAACAGCAATAAGATTAGTTGTTCTGGTTCCAAACTAAGTTTTTTCATATACAATGACCTAATTCATCATTTTGAGCTAAGTTTCATGACATTTCATCGCATTTAGCAAAATTTCAAAAATTCAGGCCAATATACCAAAGTGGGAAAAGTTCAAACATAGTGGTCAACACTAGCAGAGTGTCCCAAGTACATCTCTAGTGCCCCAAACTTAGCTAAAATCCAAGCGTGAGCTGATCCGGTAATGCATGAAGAATTTTACATCATTTCCATGTAATATGGGAAAATGCCGAATGGAAACACTTACCACATCCAAGGCCAGTGTTCAGCCAAAATACATGAAATGAGTCAAATTCTAAAACAGTAATAACATAAGTTGTTCTGGTTCCAAACTAAGTTTTTTCATATACAATGACCTAATTCATCATTTTGAGCTAAGTTTCATGACATTTCATCGCATTTAGCAAAATTTCAAAAATTCAGGCCAATATACCAAAGTGGGAAAAGTTCAAACATAGAGGTCAACACTAGCAGAGTGTCCCAAGTACATCTCTAGTGTCCCAAACTTAGCTAAAATCCGAGCGTGAGCTGATCCGGTAATGCATGAAGAATTTTACATCATTTCCATGTAATATGGGAAAATGCCGAATGGAAACACTTACCATATCCAAGGCCAGTGTTCAGCCAAAATCCATGAAATGAGTCAAATTCTAAAACAGTAATAACATAAGTTGTTCTGGTTCCAAACTAAGTTTTTTCATATACAATGACCTAATTCATCATTTTGAGCTAAGTTTCATGACATTTCATCGCATTTAGCAAAATTTCAAAAACTCAGGCCAATATACCAAGGTGGGAAAAGTTCAAACATAGTGGTCAACACTAGCAGAGTGTCCCAAGTACATCTCTAGCGCCCCAAACTTAGCTAAAATCCGAGCGTGAGCTGATCCGGTAATGCATGAAGAATTTTACATCATTTCCATGTAATATGGGAAAATGCCGAATGGAAACACTTACCACATCCAAGGCCAGTGTTCAGCCAAAATACATGAAATGAGTCAAATTCTAAAACAGCAATAAGATTAGTTGTTCTGGTTCCAAACTAAGTTTTTTCATATACAATGACCTAATTCATCATTTTGAGCTAAGTTTCATGACATTTCATCGCATTTAGCAAAATTTCAAAAATTCAGGCCAATATACCAAAGTGGGAAAAGTTCAAACATAGTGGTCAACACTAGCAGAGTGTCCCAAGTACATCTCTAGTGCCCCAAACTTAGCTAAAATCCGAGCGTGAGCTGATCCGGTAATGCATGAAGAATTTTACATCATTTCCATGTAATATGGGAAAATGCCGAATGGAAACACTTACCACATCCAAGGCCAGTGTTCAGCCAAAATACATGAAATGAGTCAAATTCTAAAACAGCAATAACATAAGTTGTTCTGGTTTCAAACTAAGTTTTTTCATATACAATGACCCAATTCATCATTTTGAGCTAAGTTTCATGACATTTCATCGCATTTAGCAAAATTTCAAAAATTCAGGCCAATATACCAAAGTGGGAAAAGTTCAAACATAGTGGTCAACACTAGCAGAGTGTCCCAAGTACATCTCTAGCGCCCCAAACTTAGCTAAAATCCGAGCGTGAGCTGATCCGGTAATGCATGAAGAATTTTACATCATTTCCATGTAATATGGGAAAATGCCGAATGGAAACACTTACCACATCCAAGGCCAGTGTTCAGCCAAAATACATGAAATGAGTCAAATTCTAAAACAGTAATAACATAAGTTGTTCTGGTTCCAAACTAAGTTTTTTCATATACAATGACCTAATTCATGATTTTGAGCTAAGTTTCATGACATTTCATCGCATTTAGCAAAATTTCAAAAACTCAGGCCAATATACCAAGGTGGGAAAAGTTCAAACATAGTGGTCAACACTAGCAGAGTGTCCCAAGTACATCTCTAGCGCCCCAAACTTAGCTAAAATCCGAGCGTGAGCTGATCCGGTAATGCATGAAGAATTTTACATCATTTCCATGTAATATGGGAAAATGCCGAATGGAAACACTTACCACATCCAAGGCGAGTGTTCAGCCAAAATACATGAAATGAGTCAAATTCTAAAACAGCAATAAGATTAGTTGTTCTGGTTCCAAACTAAGTTTTTTCATATACAATGACCTAATTCATCATTTTGAGCTAAGTTTCATGACCTTTAATCGCATTTAGCAAAATTTCAAAAATTCAGGCCAATATACCAAAGTGGGAAAAGTTCAAACATAGTGGTCAACACTAGCAGAGTGTCCCAAGTACATCTCTAGTGCCCCAAACTTAGCTAAAATCCGAGCGTGAGCTGATCCGGTAATGCATGAAGAATTTTACATCATTTCCATGTAATATGGGAAAATGCCGAATGGAAACACTTACCATATCCAAGGCCAGTGTTCAGCCAAAATCCATGAAATGAGTCAAATTCTAAAACAGCAATAACATAAGTTGTTCTGGTTCCAAACTAAGTTTTTTCATATACAATGACCTAATTCATGATTTTGAGCTAAGTTTCATGACATTTCATCGCATTTAGCAAAATTTCAAAAACTCAGGCCAATATACCAAGGTGGGAAAAGTTCAAACATAGTGGTCAACACTAGCAGAGTGTCCCAAGTACATCTCTAGCGCCCCAAACTTAGCTAAAATCCGAGCGTGAGCTGATCCGGTAATGCATGAAGAATTTTACATCATTTCCATGTAATATGGGAAAATGCCGAATGGAAACACTTACCACATCCAAGGCCAGTGTTCAGCCAAAATACATGAAATGAGTCAAATTCTAAAACAGCAATAAGATTAGTTGTTCTGGTTCCAAACTAAGTTTTTTCATATACAATGACCTAATTCATCATTTTGAGCTAAGTTTCATGACATTTCATCGCATTTAGCAAAATTTCAAAAATTCAGGCCAATATACCAAAGTGGGAAAAGTTCAAACATAGTGGTCAACACTAGCAGAGTGTCCCAAGTACATCTCTAGTGCCCCAAACTTAGCTAAAATCCGAGCGTGAGCTGATCCGGTAATGCATGAAGAATTTTACATCATTTCCATGTAATATGGGAAAATGCCGAATGGAAACACTTACCATATCCAAGGCCAGTGTTCAGCCAAAATCCATGAAATGAGTCAAATTCTAAAACAGCAATAACATAAGTTGTTCTGGTTCCAAACTAAGTTTTTTCATATACAATGACCTAATTCATGATTTTGAGCTAAGTTTCATGACATTTCATCGCATTTAGCAAAATTTCAAAAACTCAGGCCAATATACCAAGGTGGGAAAAGTTCAAACATAGTGGTCAACACTAGCAGAGTGTCCCAAGTACATCTCTAGCGCCCCAAACTTAGCTAAAATCCGAGCGTGAGCTGATCCGGTAATGCATGAAGAATTTTACATCATTTCCATGTAATATGGGAAAATGCCGAATGGAAACACTTACCACATCCAAGGCCAGTGTTCAGCCAAAATACATGAAATGAGTCAAATTCTAAAACAGCAATAAGATTAGTTGTTCTGGTTCCAAACTAAGTTTTTTCATATACAATGACCTAATTCATCATTTTGAGCTAAGTTTCATGACATTTCATCGCATTTAGCAAAATTTCAAAAATTCAGGCCAATATACCAAAGTGGGAAAAGTTCAAACATAGTGGTCAACACTAGCAGAGTGTCCCAAGTACATCTCTAGTGCCCCAAACTTAACTAAAATCCGAGCGTGAGCTGATCCGGTAATGCATGAAGAATTTTACATCATTTCCATGTAATATGGGAAAATGCCGAATGGAAACACTTACCATATCCAAGGCCAGTGTTCAGCCAAAATCCATGAAATGAGTCCAAATTCTAAAACAGCAATAACATAAGTTGTTCTGGTTCCAAACTAAGTTTTTTCATATACAATGACCTAATTAATGATTTTGAGCTAAGTTTCATGACATTTCATCGCATTTAGCAAAATTTCAAAAACTCAGGCCAATATACCAAGGTGGGAAAAGTTCAAACATAGTGGTCAACACTAGCAGAGTGTCCCAAGTACATCTCTAGTGCCCCAAACTTAGCTAAAATCCGAGCGTGAGCTGATCCGGTAATGCATGAAGAATTTTACATCATTTCCATGTAATATGGGAAAATGCCGAATGGAAACACTTACCATATCCAAGGCCAGTGTTCAGCCAAAATCCATGAAATGAGTCAAATTCTAAAACAGCAATAACATAAGTTGTTCTGGTTCCAAACTAAGTTTTTTCATATACAATGACCTAATTCATGATTTTGAGCTAAGTTTCATGACATTTCATCGCATTTAGCAAAATTTCAAAAACTCAGGCCAATATACCAAGGTGGGAAAAGTTCAAACATAGTGGTCAACACTAGCAGAGTGTCCCAAGTACATCTCTAGCGCCCCAAACTTAGCTAAAATCCGAGCGTGAGCTGATCCGGTAATGCATGAAGAATTTTACATCATTTCCATGTAATATGGGAAAATGCCGAATGGAAACACTTACCACATCCAAGGCCAGTGTTCAGCCAAAATACATGAAATGAGTCAAATTCTAAAACAGCAATAAGATTAGTTGTTCTGGTTCCAAACTAAGTTTTTTCATATACAATGACCTAATTCATCATTTTGAGCTAAGTTTCATGACATTTCATCGCATTTAGCAAAATTTCAAAAATTCAGGCCAATATACCAAAGTGGGAAAAGTTCAAACATAGTGGTCAACACTAGCAGAGTGTCCCAAGTACATCTCTAGTGCCCCAAACTTAGCTAAAATCCGAGCGTGAGCTGATCCGGTAATGCATGAAGAATTTTACATCATTTCCATGTAATATGGGAAAATGCCGAATGGAAACACTTACCATATCCAAGGCCAGTGTTCAGCCAAAATCCATGAAATGAGTCAAATTCTAAAACAGCAATAACATAAGTTGTTCTGGTTCCAAACTAAGTTTTTTCATATACAATGACCTAATTCATGATTTTGAGCTAAGTTTCATGACATTTCATCGCATTTAGCAAAATTTCAAAAACTCAGGCCAATATACCAAGGTGGGAAAAGTTCAAACATAGTGGTCAACACTAGCAGAGTGTCCCAAGTACATCTCTAGCGCCCCAAACTTAGCTAAAATCCGAGCGTGAGCTGATCCGGTAATGCATGAAGAATTTTACATCATTTCCATGTAATATGGGAAAATGCCGAATGGAAACACTTACCACATCCAAGGCCAGTGTTCAGCCAAAATACATGAAATGAGTCAAATTCTAAAACAGCAATAAGATTAGTTGTTCTGGTTCCAAACTAAGTTTTTTCATATACAATGACCTAATTCATCATTTTGAGCTAAGTTTCATGACATTTCATCGCATTTAGCAAAATTTCAAAAATTCAGGCCAATATACCAAAGTGGGAAAAGTTCAAACATAGTGGTCAACACTAGCAGAGTGTCCCAAGTACATCTCTAGTGCCCCAAACTTAGCTAAAATCCGAGCGTGAGCTGATCCGGTAATGCATGAAGAATTTTACATCATTTCCATGTAATATGGGAAAATGCCGAATGGAAACACTTACCATATCCAAGGCCAGTGTTCAGCCAAAATCCATGAAATGAGTCCAAATTCTAAAACAGCAATAACATAAGTTGTTCTGGTTCCAAACTAAGTTTTTTCATATACAATGACCTAATTAATGATTTTGAGCTAAGTTTCATGACATTTCATCGCATTTAGCAAAATTTCAAAAACTCAGGCCAATATACCAAGGTGGGAAAAGTTCAAACATAGTGGTCAACACTAGCAGAGTGTCCCAAGTACATCTCTAGCGCCCCAAACTTACCTAAAATCCGAGCGTGAGCTGATCCGGTAATGCATGAAGAATTTTACATCATTTCCATGTAATATGGGAAAATGCCGAATGGAAACACTTACCACATCCAAGGCCAGTGTTCAGCCAAAATACATGAAATGAGTCAAATTCTAAAACAGCAATAAGATTAGTTGTTCTGGTTCCAAACTAAGTTTTTTCATATACAATGACCTAATTCATCATTTTGAGCTAAGTTTCATGACATTTCATCGCATTTAGCAAAATTTCAAAAATTCAGGCCAATATACCAAAGTGGGAAAAGTTCAAACATAGTGGTCAACACTAGCAGAGTGTCCCAAGTACATCTCTAGTGCCCCAAACTTAGCTAAAATCCGAGCGTGAGCTGATCCGGTAATGCATGAAGAATTTTACATCATTTCCATGTAATATGGGAAAATGCCGAATGGAAACACTTACCACATCCAAGGCCAGTGTTCAGCCAAAATACATGAAATGAGTCAAATTCTAAAACAGTAATAACATAAGTTGTTCTGGTTCCAAACTAAGTTTTTTCATATACAATGACCTAATTCATCATTTTGAGCTAAGTTTCATGACATTTCATCGCATTTAGCAAAATTTCAAAAATTCAGGCCAATATACCAAAGTGGGAAAAGTTCAAACATAGAGGTCAACACTAGCAGAGTGTCCCAAGTACATCTCTAGTGTCCCAAACTTAGCTAAAATCCGAGCGTGAGCTGATCCGGTAATGCATGAAGAATTTTACATCATTTCCATGTAATATGGGAAAATGCCGAATGGAAACACTTACCATATCCAAGGCCAGTGTTCAGCCAAAATCCATGAAATGAGTCAAATTCTAAAACAGTAATAACATAAGTTGTTCTGGTTCCAAACTAAGTTTTTTCATATACAATGACCTAATTCATCATTTTGAGCTAAGTTTCATGACATTTCATCGCATTTAGCAAAATTTCAAAAACTCAGGCCAATATACCAAGGTGGGAAAAGTTCAAACATAGTGGTCAACACTAGCAGAGTGTCCCAAGTACATCTCTAGCGCCCCAAACTTAGCTAAAATCCGAGCGTGAGCTGATCCGGTAATGCATGAAGAATTTTACATCATTTCCATGTAATATGGGAAAATGCCGAATGGAAACACTTACCACATCCAAGGCCAGTGTTCAGCCAAAATACATGAAATGAGTCAAATTCTAAAACAGTAATAACATAAGTTGTTCTGGTTCCAAACTAAGTTTTTTCATATACAATGACCTAATTCATCATTTTGAGCCAAGTTTCATGACATTTCATCGCATTTAGCAAAATTTCAAAAATTCAGGCCAATATACCAAAGTGGGAAAAGTTCAAACATAGAGGTCAACACTAGCAGAGTGTCCCAAGTACATCTCTAGTGCCCCAAACTTAGCTAAAATCCGAGCGTGAGCTGATCCGGTAATGCATGAAGAATTTTACATCATTTCCATGTAATATGGGAAAATGCCGAATGGAAACACTTACCATATCCAAGGCCAGTGTTCAGCCAAAATCCAGGAAATGAGTCAAATTCTAAAACAGCAATAACATAAGTTGTTCTGGTTCTAAACTAAGTTTTTTCATATACAATGACCTAATTCATGATTTTGAGCTAAGTTTCATGACATTTCATCGCATTTAGCAAAATTTCAAAAACTCAGGCAATATACCAAGGTGGGAAAAGTTCAAACATAGTGGTCAACACTAGCAGAGTGTCCCAACTACATCTCTAGCGCCCCAAACTTAGCTAAAATCCGAGCGTGAGCTGATCCGGTAATGCATGAAGAATTTTACATCATTTCCATGTAATATGGGAAAATGCCGAATGGAAACACTTACCACATCCAAGGCCAGTGTTCAGCCAAAATACATGAAATGAGTCAAATTCTAAAACAGCAATAACATAAGTTGTTCTGGTTTCAAACTAAGTTTTTTCATATACAATGACCTAATTCATCATTTTGAGCTAAGTTTCATGACATTTCATCGCATTTAGCAAAATTTCAAAAATTCAGGCCAATATACCAAAGTGGGAAAAGTTCAAACATAGTGGTCAACACTAGCAGAGTGTCCCAAGTACATCTCTAGCGCCCCAAACTTAGCTAAAATCCGAGCGTGAGCTGATCCGGTAATGCATGAAGAATTTTACATCATTTCCATGTAATATGGGAAAATGCCGAATGGAAACACTTACCACATCCAAGGCCAGTGTTCAGCCAAAATACATGAAATGAGTCAAATTCTAAAACAGTAATAACATAAGTTGTTCTGGTTCCAAACTAAGTTTTTTCATATACAATGACCTAATTCATCATTTTGAGCCAAGTTTCATGACATTTCATCGCATTTAGCAAAATTTCAAAAATTCAGGCCAATATACCAAAGTGGGAAAAGTTCAAACATAGAGGTCAACACTAGCAGAGTGTCCCAAGTACATCTCTAGTGCCCCAAACTTAGCTAAAATCCGAGCGTGAGCTGATCCGGTAATGCATGAAGAATTTTACATCATTTCCATGTAATATGGGAAAATGCCGAATGGAAACACTTACCATATCCAAGGCCAGTGTTCAGCCAAAATCCATGAAATGAGTCAAATTCTAAAACAGCAATAACATAAGTTGTTCTGGTTCCAAACTAAGTTTTTTCATATACAATGACCTAATTCATGATTTTGAGCTAAGTTTCATGACATTTCATCGCATTTAGCAAAATTTCAAAAACTCAGGCCAATATACCAAGGTGGGAAAAGTTCAAACATAGTGGTCAACACTAGCAGAGTGTCCCAAGTACATCTCTAGCGCCCCAAACTTAGCTAAAATCCGAGCGTGAGCTGATCCGGTAATGCATGAAGAATTTTACATCATTTCCATGTAATATGGGAAAATGCCGAATGGAAACACTTACCACATCCAAGGCCAGTGTTCAGCCAAAATACATGAAATGAGTCAAATTCTAAAACAGTAATAACATAAGTTGTTCTGGTTCCAAACTAAGTTTTTTCATATACAATGACCTAATTCATCATTTTGAGCTAAGTTTCATGACATTTCATCGCATTTAGCAAAATTTCAAAAACTCAGGCCAATATACCAAGGTGGGAAAAGTTCAAACATAGTGGTCAACACTAGCAGAGTGTCCCAAGTACATCTCTAGCGCCCCAAACTTAGCTAAAATCCGAGCGTGAGCTGATCCGGTAATGCATGAAGAATTTTACATCATTTCCATGTAATATGGGAAAATGCCGAATGGAAACACTTACCACATCCAAGGCCAGTGTTCAGCCAAAATACATGAAATGAGTCAAATTCTAAAACAGCAATAAGATTAGTTGTTCTGGTTCCAAACTAAGTTTTTTCATATACAATGACCTAATTCATCATTTTGAGCTAAGTTTCATGACATTTCATCGCATTTAGCAAAATTTCAAAAATTCAGGCCAATATACCAAAGTGGGAAAAGTTCAAACATAGTGGTCAACACTAGCAGAGTGTCCCAAGTACATCTCTAGTGCCCCAAACTTAGCTAAAATCCGAGCGTGAGCTGATCCGGTAATGCATGAAGAATTTTACATCATTTCCATGTAATATGGGAAAATGCCGAATGGAAACACTTACCATATCCAAGGCCAGTGTTCAGCCAAAATCCATGAAATGAGTCCAAATTCTAAAACAGCAATAACATAAGTTGTTCTGGTTCCAAACTAAGTTTTTTCATATACAATGACCTAATTAATGATTTTGAGCTAAGTTTCATGACATTTCATCGCATTTAGCAAAATTTCAAAAACTCAGGCCAATATACCAAGGTGGGAAAAGTTCAAACATAGTGGTCAACACTAGCAGAGTGTCCCAAGTACATCTCTAGCGCCCCAAACTTACCTAAAATCCGAGCGTGAGCTGATCCGGTAATGCATGAAGAATTTTACATCATTTCCATGTAATATGGGAAAATGCCGAATGGAAACACTTACCACATACAAGGCCAGCGTTCAGCCAAAATACATCAAATGAGTCAAATTCTAAAACAGCAATAAGATTAGTTGTTCTGGTTCCAAACTAAGTTTTTTCATATACAATGACCTAATTCATCATTTTGAGCCAAGTTTCATGACATTTCATCGCATTTAGCAAAATTTCAAAAATTCAGGCCAATATACCAAAGTGGGAAAAGTTCAAACATAGAGGTCAACACTAGCAGAGTGTCCCAAGTACATCTCTAGTGCCCCAAACTTAGCTAAAATCCGAGCGTGAGCTGATCCGGTAATGCATGAAGAATTTTACATCATTTCCATGTAATATGGGAAAATGCCGAATGGAAACACTTACCATATCCAAGGCCAGTGTTCAGCCAAAATCCATGAAATGAGTCAAATTCTAAAACAGCAATAACATAAGTTGTTCTGGTTCCAAACTAAGTTTTTTCATATACAATGACCTAATTCATGATTTTGAGCTAAGTTTCATGACATTTCATCGCATTTAGCAAAATTTCAAAAACTCAGGCCAATATACCAAGGTGGGAAAAGTTCAAACATAGTGGTCAACACTAGCAGAGTGTCCCAAGTACATCTCTAGCGCCCCAAACTTAGCTAAAATCCGAGCGTGAGCTGATCCGGTAATGCATGAAGAATTTTACATCATTTCCATGTAATATGGGAAAATGCCGAATGGAAACACTTACCATATCCAAGGCCAGTGTTCAGCCAAAATCCATGAAATGAGTCAAATTCTAAAACAGCAATAACATAAGTTGTTCTGGTTCCA